>RXID01014894.1:0-413164 GCA_005019695.1 Trichopus zeylanicus subsp. travancoricus | reverse complement strand
CTCCGCGTGCGGGCGCGCCGGCCTTGGCCTCTGTCCCCGGCACGCGGGGACGGAACGGCCTCGGCCGTGGCCGTCTCGCCCGCCCCGCGTGCGGGCGCGCTGGCTTCGGCCTCCGTCCCCGGCACGCGGGGGCGGAACGGCCTCGGCCGTGGCCGTCCTCGCTCGCCCCGCGTGCGGGCGCGCCGGCTTCGACCTCCGTCCCCGGCACGCCGGGGCGGAACGGCCTCCGCTGTGGCCGTCCGTGCCCGCGTTTCGGCGCCCCCGGCCGCCCTTCCTCGCCTCATTCTCCGCTCCAGCCTCCTGTCCTCCGCTCCGCTCCCGCCCGCCACGACGGTCGTGTGTTTGTTGTTCTGTTCTGGCGGGGTTTGTTGTATTTGCAAAAATCCGAATTTCAGGGACAACTTCTCTATAAAATCGGAATTAATTTCCGGGGGTTTGTGGTTGATTTGTAAAACTTCGAATTTTTGGGAGGATTTTCATTGATTTTGTGTAAATCTGAGTTCTTTTGGGTTTTATTTGCCAAAATCCGAAATTCCGGGGAGTTGTTTGGTATGGGAGTTAGATAATAAAAAAAAGGTTTTAGGGGTGTATGTGTGTAAAAAAATAACCAGGGGTAAAATCAGAATTTTTTTCAAAATTTTGATTAAATAACAATCTGGGGGCTGTGGGTAAATATCGGCGAATTTAAAGGGGGTGAGGGTAATTACGGAAATTACGGGGGGTTAACCGTAATTAAAGCTAATTACGGGGGGTCACCCGTAATTATCCCTTATTTATATTGTTCGCTCTACCTACGTTGACGTCCCTCGCAGTTTCAAATCCAAACCGGTGAATGAATGCTCACTGGACTCCGTTCCAAGCTCCAGTTAATTGCCAACAAGAACCCAACACAAATCTCCGCACAAATCTATGTCTGTTTCTCATCTCAGCACCTCGCCAATGCGCCGTTTCCCTTGTCTTCTCCGTTTTGGGGAATGATAAAGTCCATTTTGGATTTCAAAAAAATTTCACCTCCTCCTTTTAAGAATAGGATAAATCCCAATGAGATGTAGTTTTGGATGGAGGAGATCAATAACACCTTATAGGTTTTTGCCTGGGGGATGTCGATAAGGTCATCTTATTCTTATTTCTACTACATTATAAGGGTGAGAAAAAAAACCGAAAAACTGATATACTGAACCATACCAGTTGAGAACCGAATCGGAAAATCGGTTCTCAAACCAAATTGGTATGGTTCCAGTTTTAATTTTGATAGACCCAAAATCCGGTTCCGGTTTTAGTTTTATATTTTGTAAAAAACCGGTTTACCGGAACCGTACCAATTATTAATATATATATATAATTATGTATAATATAAAATTTAAAATATAATTTTTTTATGTTATATTTAATAATATATTTAAAATTATATCTTTATAGGATTATAATGAATAAAATAAAATTTTTGGGTAATTTGTATATTAGTGTATTTAAAATTAATTTTTTATAAAATTTTAAAATAAATAATTTAAAAAACTGGTATACCGGTTTTAAAACCGGTTTAGAACCGAAACCCAAAAATCAGTTCTTAACTCAAACCGGTACGGTTCCGATTTTTGATTTTTTAAGAACCAGAATCCGGTTCCAATTCTAAAATATGTAAAACCGATTTATCATTGCTCACCCCTACTACATTATAGCACCAAATCTTGACAGTAAATATAATCACACGTGTATAATGGTGTTACAATTAGTTAATAGAGATTTAGGTATATCTACAAAAATTACTTATATTCCAAAAAGTGATTGAGTTGAAAAAATAATTTCTTTTTTCAAAATAGGAGGACAATTGTTGTGTTAAATATCGATATTCACCATAATTTACGATGTAGAAGAAGAAAAGAAAAAAAAATAGCATACAAGAGATTTACATAATTCGGTTTACGACCTACTCCACGGGTAAAGGTGATTTGGAGGATATTGTATTAATAAGAAGGAAGAGAACAATACAATGATGGAGTCGAAACTCCAATATTATCAATTCTCACAAGAGACTAAGTAGTCTAGCCGTCATAAGACATTTTGAGAGTTTTGATTTATATCTCTCTATTTCATTGTGTTGAAATTTTTAGATAAATAGGATATTTATAGATATAGCCTAATTGGATTTGAGTCAAAGTAAGAGACTGACTCAAATAAGAATTTTACTAATTCAAGTTTTCTACTATAAGACAAAATCAGAGAAGAATTAGGTTTACTAAATTACTTCATAATATGAATTCTAATTTAATTAGGACTCTCTGAAAAATATGGATTCGAAAGACAACTAAATCAACAATCTCCACCTAAGCTCGAATTCTCTTCTTCTTTGAATTTGAATCTTCAACAGATACCTTTTTCATTATATCATAGGACAAGATCGACAACTTTGAACATTAATCAATTCCAAACAGAGGTTGAACTTGTCAATCGGAATCACCTTCGTCTTGAAGTATGAATTTTTTATAAAGAAATTTCGTCATCTTCAATAATGTCCTGAATAAAGTAAAATTGGACATCTATATATTTTGATCTGGCATGGTATATTTGGTTCTCCATAAGGTGTATGATACTCTGACTATTACAAAAAATTTTAAAAAAAATACATTGAAAAAATTAATTTCACTTGTCAATCCTTTAGACATAAAGTTTTTTTGACTGCTTCTGTAGCTGTCATATACTTGGACTCTATTATATATAATGTCATAGTTGATTGTAAGGTATACTTGCAACTAATAAAACTACCACAAATAGTGAAAAAGATAATTAGTGAGATATCGTCGTCGATCAATACCTCTAGCATAGTCTAAATCGATGTAGTCAATAATTTTGGGCTCTTGAATTGTCTTCCTGTCGAAACATAAGCCAATATTAAGAGTACCTTTAATATATCTTAATAATCAATTCACAACTTGCCAATACCTTTTTCCTGAATTTATCATGTAACGACTAACAATATTGATTATTTGTGCAATATTAGGTCTTATGTATATCATACTATACATTAGACTTCCAACAACACTTGAGAATAAGATATTCTCTATGTATACATACTCTTCATCTGTAGAAGAATATAGTTGAGCTGAAAACTTGAAGTGAGATGTCAAAGGAGTACTAATAAGTTTTGAATTCTGCATGTAGAAACAAGAAATAATCTTCTTGAAATACTTGCTCTGTTTGAGCCATAACTTGTCATACTTTCGATATCGATCAATCTCCATAGTAGGAATCTTTCTTGTAGTACCTTTTATACCATTACCTTAGATATTGTTTCAAACCATAAAGTGATTTATTTAACTTATAGACATAATTTTTCTTACCTTCTTAGATAAACCCTTCAGGTTGTTGTACAAAAATTTGCTCTCCTAATTTTTCATGTAGAAAGACAGTTTTAACATCAAGTTATTCTAATTTAATATTATGAAAAGTAACTAAAACAAGTAGAAAATGAATAAATGTGTGTTTAATCACATGAGAGAAAATTTCATTAAAATCAATACTCTACTCTAGTGAATACTCTTTTATAACTAAACAAGTTTTGAATTTTACACTATCTATCTCAGAGAAATTCTCTTTCTTTCGAAATATCCACTTGCAACCAATTGTTCTTTTACCTTTTGATAATTTTACCAAGTTTAAAGTATGATTCTTTTGAAGAAAATTCATATCTTCATTTATAGTAACTTGCTACTGAAAATTTTTTTTATCTTGTACCTTTTTTTATAGGAAGAAGGATCACCATTGTCAGTAAATAAAGTAAAAATTACTATATCTTCAAAATTATATCTTTCGGGTGGCTTTATGTTTCTTTGAGGTCTTCGAAGTAGAGCTTTCTCAGAAATTTTAATTTGATTATTATAATTTTTTTAAGAGTTTGACACACTTTCAATATCTTCTTTTGAATGAACTACATACTCTACCTTCACTTGCATTATATCACTGAGACCTTTCTTGAAAGATTTTAACATAACACTTTCATCAAACACTACATCTCTCTCAATAATTACATTAGAAATAGTAGGATACTATAAATGATGAACCTTAATATTTTTGGCATAACTGACGAAAATATATTTTTTGGAATGTATATCTAACTTATCCTTAACGACATACACATAAGCAGGGCAACAAAAAATCTTTAAAAAAGAATAATTTGCAGCTTCACCAATTCATACCTTTTAGGAGCTTTGTAATCAATGATTGTCTGAGAGGAACAATTCACAATAAAACATGTTGTATTGACTATTTTTGCCCAAAAATCCTTGTCAACATTAGCTACACTAAGCACACTACGTGCTTTCTCCAACAAAGTTCTGTTCATACTTTCAGCCACACTATTGTGTTGAGATTTTCCTAAGATGGTAAAGTGGCGTTCGATACTTTCATTTTCACAAAATTTGAGAATCTATGTTGATTTATACTCTTTACCATTATCACTTATGAAGTATTTGATTTTTCTGCCGGTCTTTTTTCAACTGAAGTTTTTCACCGTTTGAAAACAGAAAACACTTCAACTTTGTGATGCAAAAAATAAATCCACACTTTTCTGAAAAAATAATCAATAAAACTAACAAAATATCGAACACCAAATTTCGATGGAATAGGAGAGTACCACACATCAAAATGAATATAATCAATTAAGTCTTTAGTACAATAAGTATTAGTGTTAAACTTTACCTTTGACTGTTTACCATAAAGATAAATCTAATTTGCATGAGTTAAGGTCCTTCAATAATTTTCTTTTATTGAGCTCAGTTAAACCTTACTCATATGACCGAGACACATATATCATAAGTGGGTTATATCAAAAGAAACATAAGAAATTATTGCTCCACCTCCGACGATTTTTCCTACTACCTTATACAAATTTTCATGTTTTAGGCCTCTTATCACTATCAATGAGCCTTTAATAATCTTAAGAACTTCACCTTCAGTAGAATACTTATAACCAGCAAAATCCAAAGCGTCCAAAGAGATCAAATTTTTTTTCAAATTAGGAACATGTCTAACATCAATAAGAGTCCTAATAATATTATCAAATAATTTAATTTTGATTGTTCCAATTCCAATAGTTTTGTATAGATTATTATTACCCATCAAAACTAAACCACCATCATAAGACTTGTCGTATTTAAATCAATCCTTATTGGGACACGTTGTAAGAATAATCAGAATCAAGAATCCAAGTATCATGGTAATGATCAAAATCAGAACTAATAGAGAGAACATTACCATAATCATTATCAAAACTTTTTTCAATTACTGATACTTATTCTTTGGCTTGCTCTTTAGATTGCAATTATTTCTCTTTTTTTACTTTGAGCTTCCAATACTCTTCAATTATAAGTTCCATCTTCTTACAATACCTCTAATTTTTTTCTTTGGATTTAGATCTAGAATAACCGGTCTTTGATTTTTCTTTGGTACGACCTTTGGCACATCTCATTCAGTCTTTTTTAAATATTTATTAGATAGAAGGACAAAAAAAATATTATCAAATTTTAAATCCTTACTATACATGTAAGTAATCTTCAGATTCTCAAGAGAAGAAGGTAGAGACAATAATAAAATAATTATCTTGTCTTCATCTTCAATTTTAACATTAATGCTTAATAATTAAGAGACTGGTTTATTGAAAGTATTAAGATGATCAATCATATTCATACTTTTTCTCATTCAAAAATTGAAAATTTTCTACTTTAAGTAAACTCAATTTGAGATAGACTTATTCATATATTGTTTCTCCAACTTTTTTCATAACTCTGAAGGTGATGTTTTATCAAAAAAATGGATGGAGTACTTCATCGGTGAGACTGAGAATGATTGTGCTGTGCATTAGCCATCTAGTCTTTTCAAACACTTTTAATAACATCTTCAGTTTTGACATCCTCCAATGTATTTCTCAATCTTTATTAAGTAAGAATTGTACGAACTCTTGTTTGTCAAATAGAAAATCATTGCTTTTCATTGAATTTTTTTACATCGAACTTCGTGGTTGATATATTAAACCAAGTTCTGATACCAGTTTATTGTGCTCAATATCGATGTCCACTACAATTCATGATGTAGAAGAAAAAAATAAAACACAAGAGATTTACGTGATTTGTTCTACAACCTACTCCATGAGCGAAAGCGATCCGGAGGATATTATATTGATGAGAAAGAAGAGGATATTATAATAATGGAGACGAAACTCCAATATTACCAACTCTTACAAGAGATTAAGAAACCTAACCGTCATAAGACATTTTGAGAGTTTTGATTTATGTCTCTCTATTTCTCTGTGTTGAAATCTTTAGATAAATAGAGTATTTACAGATATAGTCTAACTGAGTTTGAGTCCAAGTAAAATACTGACTTAAATAAAAATTTCATTAATCCAAGTCTCTAGTAGGAAACAAATTCAGAAAATAATTAGATTTATTAAATTACTTCATAATATGAATTCTAATTTAATTAGGACTCTTCGAAAAATCCAAATTTGAGACATAATTAAGTCAAAAGACAATATGTTTGACAAAATATTTAAGTTTGCACTTAATTTTGCAGATATATATGCTTGTAGAATGAAATTTTTTTAAGAAAACTTATTGGGTCATTTTACAAAGATTTGGAAACTTCTAAAGTTGAGACTTATGAAGATTTGGTGGATAGAATTAATGGTTTGAAGCCAATATCTAAAGCCACAAAGGTGGATAAGAAGAGGCATCATAAAAAAAGAGGTAAGGACTTTAAGATTTAGAGTTCTCAATTTTGTATTTTAATTCACCATCGCTATGTGTTACTTACACAAAAACCAACTGATCATAATCAAGTGTTATATTTGTGTTAAGGAACATCCAACTAGGGAGTGCATGTGAGTATCGTGTTTGCTTCAAATTTAATTGATAAGATTACAAGATTGCATATTGTCCTTATCCTCAAGAGGCTCAAAAATTTTAGGGCAACTCAACTTGCACATATCAAGAGTCTCATATAGTTAAGTTTGCTCCAATTGCTTAAATAGTACCAACTAGATCTTAAAAGTAGAGGTAGGGCAAGATATTTGGGTATGGGGTCTCACTTCTTTTGAGATCCAATTGATGTTGTTTGAACAATCAAAGTTGGTAATTATAATAGACCCTTAATTTGTGTGAATTGATTTGGCCTAAGAGTTCTGAGTTAAAGATAAGGGTAATTTTTTGATCAGATTGATCATATTTGAAATAAATATCCAATGCTAGCTTGCATTTTCTAATTGAATATTATTTACCACAAATAGAGCACTTGATTGATTATAGGGAGCTAATTTATGTGCATATGGCATAGGAAGGGCAACTTGAACCATGAAATTTAAAATGCTAAACTTCAAAGTCCTTACCTCTTTTTTTTATAATACCCCTTTTATCCATCTTCTTAGTCTTTTGCACTAACTTGAAAACTTTAGTGGTATTCAATAATTCTTTTTAGGTCTCAATCTTAGGAGGTACTTGAAAGTCTATAAAAAGTGACCCAACAAATTTTTTTCAAAATTTTCATGCTATAAGTATATCGACCTACCAACTCATGAGTAAATTTAGCAATTATGTCAAACTTTATTTTATACTCATCCACATATATATTGTCCTTCTATTTCAAGAACAGGAATTTTCTTTCTATATTAATCGTTTTATTAACAAAGAAGTATTTCATGTGACACCTTTATGAATGTGTAACATTATCTTACACTAAGAGTTGATGCTACTTTATAATAGGAATATAGCAGGTTATTATTGACACTTGCAGGTTAAAAACTTGTTTGCAAGTTTTACAGGTATAAAATATTCAAATGAATATATTTCTAAATGAATTGGATTTGAATTTAAATAATTGTCAATCTCAAGACAAATCCATGCAAACAAATGAAGATAAAATTATATTTTTTGAGAAAATATGAAAATAAGAGAGTTAGTTATATATAACTTTTCAAATATTGTTAAATTATATATTTTTTATCGAAAATTAAAAAATAGTACATAATTTTTTGTATTTTTTGAAATTTAAAAATTACATACACTGTCTTAAATTTTTGTTGAATTGCATATTTCTTCTCTAAACTTAAAAAATTATATATTTTCTTTGGTTATTAGATATATTATGAAAAATTTCGAATTTAATTTACCATCGGAGTAAAAAATTATCATTTGATGTTATTTAAGTTAAAATAAAACAAATGAAAATACTCATGATTTGGTTAAAGATGACACAATAAAAAATATGGAAAAAAAATAAATTAAGCTCTAGATCTAGTTTATATGGCACTCTAGATTTTATTTAGATTAAACCCTAATTCTATTATAAATCAAACTAAAATGGTCTAAATCATGTCATGAGCAAAATTATTATTTTCCATCTCATATTAAATTTTGATCTAAAATGAGTCAAAATAAATTTATACCAAAACCGAATTAAAATTGTTATTTTATATTTTGAGTTAAAATTTAATTTAAAATAAAAATTTTCAAATAAATAAAAGAGAATTTTTTATAATAATGACCAAATTATTAAAAGCTCTTTTAAGTAAATTAGAGGTAATTATATTTTTTATTTTAATATAAATAATTTTAAATATACATGATTGTAAAGGCAATTTAGGAAAAGTTTTTATAACTTATCGATTTTTAAATTTTTAGGAGAACTATGAAATCTAATAAAATTTTAAAGAATTATATATAATAATTTAAATTTTAAGGAAATTATAATATTATCACATTTTTTTAAAATTATATATAATTTTTAAATTTTTTTTAAAATATGTACATAATTTAGCTAAATTTTTATGGAGTTATATGCGCATCCACAGGGATAAGAGTCTCACCCGCTTCTCATGTTGGAGCCCCAAGTGTCCCACAACAAGCCCCGACGCGGACCCCTCGGCTCAAAGCCCGAAAGCAAGTCGCCACGGGCACTATAAATGCGAGAAGTAGCTTCAAAGAAAGAAACAAACAAGCTCCCTGCCAAATGGCGTCGGTGGCAGCGGAAGAGGTGGCGGTGTTGATCGTCGGAGCGGGGTCCTCTGGCCTGGCGACCGCGGCGTGCCTGACGAAGCTTGACGTCCCCTACGTTGTTGTCGACCGCGACGACTGCGTAGCCTCGCTCTGGCGCAACCGCTCCTACTCCCGAGTCACGCTCCACCTCACCAAGCACCTCTCCCAGCTCCCTCACGCCCCGCACCCGCCCTCCACGCCCACCTTCATCCCCAAGAAGCATTTCATCGAGTACCTCGACGCCTACGCCTCGCAGTTCCAAATCCGGCCTCGGTTCCGCCGCGAGGTGCGCGCGGCGCGGTACGACGGGTCGGCGGGGCGGTGGCGGGTGGAGGTGGAGGACTTGGAGGGGAAGGTCGGGGAGGAGTATGCGGCGAGGTTCCTGGTGGTGGCGAGTGGGCAGAACGATGAGGTGGTGGTGCCGGAGATCGAGGGGATGGGGAGCTTCCCCGGGGAGGTGATGCATTCCAGCAAGTATGGGGAGGGCGAGGGCCTGGAGGGGAAGAAGGTGGTGGTGGTCGGCGCCGGGAACTCCGGCATGGAGATTTCTTATGATTTGGCCTGCCGCGGCGCGGCCACCTCCGTTGTTGTTCGCAGTCCAGTAAGTTCTACATATCCACCGTTATCTTGCATGCTCCGCGATTCATGAAATCTATTTAAAAAAAAAATACCGATTAAATCTGTCAATTTGTTCTCCAGTCTTGAGATGATAATTTTTGGATTTTTTTTTTTGAGAATTTTGCAAATTAATACTTGCAACCAAAATAAAAAATGATGGCCAAACATAATTCTGTGATTTAAAAAATCATTTAAAAAAAATCTTAAAATAAGTCTTTATGGTGCACAATGGTACATGTGGACTGTGATGACTGGAGCTGGGTGATGATATAAAAATGCTCCCCTTAAAAAAAAATTAGTATGCCTTTGATAACCTGTAAAAATTAAAGTCAAGATTAAAATTATTAAATCGTTTTTTATAAATTAATATTTTTTATGAAAAATAAATTTATAATCATTTAAAGTTTAATTAATTAATTAATTTTTTATACTAATTTAATTTAATAATAATGTAAAATAATTAATATTAATTTATTAAAAAAATTTAAAAATTTCTGACCACACACAACCCATTAATGGGGTATTAATGTATGGATATCTTTAAAATTTTAATAATTAAAAAAGGGAAATTCGGAACGCACTATCCATGGTCGAATGACTGGTCGTCAACGAGAATGTTTTCGCATTTTATATTTGGCATTACATGTTGCGAATTATATAAATAACCCCCTAAACTGGGATGATTACGCATCAATTAACTAATTTTACTAACTCTAATAGTAAACTCCAAGTTCTTGATATGGAATTTTTGATGGGCCGGGCCATCTGTGCCCGAGCCTGGGCCCGTGAGGTGCAATAATAGAGATGGATTCCAAAATAAAAAGGACATGAAAAGGGCGAATGCGTGGTTTGATGAGCCCATGCATTGCATTCGATTGAATCTTTTTATTATGTTTCGGTCGAAATCGAGTCGTTTCGACTGAAATCGCTTGGTTTCCACAGGTTAGATTTCGGTTAAAGTTTACTATTTATTACTGTTTATTTTCACCAACGAACGCGAGCGGGAGCTCACCGGGCAAAGCGCTCGCTGGGCGAGCGCGCGCTGGTGAGCTCGTGTGGGCGGGCGCACTGGTGGGAGCGCGCGAGCGAGAGCGCGTGCGGGCTCGAGCACGCCGAAGCGGGAGCTCGCGGGCTTGCGCGTGAGGGCGGGAGCTCTCCGGGCTCTTGCGCGCGGGCAGGAGCACGCCGGGCTCGAGCGTGAGTAGGCAGGCAGGAGCTCACCGGGTTCGCGCGGTCGGGAGCTCGCTGGCGGGGGGGAGCTCGCGCCAGCTTCGTATTCAAGCCCAAGGGCCCTGCGCACTCGCTTGTCTGCCGCCGCTCCCTCGCCTATCTCGCACCCTCACCGACCTGACCCGTACTCCCGTAAGCTGAGATCGGTCTTACACTGGAACCAGCGTTATCGCCAATTTGATTTCGACGTCCTTATCGGTTTCTGTCAGATACTGTTCACGTACATAATATTATTCACGTAATTATTCATTATTTTTTAAAAAATTTAAACATATTATAATTTTTTAATTTGAAGTTAAAAAATAATTGAAATAAAGTTAAATTTTAGTCAAAATATAATTAATAAAAAAAATATTTTGGTTAAAACTGAAATGAAAATGATTTTAATCGAAACACGTTGATTTTTTTGTTAACGTACATGTGTGGATGGTCGTTCCACCGAAAGTAAAAGCAAAAAAAATTTGTATCAATCTTACCCCCATGTGAATCATTGTTACGAGATTGCGCAGAGTTAGTTGTTCTCGTATGTCTATAAATGTTCATCTGGATTGTTCATATACTAAATTAATGATTCCACATCCAGATGTTTTAAACTCAACTGATGATGATGATGATTAATTGTATTACATTATATTTAATAAATTATGTATATATCAATTATATTTTAATAATAAGTTATATTTGCTTATATTAATTTTTATTTTCTTAATCATATTCATATTATTTCTCATATATTATTTCCAAACTCAACTAATGATGATTATGATGATTAGCTATATTATCTTAGAATTTATAAATTATGTATGTGTGAAGTACATTTTAATGAAAAGTTAAGTGTGCTTATGTTAATTTTTAGCTTTTAATTATATTCATATTATTTCTTGTATGTTTTTTTAATACACTAATATATATTAAAAGTAGACTATATCAGTGACTAACTATCAAAATTAATATTAATTAACTAAAATAATATTTAATATTATAATAAAATTAAGTATAAATTCATTCCTAATTTTTTTAATTTTTTCAAATTTTTTCTAATATTTTATTGTATTTTTAATTTGAAGTCAAAGTACAATCAAAATATAATCAAAATTTACTCAACACTCAATTAATAATTTTAAAAAATCTTTCGGCCGAAACCGAAATGGCTGAAACGGTCGAAATATATCGGTTTCTCTGGATCTCAAAATCAAAACCGAAATGGCACCATAAAATCTTGCTTTTTATGAACATTTTCAAAAAAAAAAAACAAACTTTTTATGAGCACGCTTCTCAAGCAATAATAAATTCTCATCACTCGACAAAGAAAAAAGAGAGATAATTCTCGAAATTTCAAATCACTCCTTTTTCTGAGCCAGCATAAAAATCATTTGACTTTGTCAAAGTACGAGTTCTTGGTAATTATTTTTCTAATGCGGCTTTTAATGAATTAATTAATTTGATTAATTGGTGGTGCAGATACACATAGTATCTAGGGAGATATGGCGGATCGGTGTATTCCTGCTGAAGTACTTGCCATGCAGTGTGGTGGACATGGCGGTGCTCTTGTTGTGCTACTTCAAATATGGAGACACATCCAAGTATGGGATCAATAGGCCTAGCAAAGGCCCCTTCTATTTGAAACTATACACTCCAATTTATCCTGTTCTTGATGTCGGCACTGCACACAAGATCAAGTCAGGGGAAATACAGGTTTGCACAAATATTTTTATTTTTCTCCCTCTCTTCTTTCTTTTTTTTCTTTAAAAAAAAAAAAATCAGCGGTAAGCTATGTAATTTCCTGGTTTTGCAGGTGTGTGTATGCAAAAACACCTTTGAGAAAACTTTGTGCCCAATATAGGTCAACAATACAATTAATTGGCATGTAATTGAAGTTTTTCATAATTACATAGAAGCACTTAAAAATTTTCATAATTACATATGTAGTTGAAATAGTTCATTTTTTTTATAGGTCCTCTAGAGTATAAATATTATTTTGTAAGCAAGAGACAACAACTGTGGTAAAAATTATCTCTATATGTTTGGTCTATAAATTATTTTTTTTTCTCCAATTTTTTATTGGAACTGAAATAAAACCCTATAATTGGAACTTATTTTAGTTATATTCTGACGTGCGATTATAGCAACTTATTTTAGAATTTATTTTCAAGGGTTTATATGCAAAAAGCTCTTTATTAAGCACGAGACTAACTATAGTACAAACCATTGGGCAGGTACTTCCCTCCATAACAAGCATACAAGGCAACACTCTGAATTTTTGTGATGGCAAGACACATCAATTTGATGCAATTGTTCTGGCAACCGGCTACAGAAGCACTGTCAAGAGCTGGCTCAAGGTTATATAATTTTCTCATTTATCTTGATTTTCACCAAAAAAAAAAAGATTATTTTTCGAATGACGTCTACATTTTGCATTCTTATTGTAAACTCCACTTGCTTAATTTTTGTCAAATCATATATTAAATATTGATTTAGTAATTATATTTATTTTTTATATATAAAAAGACCATATATTTAGGACTGTTCATGGTCTTGAGTAATTTGAAACTCTGGGCGCGAAATTTTTTGAATTTAAAATTAGAATTTTTGAATTTCAAGTCAAATTCTGACTTAAAATTTAATCTAAATAAATAGGTTCAATCCAAAGTTAAACTCAACCTAAAAAACCTAGTAATAATTTTGGGTTCGGTCGGATGTTCAAGCCCAAGCCCGACCGGAAATCCGACCGGACTGGATTACATGTGTTTGAACCTTGATCTCTTATTATTGTCTATGATGAGAAATGTCTTTGTGGTGTCATTATCCTAAAAAGACTTTGCTGAACTCTTTCCATCCCTGCTTTGCGTAGACAAAGATGACCTAGAGAGACTTTTTTTGCAAATACTAATAATACGAGGGACTATGAGCGAAAATTCAAAAATATACGGACCATTGTGTGTTTTATGATTTCTCATTTCTCATTTATTTGTTTTTGTAGGATGATGACTACCTTATTGGTGATGATGGGATGGCCAAGCAGCAATTTCCCAATCATTGGAAGGGTAAAAATGGGCTTTACTGTGTTGGGCTTGTGAGAAGAGGAATTTATGGAGCTGCAGATGACGCGCAGAAAGTAGCTGATGATATAAAGAATTGTTTGTAATTTGATACTGGTGGTGTAAATGTGAGGGGGTTTTCATAAATTTCCAAGCGATATAAATGTGAGGGGGTTATACGTCATAATGACAAATTCAACAAATTGCAAGGGCCTAATTGCATTTTCGTGACCGGGGCTATTTATATTGTTCGCTCTACCTACGTTGACGTCCCTCGCAGTTTCAAATCCAAACCGGTGAATGAATGCTCACTGGACTCCGTTCCAAGCTCCAGTTAATTGCCAACAAGAACCCAACACAAATCTCCGCACAAATCTATGTCCGTTTCTCATCTCAGCACCTCGCCAATGCGCCGTTTCCCTTGTCTTCTCTTTCCACCCGGTACCTGTTCGACGAAATGTCTCAAAGAGCCGCCTTCGTTTTCCGCAGCCTCAAATTCCTCAAACATGCCACCCTGAGCGCTAAAATTCTCGCCTCATTCCATTCGTTGTACCTCAAAACAGGTGCTCTCTCACACGCCTCGGTGCGGACATCGCTCTTGAGTGCCTATGCTAGGGCTTTTGATGTAGACTCTTCTCTTGTTCTTTTTAGGGAGTCTGATGAGCATGATTTGATCTCTTGGAATGCCGTTGTGAATGCGTTTTTTGTCAACTCTTGTTTCGTATGTGCTGTTGTGCTTTTTGAGGAAATGGTTAGAGTGTTTGGAAATTTTGACTCCACGACGCTAGTGATTGTGCTATCGGCTATAAGTGCTGCTCGTGACTTGTCGTATGGAGTAGTTCTTCATGGGACAATCGTCAAGAGACGGTTAGATTGGGATATTTGCCTTTGCAATGCTTTGATTGATATGTATGCAAAGTGTGGCGAGTTGAGGTCATCTGAGACTCTGTTCGAGAGCATGGAAATCAAGGATGTGGCTTCATGGAATTCAATTATTAATGGATGTCTCTATAATGGCTGGCTGGAGATTTCGGCTTTGTATTTCCGGGAAATGAGTTGTTTTGGTATTGAAGCAGATCAGATAAGCATGTCATGCGTTCTTGCAGTGTGTTCTTGTTTGGAAGAACTCTTCTGTTTTGGCAAATCAGTGCATGGATTGGTGATCAAGTTAGGGTGGAAAGGGAACACTTCGGTTGCAAATGCTCTCATTTCATTCTATTCTCAGAATGGAGATGTAGAAGATGCAAGGAATGTGTTCAGAGAGCTCATAGTTAAGAATGTGGTTTCATGGAATTCTATGCTTCATGGAATAATAGATAATGATAGTGTTCACAAGGCACTGGATCTTTTTCTAGAGATGCAGTCAGGTTTTGCAACTCAACCTGATGCTGTCACATTATTGACCATTATTCCTGTCTGTGGTCGGCTGAAACTGATTAGTCATGGGAAATCCATTCATGGATATGCCATCAGGAATCAAGTTGAATCCATATCCGTATCAAATAGCTTGCTTGAAATGTATTTGCAATGCGATGATATAACTTCGGCTAACCTTCTTTTCAGTTTACTGCACAACAAAGATTTGATTACTTGGAACACGATCATCTCTAGGTACTCGCAAATTGATTCATTGAAGGAAGATGCTTGGAGTTTGTTCCGTCAACTGCAGCAGACTGGTCTGAGATGCAACTTGGCTAGTCTGCTAGTGATTCTGCCTTCTTGCAACAGCCCCAAAGACCTTCGTTTTGGGAGAGGACTTCACTCATGGGAGCTCAAATATGGGTTTGGAAATATTGTTTCTGCTGTCAATGCACTCATGTTCATGTACATAAACTGTGGTGATCTAGGAGCATCTTCTTTGCTATTGGAAAGCATTCAGTGTGTATCAGATGTTGTTTCGTGGAACACCATTATTGTGGGTTGCAATCAGAATGGTCATTACAACGATGCACTAGAAGCCTTTGAATCCATGCATCATTCTGCTAATCTACATCCTGATCCAATCACATTTGTTAGCATCATATCATCATGCGGGAATCTTGAATCATTGTTCCATGGTCGGCTTTTTCACGGGCTTGTACTGAAAAATTCAATTGGCTCTGATCTTAGAGTAACAAATGCACTTCTGACAATGTACCTGAGGTGCAAGGATACTGAAAGTGCACTATTAGTGTTTGACGCTAGTAATAACATGAACCTGTGCTCATGGAATTGTATGATCTCTGGTTTGACGCAGAATGAAGAGGGCAGAAAAGCATTAGAATTCTTTCGTTGTATGGAAACGATTCCGCCTAATGAGATGACACTTGTTGGTGTAATGTGTGCTTGTACTCAATTAGGGAATCTTAGACATGGCATGGAAGTACATGGCTACATCTTCAGATTCCAGCATCTAAACAACACATTCATATCATCTGCTCTTATCAATATGTACAGCAAATGTGGAAGACTGGATATTGCCACTCAAGTGTTTGAGAGTTGTGAAGAGAAGTCTATTGCCTCCTGGAATGCAATGATTTTGGCATGTGGATTTCACGGACATGGTACAAAAGCCATAGAGCTATTCTCTGAGTTGTCTAGTTCAGGTGCTAAGGCAACCAAGAGCACCTTCATTTCTCTTCTATCAGCTTGCAGCTATTGTGGACTAATTGATGAGGGATGGAAATATTACAAACTCATGTCGGAAAAATTTGGCATTCAGCCTAGTGCTGAGCACCATGTTTGCATTGTTGATATGCTTGGACGCGCAGGACAGCACACTGAAGCTCTTGAATTTGTAAACAAACTGCCAACTGTAGCTGAATCTGGAGTTTGGGGCGCTCTTTTAAGTGCATGTAGTGATCATGGTGATGTTGAGATGGGAAAATCAATTGCTGCAGATTTATTTGGCATGGATGATGAAAACACAGGTTACTATGTCACTCTCTCAAACTTATATGCATCTCGTGGAATGTGGAGCAGTGCATCAAGTGTTAGGCGCTTGATTGAAGACAGGAAACTGAAGAAGTCTCCTGGTTGCAGTTCCATTGATGTTCGAAGATAATTATAGCACTCTAATATTCATAGTTCATAATCGATACAGTGGGTCACAAGCCTTGTGTTGTGTATGCGTACTCTCCGACTCGAATATGCTTGTAGTTTAAGGTAGTTTTCTTTAGTCTATACTTTGACATGCAAAATTCCATTGACATCAAAGTATTTATTGTGACTGAAAGCATAAGGTCTCCAATATCATCTTAGAGAAGCATGCTTGAATTGGTGTCTATGCAACTTCAATTACTGTAATGGTTACAAAATCGAGACAAAAAAGATCATCCTATGGATTTGATGGGGTTATATAGATCATTAATAGTTGAGATGTGTGAAAACCACAATTTTCATCACCTATTTGTAAATAGGTTTTTTAAAGAGGGTTTTCTACAAAATGCCTTAAGATATTCCCAATATGAAAATTATTTTGAAAAATATATGTTATATATTTGAAAATGTTAGTTTGACATAAAATTGCTCATTCTTTTGAAGGTTTTAATTATAGATTGTGGTGTTAGAAGTAGCTTCTCCGTTTTGGGAAATGATAAAGTCCATTTTGGATTTCAAAAAAATTTCACCTCCTCCTTTTAAGAGTAGGATAAATCCTGATGAGATGTAGTTTTAGATGGAGGAGATCAAGAAGACCTTGTAGGTTTTTGCCTTGGGATGTCAATAAGATCATCTTATTCTTATTCCTACTACATTATAGTACCAAATCTTGATGGTAAATAGAATTGCACGTGTATAAAGGTGTTACAGTTAGTTAATAGAGATTTAGGTATATCTACAAAAATTACTTCTATTCGAAAAAGTGATTGAGTTGAAAAAATAATTTCTTTTTTCAAAATAGGAGGACAATTGTTGCGCTAAATATCAATATCCACCACAATTTATGATATAAAAAAAGAAAAAAAAACACACAAAAGATTTACATGGTTCGGTTTACGATTTACTCCACGGATGAAGACGATCTGGAGAATATTGTATTAATAAAAAGGAAGATAATATTACAATGATGAAGCCAAAACTCTAATATAACCAACTCTTACAAGAGACTAAGTAGTCTAGTTGTCACAAAACGTTTTGAGAGTTTTGATTTATGTCTCTCTATTTTATTATGTTAAAATTCTTAAATAAATAGAGTATTTATAGATGTGGACTAACTGGATTTGAGTCAAAGTAGAAGACTGACTCAAATAATAATTTTACTAATTCAAGTCTTCTATTATGAGATAAATTCAGAGAAAAATTAGGTTTACTAAATTATTTCCTAATATGAATTCTAATTTAATTATGACTCTCTGAAAGTCTGGATTCGAGAGACAACTAAATCAACAATCTTCACCTAGGCTCGAATCCTTTTCTTCTTTGAATTTGAATTTTTAACAGATGTCTTTGTTATTGCCTTATAGGACAAGATTGACAACTTTGAACATTAATTAATTTCAAACAGAGCTTGAACTTATCAATCAGAATCACCTTCGTTAACATATATGCAAGATTTTTTGAAGTATGAATCTTTTGTAAAGAAATCTCACTGTCTTCAATAATGTCCCAAATAAAATGAAATTGGACATCTATGTATTTTGATTTGGCGTGGTACATTTGGTTCTTTATAAGGTATATGACACTCTGACCGTTGCAAAAAATAAGAAGAATACATTTAAAAAAATTAATTTCACTTGTCAATCCTTTAACCATAAAGTTTCTTTGACTGCTTCTATAGTTGTCATATACTCAGACTTTATTGTACATAATGTCATAGTTGACTGTAAGGTATACCTGTAACTAATAAAACCACCATAAATAGTGAAAAAATAACCAGTGAGAGATCGTCGTCGATCAAGGTCTTTAACATAGTATGGATCGATGTAGTCAATAATTTTGGGCTCTAGAACTGTATTCCTTTTGAAAGATAAGCCAATATTAAGAGTATTTTTAATATATTTTAATAACCAATTTATAACTTGTCAATGCTCTTTTTCTGAATTTGTCGTATAACGACTAACAATGCTGATTGCTTGTGCAATATTAGGTCTTGTGCATACTATAGTATAAATTAGACTTTCAACAGCATTTGAGAATAAGATATTCTCTATATATACATAGTCCTTATCTGTAGAAGGATATAGTTGAGCTAAAAACCTGAAGTGGGATGCCAAAGGAGTACTAACGAGTTTTGAATTATACATGTAGAAATAAGAAATAATCTTCTTGAGATAATTGCTCTATTTGAGTCATAACTTGTCATACTTTCGATCTCGATCAATCTTCATATAATGAATCTTCCTTGTAGCACCTTTTATACTATTACCTTAGAGACTATTTCAAACCATAAAGTGATTTATTCAACTTGTAGACATAATTTTTTTTATCTTCTTAGATGAAACCCTTTAGGCTATTGTATAGAAATTTGCTCTTCTAATTTTTCATGTAGAAAGACGGTTTTAACATCAAATTATTCTAACTTAAGATTATGAAAAGTAATTAAAATAAGTAGAAAATGAATAATTGTGTATTTAATCACAGGAGAGAAAATTTCATTAAAGTCAATATTCTACTTTTGTGAATACTTTTTTATAACTAACGAGTTTTGAATTAAACGCTATCTATCTTAGAGAAAGTCTCTTTCTTTCGAAATACCCACTTACAACCAATTGCTCTTTTACCTTTTGGTAATTTTACCAAGTCCCAAGTATGATTTTTTTGAAGAAAATTCATCTCTTCATTTATAGTAACTTGCCACTTAAAAGAATTTTTATCTTGCATTATTTTTTTATAGAAAGAAGTATCACCATTGTCAGTAAATAAAGTAAAAGTTACTATATCTTCAAAAGTATACCTTTCAGGTGGCGTTATGTTTTTTTGAGATTTTCGAAGTGAAGCCTTCTCAAAAATTTTAATTTGATTTTTAGAATTTTTTTGAGAGTTGGCACACCCTGAATATCTTTTTTGGAATGAACTATATACTCTACCTCTACTTGCATTATATCACTGAGACCTTCCTTGAGAGATTTTAATATAATTTTTTTATCAAATACTACATTTCTCTCAATAATTACATTAAAAATAGTAAGATCCCATAATCATTAACATCTTTTGCATAACCAAGGAAAATACATTTTTTTGGAATGTACATCTAATTTATCCTTGACGACATACACATAAGTAGGGTAATCAAAAAGTTTTAAAGAAGAATAATTTGCAGGTTCACCAATTCATACCTCTTAGGAGTTTTATAATTAATGGCTATCTGAGAATAGCAATTCATAATAAAAAAATATGTTGTATTGACTATTTCTGCCCAAAAATTCTTGTCAACATTAGCTACACTAAGCATATTATGTGCTTTCTCTAACAAAGTTCTGTTCATACTTTCAACTATACCATTTTATTGAGGTTTTTCTGAGATGGTAAAATGACGTTCGATGCTTTCATTTTCATAAAATTTGATAAATTTTATTGATTTATACTTTCTGTTATTATCACTTATGAGGTATTTGATTATTCTGCCGATCTTTTTTCAATTGAAGTTTTCTACAATTTGAAAATAGAAAATATTTCGGCTTTGTAATGCAAAAAATAAATCTACACTTTTCTGAAGAATCATCAATAAAACTAACAAAATAACTAACACGAAATTTTGATGGAATAGGAGAGTACCACACATTAGAATGAATATAATTAATTAAGTCTTTAATATAATAAATACTAGTATTAAATTTTACCTTGGACTATTTACCATAAAGATAATACTCACAGAAATCTAATTTGCATAAGTTAAGGCCCTTCAATAATTTTCTTTGTTGAGCTTAATTAAACTTTACTTACTCATATAACCGACAAGTATATGTTATAAGTAGGTCATATCAAAAAAAACTTAAGAAATTGTTACTCTACTTCCAACTATTTTTTTTACTAACTCATACAAAATTTCATGTTTTAGGTCTTTCATCACTATCAATGAGCCTTTAATAATTTTAAGAACTTCACCTTCAGTAGAATATTTATAACTGGCAAAATTCAAAGTGCCCAAAGAGATCAAATTCTTTTTCAAATTAAGAACATGTTTAACATCAATAAGAGTCCTAATAATATTATCAAATATCTTAATTTTGATTATTCCAATTCCAACAATTTTGTATAGATTATTATTACCCATCAAAACTAAACCACTATTATAAGACTTGTAGTCTTCAAATCAATTCTTATTGAGACACATATGGTAAGAACAATTAGAATCAAGAATCCAAATATCATGATAATGATCAAAATTAGAACTAACAGAGAGGACATTATCATAATTATCATCAGAACTTTTTTTAATAACTGATACTTGTTCTTTGGATTGCTCTTTAGATTAAAATTATTTCTCTTTTTTTACTTTGAGCTTTCAATATTTTCAATTATATATTCCATCTTCTTACAATACCTGTAATTTTTTTCTTTGAATTTGGATCTAGAATGACATATATTTTATTTTTCTTTGGTACGACCTCTGGCAATTAATGATTTTGAGTGTGACACATCTCCTTTAGTCTTTTTTAATTATTTATTAGATAGAAGGACAACAAAAATATCGTCAAATTTTAAATTTTTACTATACATGAGAGTAATCTTCAAATTCTCGAGAAAAGAAGGTAGAAACGATAATAAAATAATTATCTTATCTTCATCTTCAATTTTAATATTAATGCTTAATAATTAAGAGACTAGTTTATTGAAAATATTAAGATGATCAACCATATTTATACCTTTTCTCATTCAAAAATTGAAAATTTTCTACTTCAAGTAGACTCAATTTGAGATAGACTTATTCATATATTATTTCTCTAACTTTTTTCATAACTCTGAAGGTGATGTTTTATTAAAAAACGGATAGAGTATCTCATCGGTGAGATGATTGTGTTATGTGCATTAGTCATCTAGTTTTTTCAGACACTTTTGACAACATCTTTAAGTTTGACATCCTCCAATGTATTTTTCAATCCTTATTGAGTAAGAATTGCACGAACTCTTATTTGTCAAATATAAAATTCTTACTTTTCATTGAATTTCTTTACATCGAACTTCGTAGTTGATATATTAAACCAATCTCTGATACTAGTTTGTTGCACTTAATATCGATATCCATCACAATTCATGATGTAGAAAAAGAAGAAAAAAATAGCACACAAGAAATTTAGGTAGTTTGGTCTACGACCTACTCCATGGGCGAAGGAGATCCGGAGGATATTATATTAATGAGAATGAAGAGGATATTATAATAATGGAGGCGAAACTTTAATATTAACAACTCTTACAAGAGATTAAAAAGCTTAGCCGTCACAAAACGTTTTGAGAGTTTTAATCTATGTCTCTTTTATTTCTTTGTGTTGAAATCTTTAAATGAATAAGGTATTTATAAATATGGTCTAACTGAGTTCGAGTCAAAGTAGAAGACTGATTCAAATAAGAATATTATTAATCCAAGTCTTATAGTAGGAAACAAATTCAGAGAATGATTAGATTTATTAAATTATTTCATAATATGAATTCTAATTTAATTAGGACTATTCGAAAAATCCAAATTCGAGATACAATTAAGTCAATAAATAATATGAGTGTGAATAAGTACAAAGAATAATTTGACAAAATAGTTAAGTTTGCACTTAATTTTGCAGATATATATGCTTGCAGAATGAAAATTTTTGAAGAAAAATTATCAGGTCATTTTACAAAGACTTGGAAACTTTTAAAATTGAGACTTATGAAGATTTGGTGGATAGAATTAATGGTTTAAAGCCAATATCTAAAGCCACAAAGGTGGATAATAAGAGGCATCATAAGAAAAGAGGTAAGGACTTTAAGATTTAGAGTTCTCGATTTTGTATTTCAATTCACCATCACTATGTGTTACCTACACAAAAACCAATTGATCATAATCGAGTGTTATATTTGTGTTAAGGAACATCCAACTAAGGAGTGCATGTGAGTATCAAGTGTTTGCTTCAAATTTAATTGGTAAGATCATAAGATTGCATATTGTCCTTATCCTCAAGAGACTCAAAAATTTTAGGGCAACTCAACTTGCACATATCAAGAGTTTCATGTAGTTAAGTTAGCTCCAATTGCTTAAATAGTACCCACTAGATCTTAAAAGTAGAGGTAGGGCAAGATATTTGGGTATGGGGTCTCACTTCTTTTGAGATCCAATTGATGTTGTTTGAGCAATCAAAGTTGGTAATTATAATAGACTCTTGATTTGTGTGGATTGATTTGACCTAAAAGTTCTGAGTTAAAGATAAGGGTCATTTACAATTTTTTGATCACATTGATCATATTTGAAATAAATATCCAATGCTCGCTTGCATTTTCCAATTGAATGTTATTTACTATAAATAGAGCACTTGAATTGATTATAGAAAGCTAATTTATATGTATATGGCATAGGAAGGGCAACTTGAGCCATGAAATTTAAAATTCTAAACTTCAAAGTCCTTACCTTTTTTTTATAATACTCTTTTTTATCCATCTTCTTAGTCTTATACACTAACTTAAAAATTTTAGTGGCATTCAACATTTCTTTTTAAGTCTCAATCTTAGGAGGTACTTGCAAGTCTATAAAAGATGACCCAACAAATTTTTTTCAAATTTTTCATGCTATAAGTATATCGACCTATCAACTAGTGAGTAAATTTAGCGATTATGTCAAACTTTATTTTGTACTTATCCACATATATATTATTCTTCTATTTCAGGAAGAGAAATTGTCTTTCTATATTAATCGTCTTATTAACAAAGAAGTATTTTCATATGACACCTTTATGAATGTGTAACATTATCTTACACTAAGAGTTGATACTACTTTATAATAGGAATATAACAAATATGATTTTATCGACATTACTATAATGAAAAACTTTCAAAATATTTTCTATCCCCCCAACCTAAGACTCCAACTTATTAAAATTTATGCACCCTTAACAGACGCAAAGTACAGTCTTCTTGAAATACACAATGAATTTCAAGTCATTCCTCAAGTTAGCTTATGGATGTACTGCATGAGTTATTTGAATTGTCAAAGGATGTTAAGTTACCATTGACTTTATTGGAAAAGACTTGATCGCAATAAGTATCATAGGAGGTGATTGATATACAATATATATTACAAAATGAAATTAGTTTGCAACATACATTACATGAGTAAGTTATACTAAAATGTGCATCAAAAGAATAGATTGTGGTTGCAGTGCCTATTGTAAGAGTAAGTTGAGGCTAATATTGAGATGGAAGCAACTCAAATCACATATTGTAGTGATTATGAGAGTTTAGACTCCTTAAATTTTTTTTCACTATATTTCTTGTAGATAATAATGTCAAGAAATATCAATTGTAGGATCACTAATCGATATTGTATTATACCCTTATTCTTCTTGTGCTGAGACAACATTTTAATTTAGTTTGTTTGAGCTCTACTAGCACTAGAATTGATTTTGGCCATACCGACACTATATCTTTTAGGTGTTATATTGAAATATACACAAACAAAGTTTTAAATTAAAAAACTTGATATAAAATAAATTAACAAAACAAAGCACGATAACAAGTCATACATAATATCCCCAATAACACAACCTATACAATTCAATTCTTAAGTTCTAGGTTAGTTCAAACTTAAACTTTGATACTATTCAATTTATCATGATTCCAAACCAAAATATATGATGGGTATACAAGAGCCAATACGTAAAAACACATTAAATTAATTAACTTAACAAATATGTAATCATTCTAAGAAAATTTATAATCTATGATAATAATCCTCAGCAAATGCCAACAAATAGATAATTCTTTGAAATGTTATATCAATAGTATTTCTATAATTCCTAGATAAAGATTACATTGTTCAAATTACATAATTTTCATGAAAAATGGATATATCTCAACTATCCCCAAGGAGTAAATGAAGCAAATATATATAAACATCTAGTTGAGTTTGCAAAATTCTAAAGAATTAAAGAAAGTAACCCCAATCAAGTTTCAATAGCTAAAAAAATAAGGATTATAATTTTACATGAACTTCTCAAATTTAATCTAAAATTAACAAAATATCATTTATCGCAAATCTCTATGCTAATTTTTATGGTTAGAATCTATAATAAAAATGAGAGAACTCATATCAAGATAACATTTTCAAATATATAATATGTAGTTTTCATAATCATTTTTAAGTGGTGTAATCATCTCAAAATATCAATATTATGTGATTCCAAATATAAATATTTCAATGTTACCAATTAATAGCATAATTAACTTATAAAATAATAAAACTGTAACATGACACATTAAAATATAAATATTACAATTATGTCTCCTACACAATATAATGGGTGTACATGCAATCAATAACTCATATTAAAAGTAAATTGACACACTTAAAGCCAATAAATAAATTATAAATTAGAAATCAAGAATATGTCGGTTATTCTATTGCTCTTTAAGTTACAACAAAATTTATTTTAAAAAATAAACAAGTATATATTAATATAATCATTGTTAACTCTAATGACAGAGTTTTGACAGAAATTTGGCAGGATATGAGATAGTCAAATATTGAACATATAGAAATTCATAAAAATATTTACAAATCAAGAAATGGTACCTCATGTAGGCATACATGGTTTTTAGATTTCTAAAACACATAAACACAAAAAATATATATACCAAAAATCTAATAATCTTTTCACAAATTCACATTCATGGTATTTCTCATTTTCAATACTTCTAAACACATATATAAATATAAAAATATTAACCAATCACCTCACAAGGTCATAAGATGTCAAAATGCAACTAAGCTAATACAATATATAGTTAAGAGTCAAAAAGTAGAAAAATATTTTTACTTAATATTTATCAAGATTCAAGTCTACTCATTTGACGCTAAAGCAAAAAAGTAATAATTTCATGTTATTACTCAAAATCACATACATATTTTCAAATACTATTTACTTAATTCTAAGTGTAACTACTTACATTGACCTTAATCTAATATATGTGTCAAGTATTAAATGAAATTAGGCCAAGAATACACATTTATAAATACATGATTATATCATCAAGCACAACGTCTTAATTTTTAAGCTAAATATTTTAAAATATTATATATATATATATATATATATATTCTACCATCATCATGTGATCTTACAAAACTAGTGCAATTGAAAGGCCATAAACACTATTACACAATATAATACATATAAGTATTAAAAGAAAGATTAGCTTCCACAAGCTAAAGATAAAATAAGCATAAGTTGCATTCAAAACCAAAATTCTAAAACCATAGCATTAGGATCCGATGAAAAGATTATGAATTAATTATAGGCAAGAATCTTTTATAATTTTTTCATGATGCTAAACTATATGCATAAGTTATCATAAAATTACATTCCCAATTTAATTTGCATCCAATAGTTATCTTAAAGCCTTAAGTATTATCACGATAAAAGTTCTTTTATGTGGTTGTTAATGTTAATACCAAGTTAAAGCCACCTGATCATACATTAAGCCATGAAATGCATAGATATGAAAATTAAGTATGTTAACATGCTATAACTAAGAAGAGCATGGTATAATACCAATGCAATAGTGGAAACTTAGTTTATTTTTTAAAATCTAATTTTACAAAGGAGGTTGAATGTATAGTTTGATTGAGAAAAAAGAAAGAGAAAATAAATACTTTGATAAAGAGAACTAACCACCCCTCTGTGGATATGACCATATCTTCTTTTATGCCGTTGAGCTTATTATCATGAATCTCATTGCTACAAACTTTGGTAATAACTTATGACATTTTATAAAAATCTCTTGTAAAAAATTTATTTATAATTTACACATTTCAATCATTAGTTTGATGGTTGTATCACCCTTTCATATGTGAGAGTTCATGTATTCAAAATTTTCCCCCAAAAAAATTTTAATGGTAAATTTCAATTGCTCAAAAAGTCTATTCATAAATAGATATTGAAAATTGTGATTTTCACAAAATAGTTATAATTGGTTGTAATATGAGATGATTTTTTTCCTATTAGTAATTATGTATAATATTCAAAGAACTTTCATTTAAATAATTTTGATTAAATATTAATAAAGCTATTATTTCATAATTAGTGAAAAATCAATAATGCTTATAATTTTTTGTAAAATTTTTTCTAACTTGTGAGTTAATATTGATTTAACTTAAATTTTTTCATCACTATTTCTAATATTTTTTTAGATTACTTTTTAGATTACTTTCTATTAATATGATTGTCAGAATTCCAAATTAGATAAACAAGTTATATATTTAGAATTAAACTATAGTGATAATAGCAATTTTTTAATATTTTTTTCTACATTATGTTCTTATTCTGCTGCTTTACGATTCAAACCACTTCAAATTGGATAATTCATAAATTTTGTCTGTAATTGTAATTAAGGAAAATCATAGGGGCTATTTGTAAAACTCACTGAAGAAAAACCACCGAACCCCGACGGAGAAACCCTACCCCTCTTCTTCTAGCGAACCCTAAGCTTCTTCTTTTGTCCCCTTCGGTATCTCTCTTCGTCGTCTTCGGCTTCCCGTTGCTTGATCCGAGCAAAAATGTCGCTGCGGGTTCTGAATCCGAACGCGGAGGTGCTGAACAAGTCGTCGGCGCTGCACATGAACATCAACGCTGCCAAGGGTCTCCAGGACGTCCTCAAGACCAACCTCGGCCCCAAGGGCACCATCAAAATGCACGGATCCCTCTCTCTTCTCCATTCTCCCGTCTCTTATTCGATCTCTGACACTTTCTCTTCTCTAGGCTCGTCGGCGGCGCCGGGGACATCAAGCTCACCAAGGACGGGAACACCCTCCTGAAAGAAATGGTACGATCTCGTAAAATGCTAGGCAAAAGTTTTGATCCTTTGCTTTTTTTCGGAGGGGGGGGGGGTGTGGAGGTTGGTGAGTTTGGTCTAAACGGGTAATGTTTTGATGGCAGCAAATCCAGAACCCCACGGCGATCATGATCGCGAGGACGGCGGTGGCGCAGGATGATACAAGCGGGGATGGGACGACATCCACAGTGTTATTCATCGGGGAGCTCATGAAACAGTCAGAGCGTTACATTGATGAAGGTTCGTTAGTGTTTTTGAATTATGCTTGTTTGCAGTTTTGTTTGATTTTAGGTGTTTATGCGACATCATGTGGTCTATGTGTGTCAGGAATTCGAGAGAAAATGTTGGCTGAAGGGAATGCGCCAAACTTTTTTTAATGTTTACCTTGGTAAATCATCAGAAATATAAGTCTGTATATTTTTAATGTAAAAGCTTTACCCCTTGTTATTTCATTTATTGTTTGATCCCCAGTTGTTCACGAGGAGTCTCACACTACAGTGATCATTACAATGGCTGGATTGTATGCAATACGTTCATATGATCTTTCTGTGATGTGTGATATGTTTGAATCATATTCTGCTTTGTAGTGCTTTAGCTTTTCATGAGATGAGGGCATAGAATGTGATGTTTTTACATTTATTAATATTTATGTGCTGCTATTCTATTAGTTTTGGTTTTGTATTGTTCAAGAATGGTTTTGTAGGAAGTTGAATGTTTTGATTTCTGGATTTTGTCACAAGAGGAACTCAAGAGTGGGTGGAGGTCTAAAATGGGCATTATGACATGCACATCTGAATGAGTTGTTCAGTTTGTAATATTCTCCATTTAAAAGATCTATGTGGGTTCTTAAGGCAGAATTAGCTTTATGTCATGCTGATGCGTGGTCCATGAAAGCATCTGTGGAGGCACATGCTTGTATGCGAGACACTCCTCTCTCTTTGCTTTTTTTGTTTGTTCACTTGGACAGGTGAAATTCGTTGCCATTCACAGGATTAGCCCCTCATATTGCTAATGTGAGACAATCATTGCCATTCACATGGACTTGGTCTGGCATCCCAAATTGTCTTCGTAGGAGCCTTGGTGTGTTTTAAGCCACATTCTATGATTCATCTTAATTAAATCCCCTTGCCCCGAATGAAACAAACTTATTTTCCTACTTGTTCAAGATAATCTTTCTTTTGTTTGCCTTGTTCAGATTTATCAGTGGCACTTTTCTCCATAAAACATTCTATTCCATCAGTCTTTATTTTCCTGAAAGCTTAATAAGAAAATTCTCTGTTTGGTCATGCTTATTGGGAAGTTGGTGTGTTTTATTTTGCACTAAAATGCTCAATGTTTGCTGAATTGCAAGTCTTGGTGATATATGATCTAGGGATGCATCCTCGTGTATTAGTAGATGGTTTTGACATAGCTAAAAGGGCAACCCTTGAATTTATTGAGAAGTTCAAGACACCTGTTACCATTGGTGATGTGCCTGATAAAGAAATTGTGAGAATGGTTGCTAGAACAACACTTAGGACGAAGGTATCCATATTCTCTCCATATTCATAGGCCTCCTTTGTCTTGTTGCATCTTAATTAAAAGCTTTTTGCTTGTTGATCTTTGAGGCTTAACTGCTTTTTCATTTTTTTTGTTTTGGCAGTTATATGAAGCCTTGGCTGATCAGTTGACTGATATAGTTGTTAATGCGGTATGCAATTTCACCAATTGAACTGTATTTTTGTTGAGTTCATCTGGTTTCTTTCTCTTTTTCTTTGTAATCTGTTTCTGGTAGATGCAAGTTTGTGCATGGATGTCGTGTTGTGTTTTGCCTTTTACTAATCTTTTGGACATTGCTAAAATATATTCCTTGTTTAGTTTCCATTGCTAGGGTCATTGCATAGATATACATAAGGGTAAGGTTTTTTGTGCTATTGTTGTACATGTGCTACATTCTGAACCTATGCTGATGTCATTTGCAATGACTTGACAATGGTTGTTAATTTGTTTACATATTGTTCCTGCCTTGGAATTGTTTTTGTGTTCAATTTTGATACTTATGCAATCATTGCTATTTTCTGATTTATTTGTCTATGGACACATTGATTGATTGGTCTTCATGTGTGAACTTAGAATAGAAATTGATATCATAATTGTCCAATTTAATGATTCCTATGCCATGATATATCTATGACTAAATGGTTGGAACCTTGTCTGTTTTGGTCATTTAAATGCCGCAAAAACTTGTTGGATGGTGTAACTATTCTATGTTCAAAGATGATGGATCCTTCCTTATCTAGAATCCTTATGTGGTAATCTCAACCAATAACTGAATATGTCACCCTTCATGTGGGAAGTCAGTCAGAAAATTTTTCAGCTTCCATACCAATGGTTTATTCATGTTTTTCTATATCTTCTCATGATTTTTTTCCCTCTGTTTGAAATTCTGTTAATTATTCTTGGTCAGAAGTTTTTCTTGAGTTGTTCGATTAACTAACTACATTACCTTTTCTATTTCAAGGACAGTAGTATAGGATTCTAAGTAGGGAAAGTTTCCTATCAATTGTTGAGCTTGTGAATATTCTGACATGTGATAAGCTCTAAATAGAATGATTCTTGATACATGATTAGTCATTTCGCATAAATCCTATAGTCAATATTTTCATTTGTTTGACACTTCCCATTGTTTTGTGGCTCCACACCAATTCCTAATAGTACTACAAGTTTTGACATAGTCTGTTTCCTCTTTGTGCATATTGTATTGTCAGTTTGGTTTTTTTGTTCTTTTCAACCTTCTTCTCAGCATTTATCAAGTTCTTGGTAATGTTGAATCAATAGATGTGCTTACTGTGCAGTGTTTAGGGCTGTAGAAAAATTACTCTCTGGAGTATAACATTTCATTGTCTTATCAACAGGTTTTCTGTGTTCGTAAGCCTGCTGAACCAATAGATCTATTTATGGTGGAAATCATGCATATGCGCCATAAGTTTGATGTTGACACCCGTCTGGTATGTATATTGTGCTTGGTATGTTATGAACATGTTTTTCAAGCTCATATGGGTTTTATGCTACCAAACAATGTAAATAGTACTACTTAAAGACACTTGTAATATTCCAGCCTACTGTGTCATACTATATTATTGTTTGTCCAAATTTAAGTTGTCTAGGTTAAAGAGAACCTCACAGGCATATAATCTTCAATTAAAGCAGGCAGTTGTTGATTGAGGTGTACTACCTTTGCATGTTGATTAAGGTATGTTTGGGAAAAAAAATAGAAATTAAGGACTAGATCATGCTAGTCAGGTTGGATAAGATATCCTTTAAAATATCAGGGAAAATTCTTGCTACCACATGGTTATTCTTAATTGCAGTTCTTCCTTTCCAAGCATGTACATACTGTTTGAATGGATACCGCAAAGTGTATCACATTGTCACGTGTTAGTAATCCATACATCAAACAGGAAATGGTGGGATAAGGGCTATTGAGAACCCATCTGGCTAGTTTTTGAATTGGTTGTGAATGTGCTTGAAGTCTACAATCATATAGATAAAAATATCTTAATATTTGATACATGATGGAGTTAAAAACTTTTCATCTTGCTATTTTCCCTTCTCATTTGTGTAGGATTTAGGTTGGTACCTTTATCCCTCTATTGTTAATTCTCAGATTTTAGAAATTTGCATGATATAGTTGATATTAGAGTTCTGAGAGGAATTACAAATTTTTTTAATGACCCAAGTCTGAAGTTCCTTCCACCTTGGGGAAAGAAACAGGGATGTGAGGCTTTGCTGATTGAGAACACCAACGTTAAGATTTACTTGAGTAAGGAAAGAGTCTCCCTTAGGTTTCTCTTTCAGCATTCAAGTACAGGGGCTGTAGAGAATCTGTAATAAAAAAGAAAGTGAAAGACTTACTTGAAGTATGAAATAGTATCCGTAAGGTTTCCCTTTCATTTAGCAAGTGAGTTCCTACCCTGCTAGCTTTCTACTAGCTAATATCTACTATCTACTCCCTTTTCTTCCCCCGAGGGGAAGGGGACCCGAAGGGGCCCAAGGGGGTAACGTCTTATCTAATCCAGTCAACCTGGCGTAGGGAAGCACAATGATTCATCGTGGTAAGTCTTTCGGCGCTTGGTTCTACGATATTCTCGATTGGGAAACTCCTATCAGGGGATGTGAGGCTTGGCCAATTGAGAACATAAACCAAAGCTGGAAGCTCCTTCCACCTTTGGGAAAGAGAAAGGGATGTGAGGCTTCGCCGATTGAGAATACCAACGTAAAGACTTACTTGAAGTATGAAATAGTATCCTTTAGGTTTTTCTTTCAGCCTTCAAGTACAGGGGCTGTAGAGAAGCAGTGGTAAAAAACTAAGATTAGGACTTACTTGATTTGATTTGATTGAGTAATTCCACTGTCGAAGTGCACTTGCTGAGTTGTTTTACCGTATGGAGCTGCATTCAGCCTTTTATGTTGAAGATATTAGCATGCTTTATTTATCATCATTTTGTAGGTTGAAGGTCTTGTCCTTGATCATGGTTCGCGTCATCCTGACATGAAAAGGAGGGCAGAGAATTGTTATATTTTAACTTGTAATGTTTCTCTGGAGTATGAGAAGAGGTAATGTTTATTGATGATGATATGCCTTTTCGTTATGCTTCTGTATTACAGTTGTGGGTATTTTAACTATAAGTGACCTCTTTTTCTGTTCTCTGATATGATGGCACTTAAGTTGGGGAGACTTTGATGCAATTGTATGGAAATGGTTCCTTTGAATGAGACATATACTTATTCAAGTTTCAAAAGAAGTCTTGCTTATGTCATTCTTCTGTGAAGTTCTAAATGAAGTCAATATCTTAATCACTTGATTGAATCCACATAAGTAGAAGAATTATGTAGTCAATGCCCTTTATTTGAGCTGATAAACATAGGGTGAAAGGAAGGCAACAAATATAACAAGTGCAGACTTTTCAACAGAGGCCATGGGGTGCTATTGGTTGTAGGCTCAATGGCAGCAGTTGGTGCATAGCCTTTGTGACATGTGGCCGATATCATTTCTAAATGTTATTTGATATTCCTTTTAACGCTAAAAGAAGAAGCTTTAAAAGCACCTGATCAAAAAAAAGTTTTGAAAACAAACTGAATCTGACATTAGGATTACATTTGATAGTTTTGTGAGTCCTACCGTGAAACATGATTGCAGAAGAGTGATATACTGATTGTAAGTTAGACTTCAGGATGGGGAAAATGATTTCCCTTCCAAATTCTTTTTGTACAGTTTTCTGAAGCAATAAATTGACAGACAGGCCGATTCCTGCCAAATAAGATTCCATTCTTCATTAAAATGGAAAATTTTGCTAATAGTTCATGTTTCAACATTTGGGATGTCTAGCAGATCTTTAGTTGTGTTTCATCTGATCTTGCTGTGGTAATACTCTTCAATTGTTCCTTTTAATAACTAGAAACAATTAGGGCAGAAGTTTATATTGCACTAGTGGTTGCAAATGAGAGGATTTGTTGTGTATACCATAAAAATCATTCAGCAGCAGCTGGGATTTACTAGAAGGGTCCACAGTGTTATTTACCAAATAGTTGTCAAAAACACATTGAAAGTTCACACAATATTCTCAATCATATTGTTACAACTAGGATATAACTTGGCTGGCCTCAGTTCAAGGCAATGGTGACTTGGATGAGCTTTACTCAGTAATTCAAAACTTAGGCTGCACTGCATCAGTTCTTAAAAACCCGGGCGTGGATTCAAGGTTCAATCTTATGGGAAGAACCTATAGCTAATGTTTGGATTTTCTCTTGAAGCTCGACATCCTGCTGATTGAGTTCCTCATCTCTTATGTTATCTGTTTCGTGCTTCATCTTTTCTTCTATCTTTCTTTAACATGGAATTCTCCTCCTGCCTCACAAAAGCCATGGACTTGTCTGTATTTCTTGATGAACACTTATTTGGTTTTGTTGAGTTATTTGATGTCTTGGGCATTCAATTATTCCTTTGGCCAGATAGATTTTCGAATTAGTTCTAGTATGTTGCCAAGTTGTGGTTATATTCCTCATATGCTGGTTTATGGTCTTGTTCCTTGGCATCTAAAATATGCTTTTATAGTGAGATAAATGCTGGATTTTTCTACTCAAATGCGGAGCAGAGAGAAAAAATGGTTGCTGCTGAAAGGCGTCAAGTTGATGAACGAGTTAAGAAAATCATTGAATTGAAGAATAAGGTTAGTGGAATGAAGCACTCTCTATTCATATTAACTTTCTTTTCTAGGTAACTGATTTAGCAAGTTTTTGAGTTTGTAGGTTTGCTCGGGCAACGACAATAACTTTGCTGTGATTAATCAAAAGGGGATTGACCCTCCTTCGCTGGATCTTCTAGCTAGAGCAGGGGTTAGTTCTTTTTTGTCTTAATGCTCTATTGCAACCATTTATTTTTTGTATTCTTTATGTCTTGTGAGCAAGGAAACACCACCATGATCCACAAACAATTATGATGATATTTCTTTTCTGATAAGGTCGCTATCATTAAGTTCATCTCAAATTGTTCTTATGCACTAGGACTTGTGAAATGCTCATGGTCTATCTAAGATCAATTCTACACAAGTGATATGTCATGGGATCCTTTTTGGCTGTAAACGTTTGGGGTGAACTCCAGGATGAATTGATAAGAATGAGAGTTTCTGTATTTCTGGATGAGCAAGTTTTTTCTTCTCAAGAGAGTTGAATAAATGAATTTTTACTAGTCATAGATACATAAATATATAAGATGAACGGTCATCTTCAACATCTATTAGAAACAATAATTTATCATCTTCTAGGAGTTTTTTCTTTCTTTGATGAAAATCAGATATGCACTTAGGTACCTGCGTCAACATCTATTATAAACAGTAATTTATCATCTTCTAGAAGTTTTCTCTTTCTTTGAGGCAAACCAGATATGCGCACTTAGGTATCTGTGTCAACATCTATTATAAACAGTAATTTATCATCTTCTGGGAGTTTTTTCTTTCTTTGATGCAAACCAGATATGCACACTTAGGTATCTGCATTGCAAGTTCCACTACATGAGGCCCAGAAAATTTCACTTGTTTTTTCATATAGTACCCTCAGGACTTGTGACAATCGATTAATGATTAATGTTGTTAGACAATCGTGTTAAATCTTTGAATGCAGAAACTTGGGAAACTGGATGATTTGAATTTGCATCAGCAGAGTGCATCCCTGAACTTCTATTATTAGCTGCCAACTGCTTTAAGTCAATTGAAACTCAGTGACAAGCCATAGTTGACACAAAGGCCTGGTTTCTCTGATTATAATTATCCTTTGTTAACTATGTAGAAGATATAGGCTCAGATCACCACTTTAGGACTTGAAACTTTTCACAGCATGGTTGCATCTAGTGCCTTTCAATGGTAAATAAGTGCCGGGCCTCATCACGACCTATTAACTTGGGCTATAGGTTAAGCATGTAAATGGGTCATTAGTAAAGCCCAAGAAGAGTCTGAGTTGAACTTGGATTACTCACTATTTAAGTGAACTTATTCTAGGGTTTCTGTATTTTTTTCATCTTCACTGAAATGGATCAATGATTCTTCCTAGAAACCCTAGTTTCTGCAGCGATCAGAAGCTCTAGGTTTGTGAGATCTAGAAACCCTAGATTTACAACATTGGTATTAGAGCCTTAAGCTGTAGAGAGAAAAGAGAGATCTTGAGAGCAGCCATTATAGAAATACAGCCATGGGTGGAGCCTGCAAGCCATACAAGATAGCAGAGAGTTTGCATATCACAACCACCAAACGGTGAGGAGTCTAGAATTACCTCTCATGGGCAGAGGTAAGTTCATCTCAAAGCGCATAGAAAGTGCAAATACCTTACTGATGACCACAAACAGATCCAGCAAAGCTGGAGGAGTGGGAACTAGGGGTGCGTTTGGTACGGGGTCAGGGCTAAGCTGACCCCGTCCAGACCAGATTATCTTCCAAACACCAAAAATTTGACAGCACTAACATTATTTTATTTATTTAAATTTTAACCATGTTTTGACTAAAATACCCTCACTTGATCTGAACCATCGGATCTCGATCCAACGGCTCAGATTGGGTAACAGTCGAATACCGTCACTTGATCTGAACCGTTGGATCTCGATCCGACGGCTCAGATCGATGAACAGTAAGCGAACACCGCGGCGGAGCTGCCCCCCCAAGCTCGGCCGGCGAGCTCCGAGGGCGAGCTCAGGCGGCGGGCGACCTCGGGCGGTCGGCTCCGCGCGCGAGCTCGGGCGCTCGGGCTCCGCGGACGAGCTCGGCTGGCGAGCTCGGGCGGCCGGCTCTGCGGGTGACATCGGGCCAGCTCGGGCGCCCAGCCTCCGGGGCCGAGTTCGGGCGGCCGGTCCGCGCGCGAGCTCGGGCGGCGGGCTCCGCGGGTGACCTCGGGCGAGTTCGGGCGGTCGGCTCCGCGCGCGAGCTCGAGCGGTCGGCTCCGCGCGCGATCTCGGAGAGGAAGATGAACAGTAATATGTACAGTACTCAACCGAGGACATTTTAGTCAACAAAAAATTTTAACCATCTGTTAACCAGATCAAGGACCAAACGGGATTTACTTGACCGCATTAGCGTTTTACATTTTACCCCTTTTTTTAATCTTGACCTTGACCTTAACCCCGTACCAAACGGGCCCCAGAGGATTTAGATGTAATGGCAGTCCATATGTCCAATATTAAATCAAATATAGGCCAGGAACTGATTCATTGCGATACTTCAAAAGCTATGTGGATGAAACTGAGGATGATGTATGGGAACAAAGAACAATATGTTCCGAGCTTTCAATGATATTCACCTGAAACAGGATGGGACAAAATTATGCACATATTTCAACTTGTTTACTGGTCTATGGAGTGAACTTGAATAGTAAGACCAGCCACATTTGATGATGTCAGAGAAGATCAAGAAGAACTGAAAGTCATACAATATATGAATGTATTGGAGCCTCAGTGTGACCAATAGAAGGCAAATTTCATGATAGAAGAGGAGTCTTTGAAAGATCACAAATAGCACCTGAGGGCTCCGAAAATTTGAAGAACATAGCAGGAAGCTCGGCTATGGTCTCAGGAGGGGACTAGGGATCTATTGCCTATGCAAAGGTGGTGGAGCTACGTCTTATGGCAGAGGAGAAGGTGTTGCTGGCAGAGAAAGAGGTTGTGGAGGACCTAGTTGTAGAGGCACAAGAAGGAGCAATCTTGAAATGCACCAAATGTGGAAAATTGAGCCTCACTATTGACAGGTGCTGGTTTGTAATAGGAAAGCCAGCCTGGGCAAGCAATACCCAGGGTTCTTCAGCAACATAAACTGAAGCAATAGAACAGAAATTTCATGCTGAAAACAGTCAACCATCCAGAGAGGAGTACGACAAACTGTTGCAGAACACTGCTCACATGACAACAAATCCTAGGACTTCCCTTGCAAATCAGACTACTTGAAGAAATCCCTGGATCATTGATTCAGGGGATTCAGGCCATGTGACAGGTAATGCCTCCTTGTTTACAAACCTTAAACATCAGTCTCCCACTAGATATGTTACCCTAGCTGATGGCACATCCTCTCCTGTTGCTAGAAAGGAAGATGTCCATCTAACACCCTTAAACCTGACTTTTGTTCTACATGTACCTAAGTTTCCTTTGGACCTTTTGTGAATAAGTCAATTGACCAAAGGATTAAATCGGTCAATAGCCTTTTTCCCTGACCACTGTTTGTTTCAGAATCTTTAAACAGAGATGAGGATTGCTGGAGGTGTTGAGGACAAAGGACTGTATATGCTGGTTCCTGAAGAATCAAAGTCAAGGACACTGGTGACTCAAGAAGAAAACTTAGTCAAGTGACAGTGTAGACTAGGGCATCCATCTAACAATACCCTGAGTTTATTGTTTCGTAAGATCGGGTTATCTAGCAAATATTTCTGTTAAACTTGTGAATATGCTAAACATCATACTACTGTGTATATATACAGACTTAATAAACACAGTTGTTCTCCATTTAACCTTCTGCACAGTGATGTGTGTATTGCCAGAACACCATAGTGACTAACTATTTTGTTACATTTATAGATGACTTAGGATGACCTGGTTATACTTGTTGGAAAAGAAATCAGAGGTGTGTGAGGCTTTCCAAACCTTCCACAAAGAAATCAAAAAACCAGTTCAATATGAACATAAAGATTCTTAGATCAAATAATGGTGGAGAATCTATATTCACAGATCTCCAGAAATGTCTTTAAGGCAAATGGAATTATATCTCAGACAACTTGTGTATGTACCTGCAGCAGAATGGTGTTGCAGGAAGAAAAAATCAACAATAGCTAGAGGTTACCAGAGCCTTATTATTGGAGTGGAATGCCCCTGCTAGCTATTGGAGTGATGTTGTTCTCACAACATCATGTTTAGTCAACAGAGCACCCCCACCCAATTTAGGCAATAGAGCCATCTTCAAGTTTTATAGCCTGAAGAGAATCCGTTACATCTTCACTTAAGAATTTTTCAGTGCTTATATTATGTCCACAATAATGACCCTTTCAAGGATAAACTCCAATCTAGATCCATCAAGTGTATTTTTCAAGGGTATTCAAGGACTCAAAAGGGCTAGAGATGTTATGATCCAAATACTCATAAAACCTATATTTATGCATATGTTACTTTACATGAAGACATAGTGTATTATTCAGAGACAGGGAAAAACTATGCCGGAAAATCAAGAAATAGATCAGAACCTTGTTCTACCTGTGCTTACTTGTGACAGAATGAAGTCTCGAGTTTGAAAACAGCAAGTGAAAGGAGATTTTGGTGTATACCAGGAGAAAGAAGCATAATGAGACAGTCTTCTGCACAACCTCAATCTGAAACCCCTGCTGGAGATTCAACTATCCAAACTTCTAAGGATGAACCTGTCATTCAAGAACCACAAGCTAAACCTAGCAATGTCCTTGATCAGCAACCTACTGAACAGTCAGAGCCAATCAATACAGGAGCAGGGATAGATGACAATGAAAGCTGGCCAATTGCTATCAGAAAAGGGAAAAGAACATGTACACAATATCCAAAACATATATGTGACTGACAGTCTCAAAGATTCCCAGAATAATGTGTGAAGCCTCGGGTAATCCCAAGTGGAGAAGCAATGCAGCTAGAGATGGAGGCTTTACACAAGAACCAAACCTGGGAGATTGTCTCTACACCCAAGGACAAACTAATTGTAGGGTGTAAATGGATGTACACTATCAAACGCAAAGTTGATAGAATTGTGGAAAGATACAAGACCAAGTTAGTAGCAAAGGGGTGCACCCAAACATATTGAGTAAATTATTTTGAAATACTCTTTTGTGGCCAAGTTGAATACCATAAAAGTTGGACTATCAATTACCGTAAATCTTGGATAAGATATGAGTCAACTGGATGTTAAAAATATATTTTTGCATGGTGAGGTGAATGAAGAGTTGTGCATGGTAGAACCACTTGGATTTAGCTTAGGAGTCAAAGTACAAGTATGCACATTGAAAGAGTCATTGTATGAACTGAAGCAGTCACCCAGAGCTTGCTTTGAGAAGTTAAGCTCAACCTTGTTAGACTATGGGTTCAAGAAAAAAATAAGCTGATTGCTCCTTGTTCATTAAAAGAGACATTAAGAGAATCATAATTTTAATAGGGTATGTAGATGATATCATCACAATAGAGAGTAACACAACTGCCATAGCAAATCTCAAACAATTTATGCGAACAAGGTTTGAGGTTAAAGATTTTGGTAGGTTACACCACTTTTTTAGAATTGAGGTTGCATGCTCAAGACGAGGCTTGATGTTAATACAAAGAAAGTATGTGTTACATTTGTTAAAGGAGACAAAAATGCTTGGGGGAAGAATAATTAGACACCATTTGGTTTAGGATCAGGATCAGGATCAGCTCGTTTCGAATTTTTTCTTATAAATTTAATATTACTTATTTTACACGGCTATTAAATTAAATTATTATAAAAAATTAAATAATTTTTCGAACTTCAAATTATTGAGGGTTATTTTTGATAAAAAGATAGTACTTTATAAAAGTGGTTTGCTGGTATTGATATTGATTCTGATCCTTATTCCGAACCAAACGGTACTTTAAGATTTCAATAGATCCCAAAATTAAACTAATGTCATACCAGGGGCCAACAATTGAAGATCTAGAAGTTTGTAGAAGACTGGTAGGAAGATTGATTTATTTAACAATAATGAGGCTTGGCATCAATTTTGCAGTTGGGGTAGTAAGTTCATGCAGCTGCCAAGGGAACCTTATCTAGAAGCACTGCACCAGATTCTAAGATATCTAAAGGGGCCACCATGAATGAGACTCTTATGCAAGAAAACAAGTAAATTGATACTAGAAGCATATACTGATGCTGATTGAGCAGGTTTTTGTACTAAACTTGGTGGTAAACTAGTAGTGGCAGAGCAAGAAGCAAGGAGTGTTGGCTAGGTCAAGTGCTGAAGCAAAATACAAAGCCACTGCACTAACTACTTGTGAGATATTATGGCCTAGAACCTTAGTGGATGAGCTAGGATATCTAGTAACAGAGCCAATGACATTGAAATGTGACAACTATGCAACTCTTAGCATCACATCACAAATAACTCAGTGTTTCATGAAAGAACATAACACATAAAGGTTGACTTGCACTTCATGAGAGAAAGATACCATGCAGTAACAGAGCCAATAATATTGAAATGTGACAACCATGAAACTCTTAACATCACAAATAACCTAGTGTTTTATGAAAGAACAAAACATATAGAGGTTGACATGCACTCTGTGATAGAAAAGATACACAGAACAAGCAGCTGAGGCTGACCTATGTGAAGTTAGAGGATTAATTGGCAGAAATATTCACCAATTTCTTGAACTTAGACAAGATGATTAAGATCAAAGACAAGCTGGGAATATTTGACATATATTGCCAACTTGTGGAGGGGTGCTGAAGATATAGGCTCAAATCACCACTTATGACTTTTCACAGCATGGTTGCATCTAGTCCCTTCCAATGCTAAATAAGTCCTGGTCTTCATCACAGCATATTAACTTGGACTATAAGTTAAGCATGTAAATGGGTCATTAGTAAAGCGTAGCAAGTCTGAGTTGAACTTGGATTACTCACTATTTCAGTGAGCTTATTATAGGGTTTCTGGACATTTTTCATCTTCACTGAAATAGATCAATGATTCTTCCCAGAAACCCTATATTTACAACACTACTCAGTCAATTGATTATTGGTTGGTGCCATGCATGGTTTTTCTACCCCTTACTTATTTTCAGCCTCATTGACAGTTTCAGTTCTGTACATATCCCTTGTGTTTCCTTTCATATTACTAGCCAATTTTTGCTTACAATTGAATCCATTTGTGATTTGCTTGTGTTTTGCAGATAATTGCGCTTCGAAGAGCAAAGAGAAGAAACATGGAAAGGCTAGTTTTAGCTTGTGGTGGAGAGGCTGTCAACTCTGTTGATGACTTGACTCCAGATTGTCTTGGCTGGGCAGGGCTTGTTTATGAGCACGTCCTTGGGGAAGAGAAGTACACCTTTGTGGAGAATGTGAAGAACCCTCATTCTTGTACAATCTTGATCAAAGGTACATCTTTGAACAACATAGGTTTCTGCCTGCTTTCTGTTAGTAACAAGATAACCTTTGGATTCACTTTATCACTCAAGCAAGACATTTCATAAACTGCTGCAGGGCCTAATGATCATACCATTGCTCAAATAAAGGATGCAGTTCGTGATGGTCTAAGATCTGTTAAGAATACTATTGAAGATGAAGCTGTCATTTTGGTCAGCGTCCTATTTTCTTTCTGATGATTTGTTATGACTACATTAATCCTGCATCAGCAACTGTTACTTCATAAGCAGTTAATAATTGCATTTTATCCTAGGTTTTGCACACATTTATATATTTAACTACATGCTATCCAAGGCTATCCAAGTTTGTGGTTAGGTGGATAAACCGAGTTAAAGCAGGATAAGTAGTTAACTGCATGCTTAACATTTTACCAAACATAGCTGTAAAATGTTGAAGTTGATTGAGCATACCTCTTGCCCAACTTTGACATTTTGCAAACTAATCCAATGTATTTTTGGTTGCCTTAATTGGTACTTTGTGGGGAAACCATATGCCCAATTTATCACCATAAAGTTGTCAATATGTTTTGAATAAATTATGATACCATTATCAAGAATTAGGCAGTGGTACCTCTTGATTCTTAGCATGCTAAAAATGGAAGTAAAATTACTTGACTTTATGAAATTCTTTTCAATGTATATTTAAGCAAAAGCACTTGTTTTAACTGACATGTTCCTGCTTCTAATTTTATTACTGGTCAGACCTGGCACAACTGTTCCACATTGTACACAATTGCAGCAACATGTTTGTCATTCAGTTGCTAATTTATATATACCTTTTTTTCTCTTTAACTACTACCCGTTGATCTTGTCCATGACAATTCAGTGGAAAGTGTTTAATTATTCCCTTGCTTATCTCCTTTTGCTTTTTGGTTATAAGAATATAAATCCCTCAGAGAATCCTGCATAGATCAAGAGTCAGTATCATTGTTAAAAACTGATGAACTATGTAATAGAGATGCAATTGTATCTTAATATTCAGGCACAGATTGACAACCATACCTGATCTAGCTTTCCAAAGGAACTTGTTGCAGTTATAGGGCTTCGTGTGGTCCAACTCTTCAATGCTATCAAGAATCATCATATTATCGCTGTTTCCCATTCATTGCTTTCATGCTTTTTTGATTCCTATAAAGAACTCTTTTTTATTGTCATCTCTCTATCCACACTACAGGGGGCAGGGGCATTTGAGTTAGCAGCTAGCCACCATTTGATAAAAAATGTAAAGAAAACTGTCCAAGGGGTAAGTTGCTTATCATCAAACCTTGCTGACAGATGTTTTTTAAATGACCTTGCCTATATACATGATGCTGTATCCTTACCTGCATCTTATGTATGTTGTCATTCAAGCAGCGGGCACAACTTGGCGTGCAAGCTTTTGCTGATGCTTTACTAGTTGTGCCAAAAACTCTTGCTGAGAATTCTGGTCTTGATACCCAAGATGTCATCATTGCTCTCATGGTAAGACTATTGGGCATTAAGTGTACAATTCACCTATTTATATGGCTTTCCATAAAAGCATTAATTTCTACATGTTTGTAGGGTGAGCATGACAATGGGAATGTTGTTGGTCTGAGTCAACATACTGGAGAGCCAATCGATCCCCACATGGAGGGTATTTTTGATAATTACTCAGTCAAACAGCAAATAATAAACTCGGGGTCTGTATAGCCTCTTCCTCTTGATGAACTTTGAACTAGGCTAAGTTTATCATTCTAGTAGCGCAGTTTTGAGGATATAATTGTTCTTCTGTTTGCAGACCTGTAATTGCCTCTCAGCTGCTTTTGGTGGATGAAGTGATCCGTGCTGGTCGAAACATGCGAAAACCCAGTTAATATGGGGTATTTGGTTTTTATATCTTGTCACAGAGATCAGACCATTTGGAGGATTGAGTTGGTTCTCCATATCACTGGATGGTGTTTCATGAAGGCATCTGCAAAAGATAATTTTGGGCCTTTTGTTTTTTTTTTGGAACACTGTATTTGAATGTTTACCTGTAGGCTTTGGTTGTTCGAATGTGTTCTTGTTTAGACTAATGTGCATGACATTTAGCAGCTAATGTAGGTGATGTTTCACTGAGGTTTGATTTGGATTGTGTGGTATCCATTTTGTTTTGTAGTTTTAATTTTGTACTCAAGTGCTTCCATTCTTGATTTGTAAGTTGGGTCGGACTCAACACTGACACCAATTTGAGATGGTGTCAGGGAAGCTATTTTGTGGAAATCTTTATTAACTACCGTGCATTTTTTCTAAAATTTTCAAGTGATTGCTGTTTCACTAATTTTCAACTTAATAATATAATATATACTAGTGTTGCGACTATGTTTGATGTACTTCAACAATATTCTCGTCTTATATTTTTTTAAAATCTTTTTGTAGTTTTTTAGCAACTTTTTGTTATAAATGAGAGGAGGCTTAAGTTTTTTCAAATTCTTATTTATTATTCCAGATATTAAGTTGGAAAAAATAAAAATAAGTGAAGTACTAACAAATAATCACGAAGAAAGCAATATTGAAGAAAATGACGGGCAATATTTCCTATTTTTTTAAAGAAAAATTGGCACTATTTCTATAACCACATGTGCATAGTAACAAATTTTCACCATTATTTCTCGTTTTTGTTAAGCAAATTTTAAAATTTTCATGAAACTATTTTTTTCCTCTCCTTTTCACTTGATAGTTAATAGTATAAAATAAACTGGGACTAACAGTTACGCCCAGTTCCCTCGCACCTTCTTGCCGCCTAGCCGGAACCCTAAATCCAAACCCAGCCCTTCACTGCTCCCTCTTCCGGCCACGGCGGCCGACTTTTCCTGCGATCTTCGCGGATTACTGTGTGGATTGCCAGCTTCGGCCCGACGGAGAAGAGGTCTACGGTACCGGAGACCTTCTGAAATCTGCATGGGGGCCTGCTTCTCTGTTTCTCTCTATTCTGAGTTTTGTAGCGAGTTCTAATCAGAGAAGGTGAGGCTTTTGGTTCCTTTGTGTGTTCCGTTTTGAATTTCCTCGAATTCTGAACTCTGGGGAGAGCTCCAACCAGCGAAGTTGAGGCCTTGTGCATTTGCAAATTATTCTCTTTTGTTGATTTTAATACAGCTCTAGGTCTTTTCTCAAATGGGTGTTATCCGTCTTCTTAATATTGCAAATGTTAGGAATGGAAAGCAGAACGGCATCGGAGATTCTTTGACCAGAGGAAGTGAAAAATCATTATTTTGTTGGCTTTTTGAGCCCTTGCAGAAGCGCTTGATGACCAAGAGCAGGAATTTGCAGGATCGTAGCAAGAAGAAGAGAGTGCATGATCTTGAAATCGCCACGGAGCGCTGGAAGGTGGTATTGAAAATATTGACCATGATGGAAATTCTCAAGAAAGAACCAGAGCAGATTATTCCTTTGAGAAGATTGGAAATGTACAGGCAGCAGATTAATCTAAGAAAGCCGCACAAGGTCTCTGACTTCATCCGCAAATCCCCCAAGCTTTTTGAGCTTTACAGGGATAAGAAAGGAATTGTATGGTGCGGGCTAGCTAAGCGAGCAGAGGACCTTGTAGATGAAGAGGCTAGGTTATTGGAAGAGCATTCAGGAAAGGCTGTTGAGCATGTTTCAAGGTTCTTGATGATGTCAGTTGACAAGAGGCTGCCAGTGGATAAGATTGCTCATTTCAGGAGGGATTTGGGCCTCCCTTTCGATTTTAGGAACAAGTGGATTCATATGTTTCCGGAGCACTTCAGGGTTGTAAGGATTGATGATGCTGAGTACTTGGAATTAACATCTTGGAATCCTGCATGGGCTGTTACAGAATTAGAAAAGAAAGTTTCAGGCTTTGCAAATTCTGGGCATCACACACCTGGATTGCTTTCACTTCCTTTCCCAATGAAGTTTCCTCCAAACTTCAAGAAGATATTCAGAGACGGTGGAAGGATTGAGCATTTCCAAAAGAGGTCTTATTTATCTCCTTATGCTGATGCACAAGACCTGACACCAGGTTCGCAAGAGTTTGATAAGAGGGCAGTCGCAATTATGCATGAGATATTGAGCTTTACACTTGAAAAAAGGGTTGTTACAGATTACCTCACACATTTTCGTCAGGAATTTGTAATGCCGCAGAAGTTGATGAGGCTACTTTTGAAGCACTATGGTATATTTTATGTTTCTGAGAGGGGAAAACGATGGAATGCCTTCTTGACTGAAGCATATGAAGGTTGTGAGTTGATTGAGAAATGTCCATTGGTGCTCTGGAAGGAAAAGGTTTTGAGATCGACGGGTTATCGAGGAAGGAGAAAAAAGATTGGAAGGTTTGATGAGTTCTCTGAGGCTGAAGAAGATGGTCCTTTGGGGGAGGTTGACGATTCTGAAAGTACTCTGGAAGTTGGGGATGGTGAGAATACTGATTCTCTTGAAGATAGTACTATTGCAAATGATTCTGAGATGGATATTAGCGAGGTTTTTGATGCATATAAGGATGTTAACCACTCCACTTGAGGTGTGTAATTTTATGCTATAATGGTGCTTTGCTATTTCAAAATTTTCTCAGTCACTTTCTTTTGCTTCAGGCATTTTGGGCATTATTGTAGAGATGCACATTTGTGCTTTTCCTCTGTCTATCAATTATTTCCATTATCTCCTATGTGGTTAGCCAGTCTTTATGGGAGAAACAGCTAGGCAACTCAGTTGGCTTAGTTCTTGTTATATTCAGTTGTTAATTGTGCAGTTATGTTAACTTAAGCTATTAGAGTGCAGTTCCAATTGTAACTGATATTGGTGGCAGTGTGATTTTTATTCTTGTCTCCTTAGTAGCCAAGTCTGTTTGCTTTGGCAAGAAGTGAACTGAGAGATGAAATGAGTGTGTACTAATATCACGATATCTTTCATGGTCCTTGCATGCTATGATATTGGCTTGCCCAATATTAGCATGTTAACTAATGTTGACCATCTGGATTGAGTTTATGTTGTTTATCTGGTTATTTGCTCTTAAAATCTTAGTTTAGATCTGTTAGAGCCAATCTTTGTTCGGTTCTGTTGGAGCCCCTTTAGTTTGGTATTTCTCCTCTTTTGTTGTCTCCTAAAACTGTATCTGTAAGCATTCTCAACTCCTCAATATGTTACATTGCTGGGTACCAATAATTCAGCACAGGAAGATATTGAGTAATTCAGTCTAATTTGACATTCTTAACCAAAATGTGGGGAATTAAGTTGTGTTGTGGGGACAGCGGGGGAGAGCATGCCTCAACTGAATGTAAAATAAGTGGTTTTACTAAATTCTTTTAATGTTCATTTAAGGAAAAGCACTTGTCATCTTTAATTGACTTTTCCTGCGGTTAATTTTTTATTACTTGTCAGACAACTGTTGTCAGATTGGGCTGGAACCGGCAGGTTCGCTGGTCTGGTTATCCGGTCCAGTCTGATTTATAATAAAATAATATCAAATTTTGGTATTACCTGATTTAAACCCAAAATCCAATTCTATTTGTAAAACCTATAACCAATTATATTACTGACTAATTATGTTTGAATTTGAGAAGTAAATTATATGTTATAATTAATAAAATTTTGTTCAATAAATTTATTGACTACTGTCCAACTTGTTTGACCCGCTTCGAATCGGATTAAATCGGACCGGAAGCTTTCTGGTTTAGCTTCCAGTCTGGTTTTGACAACATTGGGCCCGACCAAGCACATCTGGTCTAATCGTACACAATTGCAGCATCATGTTTATTGAACATCATTTTATATATGTCTTTTTTTGCTTCAACTTTTTGACTATTGATCCTGTCCATGACAGTTTAATGGATATTGCTTCAACTTAAATATCTCTCTTTTTACTTCTTGTCACATGGATATAAATCCTTCTCTAAGTTCTTAAACTCTGAAGTAGGTACATAACTCCCCATGAATTTCAATTGCGCTTATATCCATCACTGTAGGAATTCGTTTTAAGCTTTCCCCATCCCCTTTTCATCAATGGACTCCTGATGTAGTGCAGTTCATTCGACAAATTCGTACCTCGATATCTATCTCTCGAATGTTTGGATTTTTCAAAACTCCATAGACATGCAGAAGATAAATGTCATTCCCACTTGGACCAAGACATAACTCTTACCAAAAGTTCACTGTGATCTTTTTGTTCAAATAACAATTAAGGCGAAAGCAATAGTATAAAAGTTGAAATTGGCCCCTCAAATTTTGATGCAGTCACTAAAGCAACAGTATAAAAGATGTAATTGCCCCCCTCTAAGTTCTCAAATTTTGAAGTAGGTACATAAAACAATAGTGAAATAGATGCGATTGGTTCCCTAGTTTTGAATTTTATAAAAAAAGCCTTTCTCCATTTAAAAAGTTCCCATATTCTCCATGCTGTTCTCATTTTCCAGGACCTAGTAATCAATATAATTATTTGCCAAAATAGTAGTCCTTATAATCACATTTTGTTATGGTTAAATTCTATTTTTTCATTTTTTAAGGAAAAATAGAAGTAAAATTTCACTATATACTACAGTAATTAATAATATTCAATGGATTGCTCTATTCTTGAAAGCTTTCTGTTTTTGAAATTATTTTTTATATAACATGCAGCCCTACTCCCTCTCTTGTCTCCTGGCTCTGCCTCCGCAAGTAATTGTAGCAGTTGTATGGCTTTCTTCTTGTAGTCAACTAACTTTTCAATGTTATCAAGAATAATATTTTTCATGGCTTCCTGTTTATTGGTTTCATCCTTGCTAAAATTCAGATTCCATTAGAGGATACCCCTTCAGTGTCATCTCTCTATACGTATATGGGGTGCGGGAAGTATTTGTGGCAGCAGCTATCCATGTTCTGTTCAAGGGGTCAGTTGCTTATTATCGTAGCTTGCCAATATACTTACAGCTGTATTCTTATGTATGCTTTCATTTGAACAGCTGGTGCACCTTGGTTTGCAAACTGTTGTTGATGCCCTACTAGTTGTGCCAAAAACCCTGGCCAATAAATCTGATTTTGGTATGCAAGATATTACTCTCATGGTAATACTGTGTGACCTTTATGTAGAATTCACCTCTTTATATGGCCTTCCACAAAACATAAATTACCACATATTTTTCACAGGAGGAGCGTGACAACCTGGATTGTTGGTCTGAGTCAGCATACTGGAAAGCCAATCGATCCCCACATGGATGGCATTGTTGATGTTTGCTCAGTCAAACAACAGATAAATTTATGGTCTGTATAGCCTTTGATGAACTTCGAACTTCACTTCGCTATGTCTACCAATCTACTGGCCTAGTTCTAAAGGATATAATTACTGCTGTTAGCAGACCTGTCATTCTCTGAACTGCTGTTTGTGAATGAAGTGATCTGAGCTGGTCGAAACATGCCAAAACCCAGTTAATCTGGTGTATTCTGTTGTCTATTGGGGGTTTTATATTTTTTTCGCAGAGATTACAGACCATTTTAAGGATTGAGTTCTCCATATGACTTTATGGTGTTTCATGCAAGTATTTTGCAAGGATAATTTTGGGCTTCATCTTGTTCTGGGATATTGTATTTCCACATTTGAGCTCTGGTGCTTCAAAGTGGCTCTTGTTTATACTAATGCCTACAAAATTCAGCAGCTGATGTTGGTTATGTACTTCGAGATTTCTTCATGTGTAAGTTAGTTCAGTCTGGACAATGCAACAGCCATTTTAAGGTTTGATTGCTTTGAAAGACAATTTGTGGACATTGTTATCATCAGTACAGTCTGCGGTGTCCGTCTGTCAGGCTACTTTTTTGACAGATCACGTGCAGACTGCAGTATGCCTTTGTATGGGTTTGGCTGCTCGCCATTTCAGATGAAAAGCAGCCGGACGATGAGGATGTCTGGCCACCTAATTTCATCGAAAAAAAAAAAAGAAAAAACGATAGCGATCCTTTTTCCTCTCTCCATTCTTTGAAGCCGAGACCTTCCCTCAATCAATCGGGTAGCATTCCATCCGCTCAAACCACCAACTTGTCGTGGAAATTACGCCTACTTCCTTTTTTCCTTGGAAGAAAAAAAAAATTAACGAAATTATGTTCCATTGGGCTCTGTTTCTTTTTTACTAAAAATTAGTGTCCCAAAAAAAAAATCTAATTTCTCAGAATTTGACAATCTTAAAAATTTAAAATTTTTCACGTATTGGATTTGAGAGATTTGAAATTTTTGAAATTTTAAATTATTTCTTTATTGAAAGTTTTTAATTTTTTAGATTTCAAAATCTTCTAGTGAATCATCGATTAAATACTCAAAGACTTGAAGATTAATATTAATTATCCTTTAAAAAATACTTTAAATATCTAAAGTAATTTAATTATTAAAATATTAAAAAAATTTTGTAAAAATGCCTTCATTCTTCAATATCTAAAATGTCTAAATTATTAAGTATTTAAAAATTTTTAAATAATTTTTTAAAAAATATTTTTTTAATTATTAAAAATTGAAGATTAATTGAGGTCATGTATGATTCATGTGACGTGAAAAAAAAAAAATTTCGACTTCGATTTTCGACCAATTTGGTTGAAAATCAAAATTCTTGAAAAAAAATGATTTATTGTCATAGAAATTTAAATTTTCTGAAAAACAAACATCAGAGTTTTTAAATTTTCAGGATTCAAATTTGTAGAGCTTGATTTTCCGATAAAACAAACATGCCTTACATGAATTTGTGATATTCATATATTGCAAACATATTTTTGATGTGTTTTCCCAATATTATTTATATGATCAAAGTTAAAAGTGCATATATAGAGGTATTATTATAAATTGAGTAGGATAAAATATGAAGGCATATTATAAATGATATGACAAAATGAATCGAGTTGTGATTTGTGCATTTTTTTTTTTTCCCAAACATCTAAATTAAACTCGGAAAAGAAATGGAAATATGTTTCGAAATGAGGGGACAAAAAAAAATTAAAAACTTGACTGGGCTGAACCGAAAAAAAAAAAAATGATTCGAGGTATAAAGAATTTTCCCTAAAACTTACAGAGTATAAAGGGGGAGAAGTTAAAAACAAGTATAAAGAGTCCAATACAATTGTAACTACATAAAGGGGGCTACACGCAAAAATCCCCACCGAACCTACGCAAAATACGGGTCGTATGTTTCTTTCGTCGATTGAACAGTGAGCAAGTAAAATTATTCCTCGGTTGGTGGCGCCGTCGTGGGCCTCCTCCTCCTCCCCCGCCTTACAAATCCCCCACCTACTACTCCACCTTTCTGATTTCTCCTTCAAATTCAGCGAGAAGGAGAGAAAAAGGTCAGAAAGGAGGGGACTTTTTGTCTCAGACGATCCATCAATGGCGACCTTGCTGTGCGTGCCCCTGGTGGCCAAGACGGTGGAGCAGATGGCCGCCGACATGGCGGCGGCCAAGGCCCTCGGCGCCGACCTCGTCGAGATCCGCGTCGACCATCTCTCCGTCTTTCGGCCCCAGCAGGATCTCGAGTTCCTGCTCCGCGGCCGCCCCCTCCCCACCCTCATCACTTACCGGTATTGCTTATTTCCTCTTTTTAATCTCAAGAATTTTGGTTTTTTCGGTGATTTCGATCGAAAAAGATTGCGGTTTGTGTTTGTTGGGTCAAAGTTTTAGTCTTTTATTGAGTATGCTGGGGAATTTTTGGTGGGTTTGGTTGTTTGTTCTTCTTCTTCTTCTTCTCTCTCTCTCTCTCATCTAAGACCAGGCTTTTGTTGTCGTTGGACTATTAATGCCTTCGTCGGATTGGGATTTGAGTGCCATGACCTCTTTTTTCCTTTTTATTGCTAATGCGAGTGTTTTAGGTGGATATTTGAGTATGAAGTTGGATTTTGGCTTTCTTTATCTTGTTTTTCTTTTATGTTGGTCCAAAATCGGAGGTTGATCAAAAAAACAGTGGTTGGGTAACAATTAGCTATGAACCAAGCAAAAATTTAGCGGATTTTGTTGTATAGGAAGCCTTTCACATTGTATACTCTAAATGATACTCGTAATGAACTGTGTAATTGAATTGAATTGAATTTCTGTTTCTTTTATCTGGTATACTGATCTGAGTGGCCTGACTGGGATCACCCACATTTTTCTTATGCTTTTGGGAATCATGATGGTAATCAGTTATACATAAAGAACTTTTCATACTTCTACTTATCATGGAATGCCTCGGTTCTTGCTGAAGGCTTTGTCATAATGTTGCCAATTAGCAGGAATATGTAGTTGATGCATGATAAAATCTTCTCATCTTGTTGCTATGAGTTTTGTATAATCATTTAAAGTCTATCAATACTTGCACACAATTGTTGAATTTTTATAAGCATTTGAGTTCAAAATTCATAAGATTCTAAGATACATGAATGGCTTTTTCAGAACATTGCTATCAATGAAGAGCAAAAACTTTCATTGTGGAAATCCATTTTCTCTAGTCCCAGTGGGTCACTTCATATTTGGCTTGAAAGTTCTGTAGATTTTAGTAATGGAATGTCATTTGTGTACCATAGTCATTTCAGGTCATTTTCTTTTGCCCAATGATACAAGTCATATTTGGGTTTGAATTGTTTATTGTGTTTTACCAGTCATAATGAAGTTTGGAAGTTGAGTTGGTTATGCCTCCATGTTCAGAAGTGCTTTAGAGCAATTTGCTTCTGGGATCTCTGTTATGTTTTTGTTCTATGTTGTCAGTACTTTTAATATCAATTATGCTCATTCTAGACCAAAATGGGAAGGAGGTCAATATGAAGGTGATGATACTAAGCGGTTTGAGGCACTTTGTTTAGCCATGGAATTGGGAGCCGAGTATGTCGATATTGAACTGCAGGTTGCTTTACCTTGAATTATTTTGCTACATGCAAACATATCAGATGCTCATTTTGTTTTTTGATATGACCAAATGCTAGCTATATGTTGTTATTTTACTTATGCTAGCTCTATGTTGGTATTTTGCTTGATATCTTTCATATTTCTATTCTGTTGGATAGCAGGTTTTTTTGTCCCAGCCTCTACAACAAATATAACCACGTGGAGAGTGCTTTTGCCATATTTAATTGTCGCTACCTATAGGGTAGTTTATTTAGGAATAAATAGGAAAAGAGTGAACTGTACAGACTGAAAGACAGCATAAATATGAATAAAAGTCAATTGCTGCAGTTTCAGGACTGGTAGCTTAGCATGATCCACAGTAAATGACTGGTGTATAACTCTTGTTGATTTTTCACAACTTATGGTGTTTCTATGGAGAAATACTGTAAACATAGTTTGTATATTTGGGCTTTGTCATGCTTATCTTGTGAGTGGTACAACATTCTTTTCAGTTGTATGCAACTGTCTGTGCTTTTTTACAAAAAGTATGGCACCTGGGTCTTATTCTAGGCACACTGCTGCTGACTAATCTTTTCCTAAGCCAGTTGTCATTAACTATATGCCTAAGAGGACCTGGCTTAACATTCCTGTAAACATTAGGAGTCATGTTACGGTTTAGTACTGACAAATTGTTTTCCATTTTGTTTTCTTTGGGAGTGAGGGATGCTTTCCTTGTATCAGGGGAAGTGAGAGTATATGATACAAGCAACTAATCAATGACCAGTAGTAAATTGTTCACCTTATAATCCTCTGATGAAGGGAATTTTGAGGAAATTTATCCAGAAGGAACTTATGATATTTCTTCCTTGTGATGTACAACTATGTATATTCCAGTGTCTCAGACGAAGTCATGCTCATGTTGCTAAATGTCTGTTGATGGTCTTTCCATAGTTAATTATTATTTTGAACTACAGGGTTATTTTATTTCATGCATAAGTTTCACTTTTCTCTTATTTGCAGGTAGCCGAGGAATTTATCAGCTATATATCAGGGAAAAAGCCTGAGGGTTTTAAGCTTATTGTTTCCTCTCATAACTATCAGAGTACCCCTACAAGCGAGGATCTCAGCATCCTTGTGGCAAGAATACAGGCTGTTGGGGCTGACATAGTAAAGATTGCTACTACTGCTGTCGACATTACTGATGTAGCGCGCATGTTTCAAATACTTGTGCATTGCCAAGTGAGTATTAGAAACCTATTTCAATCATTTTTGTTTTGCATATTGAACCAGAGGTTTGACTAAAGGATTCAACACATCTCTCCTGCTGCTGCTTCTTCCTCCTCTTATTCTTCATCATCATCTTCTCTTCTTCTTTTTCTTCTTCTTCTTCTTTTTTCTCTCTATTTTTTGAATTTCTCTTCGAGCAAGACCATCATGGCGCTCGTAAATCATGTTGTATTTTACTAATGGATAGGAACGGCAGGTTCCCATGATAGGATTGGTAATGAGTGAGAGAGGCTTGATATCACGTCTACTTTGTGCTAAGTTTGGTGGCTATCTGACATTTGGTACACTGGATGCGGGAAAAGAATCAGCTCCTGGGCAACCAACTATCTCAGCTTTGTTGAATGTGTATCATATCAGACAGTTAAGGCCTGATACAAAAGTATTTGGAATCATTGGGAAGCCAGTAGGTCACAGCAAAAGCCCAGTTTTGCTGAATGAAGCATTTCGAGCAGTTGGTTTTAATGCAGTTTACGTGCCCTTTTTGGTGGATGATGCTGCTAACTTTCTTCAAGCCTACTCTTCACCGGACTTTACTGGATTCAGGTTAACTTCATAAAGACTAAAATTAGTTTCCTTTTCTTTTTGATGTGGCATGAGCTTTCCACTGTGTGTCCAGAAGATTTTACTGCAATACTTTCTTTAGATCCTATTGCATTTAATTAACTTCTTGAAGTCCTAATGCTGAATACAGGAAATACAACATCTGCATGTATAGACGCACCTTCAGATTTTTAGAGATAACTGTCCCCATGAACAACTTTTACTAGATTTTCCTTATATTGACTAATGCTTGCTTTAGTTCTTTCATGTATTCTTCATTATCTTGACTGATGTTCCAATTGCTTGATGTTGTCAGAGAGATAGTTCGAACTCCGATTGTGCTTTTCCATTTCTGTCCCTAATATTCATGTCCCTGGGAGGTGTGGAGTGTGAAACTTTCTTTAGTGATTTGTCTAAACATAATTGCTGTATGTCTGTGTATATGTGTCAGTTTCACGAGTTAACCTGAAGACTTAATCAAACTTAGTTGTGAACTCTTCTGATAATGCCTATGGGCCTGTTTGTTCGGTGTTAGGAAAGATGAATCATAAGCCTAGGTTAACTCCGAAAGAGGAAAATGAGTAGTTAACCTGATTTTAACTCTTTTTATTTCAGGAGAGCAAACTCAATTCAAGGTAGAAACTGTTATCCCAGGTTATCTTGAACACTGAACCAAACAAGCTCTATATGTACTAATCATTCACTTCCATAAAGCGTTTCTCTGTATATACTTGTGAATATGGTTTTGAGGCATTTGCGCGTCTTCCACGTGTTCAAAACCATTTATAGTAAGATAATATGGGTCAAAGAAACTTTGCTTTGACAACAAAATATGACAAAAAATAAATAACCTATCTACCTCATCCGGTGCAGAGTTTTAGCTCTATAACCTTCTTTGAGAGTATAGTTCAACTGGTGAATAAAATAAGCTGTGCCACCTCCACCTGTCTATCAGTGTGTTTTAAATTTTGTTTAATTGTGTTTGGCCAATTCGTAACATAGTTCCAATGAAACAATGGTCAGGAGTGTTTCAACTTGTGCCCTTGTTCAGTCTAGTCCCTTATCACATCTACAGACTGTTTTCTTTTGTAGAACTACATTGTCAGAAATATATGCATTTTGTAGAAAAAGAAATCTTAGACAACTACCATTTAATAGACTGATCGTAGATACTGATGCTACCTGAAGAATGCCAGAAATTTTTATTGATTAAGCTTGCTACTCTGATAAACATATTGTAGAAGTTTAAACATAATGCATAATACACAGAAACTATCAGTACTACAGTAGTTTGTGGTCATGGAGTAATTTTATATTTGGATCAATTGGAACTTGGAAGCAGAATATTCATAGTTGAATAGATTCAGGAGCATGTTGTCAGAAAAAAAAGGAAAATTTGGAGATGCTGCTATCTGTTTTAATATAAATATCTTTTGGCTTATGTTGTAGTTGCACAATTCCTCACAAGGAAGCTGTAGTTGCATGCTGTGATGAGGTTGATCCAATTGCCAAGGTAACCTTAATCTGACATCCAAAGTTTGAGGAATCAGATCCAATGTATCATAAAAATTCCATGGGTAATACATCTCTGAATTACATTTCTCTTCTTCTCTTCTACTAGGCTATAGGAGCTGTAAATACAATTATTAGGAGACCAAGTGATGGGAAGCTAATTGGTTATAATACTGACTATGTTGGTGCAATTTCTGCTATTGAACATGGAATGAGAGGTACAGGCACAAATGACAAACAAATAGCTAAAATATTATTTAAATTCTTAGTAATATATATGGTTACTGTGCATGATGTTCTTTTATAGGCTTACATATGATGGATGCAATTCATTCACCTTTGGCTGGCAAACTTTTTATTGTAATTGGTGCTGGTGGTGCCGGTAAAGCACTTGCTTATGGTGCAAAAGAGAAAGGTGCAAGAGTAATAATTGCCAATCGTACATATGGTAATACTTTCCTCTTATGCTTTGGTTCTTATTAGTTGTATTGTTTAGGGTTTAGGGTTTAGGGTTTAGGGTTTAGTTGACCATGTGACAAAATTGGACATGTGATGTAACTAAAACGTTTGTACTGGTCAATATGTAGGAAATTTCAAAAGTCAAACACAGAGGGAATGAAACTGAAACAATTCTAGGGAATGAAACTGAAGCAATTCTAGTCCATTATACACCCCTTTGATAATTAGAAGTCAAGCTAGTGTAAAGGGAGAAAAAAGTCATGTGGAGTGCTGGTGGGAGTTTATGTTACTGAACAATTATTCTGCCTGTTACATATGACTTGACTACACTAAGTTGGGACAGAATTTCTTCAGTGTCAGACCCCTTAAATAGGAAAATATCAATTAGAAAAGAGCCTTCTTCAGGCCTCTCAATTGCAGTAAGAAATGAGGGGTGTCAGACCACACGTATGAGAGGAGAGGGATGGTATACAGGATCTGGCTGTTTTGTAGGTCTGGTATGTGGCATCATCCAATTGGCAATACAACAGCTAATGTTTTTAGATTTGTGATATTGCCCGATTAAAGTTTTCAATTCAAAACCATGGAGTTTGTGTTGTTGCTAAGAATAAAACAGAAAGCATTAATATTGAACTTTTATCCCGAGATAATAGCAAAATTCAAACATAAAATGGTTCTGTCCCTTCTGTTGTTTGAGTATCTGGTGAGGAGTTTAGTCCATTAGCTTTACCCTTGATGGGAATTTCTGAATTTATTATCATTGAACTCTTCTAGCATGAAATAGTTTGGAATAGGCTGACCAATAATTGATAAATCCCTATGGTCATCCTGTGTCTAGAAGTAAATAAAAAGGTTTCTAGGATTTCTGCTAGTCTCTTTTTAAAATCTTTTTTTTCCCCAATTTAATGATCTCCTGTTTGTTTATTCCTTTTAGGAGGTAGACGTGATGGCTTAGTCATCTGCCTCAATAACAATTGAATGAGCACTTGCTGTTTAAGAGTTTTAGCTATAATCCAAGCAATAGAAGTTTCCTAGATTAAGAAACACTTGCAATTTTTTCCTCTTTAGTTCATTGTACATGTTCTCTTTTATCACGTAGAAAAGCTAAAATTTGTGGCATAAATACTATCATACAATGGGAAAGGCAGGGGTACATGTTCCATGAGTGTTGCCATCGATATAAGAACCTTTTCTGTTAGGGATTTGATTTCATGTTACGGTCTTCAATTAGTTTGTATCTCCTATGATAACGAAACTCACCAATTTCTCTCCCTGCAAGTTGTACCAAAAACAATACCGAGAGTTTTAACCAGTGTTATTTAGTAATATTATACATGTTCTCATATTACTTATAGCTGACAAATTACTGTCTGCTGACCTGGATGCTTAGTCATTGTCGTAATGGGATTATTCATTATGGAATATTCTACTTTATTTGTTGCAAGAACGAGCTAGAGAGCTTGCCAGCTTAGTTGGAGGATTAGCTTTATCACTAGCCCAGTTGGAAAGTTTCCATCCTGAAGATGGGATGATTCTTGCAAACACAACATCCATGGGAATGCATCCCAAGGTTGATGAAACCCCTGTTCCCAAGGTTTGCATCACTTTTGCTTCTCAGTGTTCCATGTTTTAGTTAGAAACTATATCTTCTTTGGTTTCAGCTAGTTATTTTGTACCTGCAATCTACTTAATCCAAGGACTCTGCAGCAGCGCTAATTTTTTATGTTATTTGCATCTGATCTATGTAACTGATAAGAACTTCATTGAGGTTTTGCAGCATGCATTGAGTCGGTATTCTGTAGTGTTTGATGCCGTCTATACTCCAAAAGTGACTAGGCTCTTGCGAGAAGCCACAGAATCTGGAGCCACTGCGGTGAGTGGTCTCGAGATGTTCATAAGACAAGCTATGGGACAGTTTGAGATATTCACGGGTTTGCCAGGTTAGACAAGTTATTTGTCACATTTGTGTAATTTCGTCATTATTTCTAGCTAATGAAATGTATTTTGTCCTCTTCATCTACAGCTCCGGAGGCCCTGATGCGTAATATTGTAGCAAGGAACACTTGATGTGGATTTTTCTTTAGGTATTTGTGGTTCTCATGGAGTCATGTACTATTTTTGCTGAATTCCATCTATTTAAGTAGTTTAACTTCTGGATCTTTGTCACTCTTGAGAAGCAGAATTTTGCTTCCCAGATTGTTTACTGAGGTCTTTCACATGTAATTTGAACATAATGGCTGATTCACAGCATTGACTTCCTGGATCAATATCACGTGTTGCCTCTTTGACTCCTAAAATCCAGGGAGTGAACTGTGTTGTTTTTCATGAAATAAGAGTACAACAAGGTTATTGGCCTTTTGAGAATATTTGAAGTCAGATGGCTTGTCTCAAGGTTTTATACAAGCAAATAATGATTACAATGGCTTGTCTCATAGTTAAGAGGTAAAATATCCATTTTATCTCTTAACTCATTTTACCCTACCAATCTTAAAATCATTATTCCGCATGCAATAGATTCCACAAAAAGCAGAGCAATAAAATATGAAGCAAAAAATAGAATTAGAATTTTGATTTTTTAACCTATCCATAAATGGATTTTTCCCAAATTTTTTAGAAATTTTTAGTTGGAATTTCAGACCAAGGAAGGTATTTTTGTTCCTCTATGCTGTTCATTCATTTCTCATGTGTAAATTTGTATTTAATGAAGTAATAGATGAGAGTGTTGTCATGAGGAGTATTTTGATTTGTAGCCAAATTTTCTAAACTCTTGAAATTACTATATTTATAACAAAATTTTTCAATGGTTATACAAAGACATTTTGGTTATTTAATCATAACCGTTGAAAAATATACCAAGTATATTCTCCAGAAAAAGTAGTTTTCTTAATTTAGGGACAAAACCTCCCTAAAAATTTTAAAAAGGATTATATAGTTTACCTTTTTTAGGAGGTTATTCGTAAAAAAACTTTAAAAAATTTATAAAAAAGCCCACATTAACTTTTAAAGAAAATGAAAACTTTTCTGTAAATTTTTTCAAAAAGAATTTTCTACAATTTTTCTTTAAAAAGGGCTTTGTTATAAATTTTCTAGAAAAAGTGGACTTCTTTTATAAATCTTTAAAAACTAAGGGCTTTTGTGCAAATATTTTTTCGAATTTATAAAAATATAATAACGTTTTTTTGCATATTTGTATGGAAATAGGACCTTTTATAAATTTTTAGGAAAATAAATACTTTTTTGTAAATTTTAGAGATTTAAAGATTTTTTGCAAAATTTTAAGAAAACAAGAACTTTTCTGTGATTTTTAAAAAAAGTCGAGATTTTTCTTGTAAATTTTGAAGAAGACGATGAGTTTTCTATGAATTTTTATGTAAACTTTTTTAAAATTTTGATTATTTTTTATTTTTAAAAAATTAAATGCTTTTCTACAAATTTTTTAAAATATGTGGCTCTTTTGTAAGTTTTCAATAAAGTGAGGACTTTTCTATAAATTTTTTAAAACACGAGGGTTTTTATGTAATTTTTTAATAAAATGGGGACTTTTATATAAAATTTTAAGAAACGAGAATTTTTCTGTAATTTTTGAAAAATTGATTTTTTTTGTACTTTTTGAAGATTAGGTTGTAAATTTTTAGAAAAAATAAGGAGTTTTCTGTAATTTTTGAAAACTAAGATTTTTTAACATATTTGCAAAAATTTATGATTTTTCTGCAAATTTAATGAATTAAGAACTCTTCTGTAAATTTTTGATAAAATGTGGGATTTTCTGTAAATTTTAAAAAATGAAGACCTTTTTCGGTATTTTTTAATAAAATGAGAAATTTTTTATGATTTTTAAAAATGATGATTTTTATGCAAACTTAAAAAGATTGAGTAATTATATGAAGATTGGTTGTAGATTAATTTAAAATTTGATCAAAATTCAATGAGGAGAATGTAGGTTACAAATTGAAAAAAACTTATAAATAAATACTGAAATTATAAAAAATTATTCATAAATAAAATATACTTAAAAGGTTGTACGAAAAAAATTCAAGATGTTAAATGATTAATAATTACAATGACAAATTAACGACGGAGACAATGGGATTATGAGCGACAGATGTGATCTCGGAAGCTTCGATTACCGTCGAGTTTCAATTCGCATGATAGAACCAAAGAGAAGCTATGGATATGGATCATGTTTACGCAATTAAAATATTATTCTCAATAATAATTCATAAACTAAAAAACATTTTGACAGTTTTGCAAGAAAACAAATAGCGCAAAACAATGGTAAATTTATCTTGCAAAATCTGAGATACTTTTAAGGTCGCAGCAAAGCCATCCTTTTAAAGGTGGTGTAGCCGCCGTCCACCACCAAATTGTGTCCGTTCACATACTTGGCCTCGTCGGAGGCCAGGTACACCGCTGCCCTGGCCACGTCCTCCGCCTCGCACCTCGCCCCTGCTAACTCCCCAGCCCCGTACACCATCTCCACCGCCTGCTCCTCCGGCACCTCCGGCATCAGCTCCTTCATTGCGTCCACGCTCAGCCTCGTCGGTATCGCCGCTGGTGAAATGCAGTTCACCCTCACCCCGTGCTGGCACAGCTCGGCCGCCGCGGACCTCACCGCTGCCGCCACAGCAGCCTTCGACAATGAGTACGCGTGCGGCCCTAGGCCGCCGAGGATTCCGGTCACGCTTGCTGTACACAGAATGCACCCCGACCGCTTCGGTATCATCACTCGAGCAGCGTGCTTGATGCCGGCCACCGCCGACCGCACGTTCACCGCCATAGTCCGGTCGAAGTCGGCGAGGTCCAAGTCGGTGATTGAGGCCGCGAGTGAGCCCACAATTCCGGCGTTGTTATAGACTACATCGAGGCGGCCGTGTTGGGCGACCGCGTAGTCGATGGTGGCGGAGATGTCGGATTCCACGGTAACATCACATTTGATATAGGTGGCGGCAGGGCCGAGCTCAGCAGCAGTGGATTCGCCGACGGCTTGTTGTATGTCCGCTAGGATCACGCGGGCGCCGTGGCGGATGAACTCGGTTGCAGTCGCCTTGCCGATGCCGCCAGCTCCGCCGGTTATGACTGTAACCTTGCCGGCCAACCTGTGATCATTCTGATGAGGTTATCAGAGCTAGTTCTGTCGCAAGACAAATTTTAGTGCCAGTCCAAAACTGACGTCTCACAGTATATTTGATTTTTTCCCGATATAAAATCATTCAAAAATCTCAAACTTATGGGATATGAGTTTTTTTATTATATGTATTAGATTTTATCTATCCAATATCTGATGTGGGACTAATTCATCACACCTGATATTATAACAACTCTCTCTTTAGGTGTGATTTGACCATATCAATTTAACACTATTAATCAAAAATTCTTTTATTCGACCACTTCCACTGTATGACCCATATCCTCGCACCAGCTTCTAGTGCCCGTGCCCTTGCGTCGGCTTCTAGCGCCCACACTTGTGGGCTCGTCATTTTGGCGCCAGCACAAGCGCCCTCTCTCCGGCCTCAAGCCGGCCTCGCGCGAGCACCCGAGCCCTTGGGCCTATACACATGCCCTTACCGGCCTCGCGTTTGCTTCCTCTCGTCGGTCTTTACCATGAGACTAACATGTGACTCAATTCAGTCGCATCATCGCGGTAATTTTTGATTTTAAAAGTTTGCACAGTTTCGAACCTAAAGCTCTGATACCACTTATTGGGGAGCCGCAAGAGTGTCGAAATAGAATAATATAGTGAGCCGAATACCAAACCACCCAAAAGCTCAAGCTCATGGGATATGAGTTTTTTTCACTATATCTATTTTTACAAATCAATCATAAATCTAAATCCAACTTTAGATTCCTACTTTAACTCAAACTCTAATTCGAGTTCAAGACACTTAAACTCAACACTTTTCTAATTTTGTAATCTTTTTAATTAAATTTTAAACAAAAAATTCTATTTTAAATTTTCATATAAATATTCGTTTTTCAAAAATATATAAAAAATGATTATTTCCCTAGAAAAATAAATAACCCAGCTTTTTATTAAAATTTTAAAAAGTCTTTATTTTTATTAAAAATTTGCTGAAAAATCCAATATTTCATATACATTTATAGAAAAATACTTAATTTCAGCAAAATTTGCATAAAAATAATGATTTTTAAAAATATGTAAAAACCTTCATTTTAAAATTACGAAAAAGTCATTGTCTTTCTAAAATTTTACAAAACCACTCATTTTCAAAAAAACTAAAAAATTACATAAAAGTTCTCGTTTATTAAAATTTTTCATAAAAATCCTCATTTCATAAAAAAATTATCAAAAATTTTTATTTTCTAAAAAAAATTAAAAGAAGTCCTCACGTTATTGACAATTTAAATAAAGTCATCATATGTTTTCAATTTCAGAAAAAAAGCACTTATCTTTAAATTTAAAAAAATGTAATCAGATTTTCTAAATTTTGCATAAAAAGACTCATTTTCTTAAAACTTTATGGAAAAGTCCTCATTTCACTAGAAAATTACAAACAGACCATTATCTTAGAAATTTACAAAGGAATTTCGATTTTTTAAAAATTAAAGAAAATCCATTGTTTTCTTAAAAATTATAAAAAAATTAAAGCCTTAAAAATTTATAAAAAATGTTCATTTTCTTAAAAGTTTTAAAAAAATCTCCATTTCTCTAAAAATACGCAGAAAAGTCATCATCTTTTCATAAATTCACAGAAAATTTAAAAAAGCCTTTAGTTTCTTAAAAATCAATAAAAGGTCCTCATTTTTATTAAAATTGCATAAAAGACTTTTGTTTTTTAAAAATTTATAGAAAACATTTCTTAAAAATTTGCAGAAAATATTTTATCTCTTAAAAATTTAATGAGATTTTTCTGCAACTTTTTAAAAAAGGGCTATTCAATAATTTTCAAGAATGAGGGCTTTTCTGCAAATTATTTAAAAATAAGTGCTTTTCTACAAATTTTTAAGAAAACTACGATTTTCGTGAAAATAAATTTTTTCTACAAATTTTTAAGAAATCAAAGGCTTTTTGGCATTATTTTAAAGAAAAAGTTTAAAATATTTTCTGACAATTTTGAAGAAAATTAAGAGTTTTCTGTAAATTTTTAGGAAATTAATGGTTTTTGCAAATTTTTAAAAATTGAGAGCCTTTGTACAAAATTTTAAAATAATGACTTTTATGCAAATTTTTAATAAATGATTATTTTTATGCAAAAATTTAAAAACAATGACTTATTTATTATTTTGAAAACATTGAAATCTTTTTTGTAATTTTTTTTTAGAAAAGAGGATTTTTGTGAATTTTTAGGAAATCGAGGATTTTTCTATACTTTTCCTTAAATGAGGGGGTTTTGCATATTTTTGAAATTTCATTATTTTTCTGCACATTGTGATGAAATTAATGTTTGTTCTCTAAATTTTTAATAAAATATGAGCTTTTCTGCAAATTTAATAAGAATGATGACATTTTTGCAATATTTTATTAAAATGAGGGATTTTTATAATTTTTTAAAATTGATTACTTATTTGAAAATTAACTTAAGAGTAGAAGTGAAAATTTTGATTTAAAATTTGCTGAAAATTTAATCAAGAATTGTAGGCTGCAAAATTAGAAAATAAAAAAGTGAGGTATAAATAAATAAAGAAAAGACGGAGGATTGGTTGTAAATAGAATATATTTTTTTTGGGGGGGGGGGGGGGGGGGTTTAAGGGAAAATATGAAAAAGAGATATTCTGGACTTGACGGAGAGACAATAGAAACAAGATTTTTGGTACAATAAAAATCATGATTCGGCGTTTCGGCCGAAACCGAAAAGTTTCGGCCGAACCCGTGCCGAAACGGTTAATATTGTTTCGATTAGGGTTTACTGTTCGTTACTGTTCATCTTCACCAACAAACGCAGCGGGAGCGCGCGGGCGGGAGCTCGCCGGGCTCGCGCGGGCGGGCGAGAGCTCGTCGGGCTCGCGCGGGCGGGCGGGAGCTCGCCGGGATCGCATGCGGAGGCGGGAGCTCGCCGGGCTCACGCACGGGGGAGTGGGCTCGCCGGGATCGCGCGCATGTGATGGAGCTCGACGAGCTCGGCGCGCGGGCGGGCTCGAGGCACGGGCTGAGCGGGCGCGGGCTCGCCGGGCTCGGGGGGGGGAGCTCGCCGGGGCTCGAAGCTCGCCGGCGAAGCGGGCAGGGCTCGCCGGCTCACGCGGGTTGGGGCGTGGGAGCTCCGGGCGGCAGGCGGCGGGGGGGAAGCTCCGGGCGGGCCCGGCGGCCGGGCCGAGAGCTCGCCGAGCTCGCGCGGGCGCCCGCAGGGGGGGGGGGTGCGGGGGAGGGGCGGCGGCGGCGGCTTGGCGTGAGCTCCGGGCGGACAGGCGGGCGGGTGGGAGCTCGGCGAGCTCACGCGGGTTGGGGGGTGGGTTGTTGTGGTCGTGGGAGGACCTCGCGCCGGCTTTGTGTTCAAACCCAAAAACCCTGTGCACTTACTAGTTTACCGCCGTCCTATCTCGTGCCCTCGCTAACTTGAATCGTACTCCCGTAAGATGAGGCTGGCCTTACACTGGGGCCAATGTTGTCGTCAATTTGATTTCGACGTCCTTATCGGTTTCTATCAGATATTATTTAGGTACGTAATATTATTCACGTAATTATTCATTATTTTTAAATTTTTTTAAATATATTATAATTTTTTAATTTGAAGTTAAAAAATAATTAAAATTAAATTAAATTTTAGTCAAAATATAATTTTTATTTTAGACCTTCGATATATGGTTATACTTCAGAACCGCTGCCATGAGATCGCGTAGAGCTAATTGTTTTAATTCATATGCCCATAAATGCTCGTCCAGATCATCGATGTACTAAATTTGTAATTCCACACCCAGATGTTCCAAACTCAACCGATGATGACTATGATGATTAGTTGTATTATTTTAGAATTTATAAATTATGTATGTGTGAAATACATTTTAATGAAAAGTTAAATTTGCTTATGTTAATTTTTAAATTTTAATCATATTCATATCATTTCTTATATATTTTTTTAATACACTAATATATATTAAAAGCAGACAATATCAGTGACTAACTATCAAAATTAATTTTAATTAGCTTAAATAATATTTGAAATTATTGTAAAATTAAGTATAAATTCATTCATAATTTTTCAAATTTTTCAAATTTTTTCTAATATTTTATCGTAATTTTAATTTGAAGTCAAAGCACAGTCAAAATATAGTCAAACTCTGGTCAACGCCTAATTAATAATTTAAAAAATTCTTTCGGCCGAAACGGAAACAGCCGAAACTGAAACCGAAACTGCCGAAACGACCGAAACGTATCGATTTCGGCCGGTCCCGAAACCGAAACCGAAAACCTTGATAAAAACACAAAATTAATAATTTAGCAAAAAAATGAAAAACAAAACTGAAAAAAAAAAAAGAAAAGAAAGAGTAAACACTTTGTCTGATTCAAGGGCGAAGAAATATGGTTTTGCAGTCGGATCAAGCGGTCCAATAGCAAGATTCCATCCATTAGCCAACGACAATTAAGAAAGAGAGATTCATTCAAAAGCTAACCTGCTTTTGAAAAGCATGTCTTACTTAGAAAGAATCCTTTTTTTTAAGATAATACGGATTATATTCTCTTTTTTTTTTTACCTCATATTTTCGATATTTATTTATTTTTTCGATAAATTTTTTATTTTCTCTCGTTATCCATGATTTTTTGCTAGAATAAAATGAGAGAAAATGGTAATTGGTCAAACAAAAGCATTTGATTGAATAAAGAAATCCAAATGGAGGTAATTAAGCATCATCAAATTTGGCTACCGTGCTCAAAGAACGGGAGTATCATTTTCAGTCATTTTCAAGTCATTATCACGTTTCTGTTGTTTATAAAAGAGAATTAAGACAGAACAAATAGAAACTGTATAATCACAAATCAAAGTCAAATCAAATGGAATCGCACAAAATAAGATCAATGATTTAAACTAAAATTGCTATAAAACTTTTTAGAAATATTGAAAATGTTTCTCGGGTGAAAACATATTGATCACAATTTCAAAAAAGCGCAGATCTCAAAAAGCATTTCAACCAAGTTCCGAAACCCAAAAAAAAAAAAAATAATAATAAAATAAAATTGGAACTCGGAGAGTCTCGTGAACTTCGATTAGTCTAATAAATCTCACAGAAAACTTTCGTTGAACATCTGCGTGATGAACAAGCTTCGTTTTGGAGAAAAAAAAACAAGAACAAGAACTCATATTTATAGGCTAAAAATGAAGTGAATAGAAGCATAAAATTGAAGAAAGAGAGAGAGAACGGACCTTTGCGTCGGTGCCGCAGACAACAGCCTCTTCGAGCAGGCGAAATCCCTTGTTCGGAATCCTCTTCGCGTGCACCTGATAAACGATTATAATTATGAGAAACGCTTCCAACGGAGGGAAGACAAATACGAGAATAAGAAGAGATTATTAGGCACCCACACACGCCCCGTGATGAAGTTGAGCATGACGGCCGCCTCTCTTTCTTTCTTCTCCGGAATGTTTCGGAGGAGAAGTTCGGAGGAGAAGGTGAGAGTCGGGAGACAGGAAGAGCACGGAGAGAGGGAGAGAGAGCGAGAGACAGAGGACAAAAAGGAAGGAGCTGACATATGAGGAAAGTGAAATGACCGGAATACCCTTAGATGATTAGAAATTGAGCTTTACTATATGTTTTTAGTTTTGATTTTTGCTTTTTGCTTGCTTCTTGCGACTTATTTGACGACCGGATTCCAGGTCGGGGCCCATTCCACATGGCGTGCCCTGACAATATATTCACCTTATATATATATATATATATATATAAGTTGCAAAGATTGGTTTTTAATAAATTTGAATAAACGAGATATTTGTGGTATTATGCGTTGGACTTAATATATATATATATATATATAGTTTGTACTTTTTCAGAGATCACCTATCTAATTTATATATTGATGCATGGCACCATGCACACATTTCTCTTGGTGGACGGTGTGCCATTTACAAATTAATCCATGTCCAAAGTCAACCGAGGTTTCCACAATAATTGTGTAGCTTTTTCGTCAATGCCTCCCAAAAATAATTAGAATTTGCAGGTCAACCTCTGACATCTTTATAATAATATATGGATCCTAATACATTTAAAGAAACAAGAAATCAAATATCACAAAAAAAAAAAAACAAAATGTTGAGGAAAATGAGGATCTCAAATAATCCAGGTAGGTTTCTGCAATGACCGTCAGAAATCAGTGAAATAAAATCAAATCACATACGTTTGTTGGGTTACTTCGCAAATACAAGATTTGAGGGACGAATATGCAAAATAACCCGAAAAAATTAAAAAAAAAAAATCTCCGGAGGGCCTGGGGGCATTCCGAGAATCGAACTCGGGACCTCTCGCACCCAAAGCGAGAATCATACCACTAGACCAAATGCCCTTGTTGGAATCTACCCAAAATTATCTTTTATTAAGTTAAAATTCTGAGTTTTCCCGCCTTCTCCCTCCCGCCTTTTCAGTTTGCTACTTTTTTTCGTGATTTAAGTGACAAATTTGTTGCTTCCTGCCGATGAGTTAGGAAATTTCTCGATTCGTCTCGGCGATTGCCGCCAGGTACCAAAATTTCTCGCATAATCAATCCTTCATTCTGTTATTCTCTAGAGGTTTTCCCTAAATCTCTGGTTTTCCGCTTGGAATTTTGATTTTTAGCTCATCTTTGTTCATAAACAGGAAAGAAACTATTTTTGTTTGTGCTTATCAGTCGATCATAACTTTACATATTGAAATTGGTTTGGCATTTGATTACTGATCTCATCTTTGTTCCTGTGCAAGAAAATAACCATTTTTGTTTGCGGTTTTGGGTTGCTGAGCCTATATTTGGATTGCTCAATTAGTTTATTGCGGGAAGCTGGCGTATTTTCTGAGAGTAGGGTTTCTTTTATTGCACTATATGCGTGTAGAAAGGGAAATTTCAAAGCCTTGAAAATAATGTGGAGAAATTTGGTTCATTTGATTGATTAGAATCTTCATTGAGAGTTCAGAAACTGAAAAGGTAAGAGGAGATGCAAAATGTTGCCAACGAGCCTGAATGATATCTACAAGTTCAAAGGCAACTAGTGCAGGACAAATGGATTTCGACGGAAACGTTTCTTTTTATTGAAAATGAAAATGGTAATCAGAAACCGATGTTGCTTACGTTTTGATGTTCTTTGGTGTGAATTCAACAAACGAAGACACACAGAGAGAGCAATCTACCAGAGTAAGATGAGATATATTGTTCAAAGTGAGAAATCCATGGATTTTGTGCCTAAGGGATTTTTCCTGATATAAACGTATAGTTTGGATGTCGTGTGGGTATCATTGAGCAGTACAATGTGGATTCTGATAAATACAATAAGTAGATATGATAGATGAGGTTGGAAATGCTTTAAAACCCCAGCAGCAATACTCTGCAATATATATCGAAATTAGTGTGATTGTAACGCCAACTATGAAAAAATGAAGTGGTGAAACGAGGTAGTAGGAACATGTGAACCATAGTTGGTCTTAGGAAGATATCCCTTTTCTGTTAAAATGGTTGCTAATAGGGACGAAGGACGGTTAAGGATGATAGATTAGAGTTTAGAGGAGGGGCCTAAATCAGAAGCGGCCGGTGCTTTACTTTCTCTTTTCTCCTAGTAAATATTCTCATGGCAAATGAAAACCTTTTTATGACTTTTTTGCCTATTTAATTTGTCATCCTCTTGTCCTGCAGCCATAACTATATCAATCATTCTGATAATAATGAACAGAAATAAAGTTTTATTAAATTCCTCTGTGGTTCAATACAATGTCTCCCTGGACTTAAAAAATCTGATTTTGGCTTTTCAACATGCAAATTTTTTTTAGCAAACAGATCTAATAACTTTTTTGACAATTGAAGGATCATCCTGCTGCTTCAAGAAACAAGGTATACCAAACGAATAGGTACAAATAACGTTGCAATACTGTTGAAGTTAAACAACAGGAAAAAATCAGGTAGCAATGGTAAATCTCAGCTTCAGTTTCTCTCATTTGCTTTTGAATTATTCAAATAAGTAAATTTAAGGTCATGATAACATGAAAGAGGATAAGGAATAGTCATTTTGTAAAGATAATGTTAAAATAGCTATCTTGGCCTGCTTAGGAAGATGGAAGAACTAATAGGACAGGATGAGAAGAATCTAGTGTATGTTTATTTATGCGGTTCAGGGATGAAGATAAAACCAGTTTCCATTACCTGATCCGAACTTGTTGAACACAGTTCACTGCCACAACTGGTCACTAATTCAAACAGTACTATGACCACAAAACCATGTGCTGAGATGATTCTTTAGCTTTGATATATTAGCCAATATTTAAAACTCGAATATTATTTAAAACAAAAATTTTCCTTTGGATTATCTTATGGTCACTATATGTATGGATTCCCCTTTTAGACACTCAAATGCAATTCAAATCAAGCTTGAGTGATCTATGCTTTGCTCAATTTCTTCAGCTTTAACATATTATGCAAGTTAGTTTTTTTTATATGTATATATAGTCAAATTACACACGGGTATTGCTACCTTTTTCTACTTTATTTATAACATTTCTCTGGTAACAGTGACTCTTCATTTTCAGACAATCTTTAGCTAGCTTGTGCATATGTATATAGGTGATTTCCTCATTCAGTCATCTAGTTAAGCTTAACGTTTCTATGCCATCAATTGGAAATGTTATTCCTGGAATTCCTGACTTGGTGTGGATGCTTGCTGACAGGTATATTCTTGGTGGCATTTGGGATATGGTATCTCCTAAGACAACAAATGCTGGATCAAGTTCGTTTGCCCTAAGTAGCTTGCTGTAAAATGACTGTTACAAAAAGGATCACAGGGATAACTGCAGCAAAGCTATTGGAAGAGATACAGGGTTGTCTGCTTCATACCTGATTTATCCAGCTACCAAAGCAGGTGAAGTGGACCACGCTGGATTGGTCAAGAAGTGTAACGAGTGGATGCACAATACTACCGTGATGAAGAGAAGAGCATTACTGAAAGTGCAATTGGAAGAGAAATTTTGTAATGATGCACCATCCCCCCAAAAGATAGTAACCACAAAAACTACAGATGTATGCCCACTTCATGAGATCACCACCGAGCATGATGTTGCAGGATTAAGCTATATTCGGTCTCAAGAGCCCAGTGTTCTTTCCCTAGACAATGCATTTGAAACTGTGGATGAGTTTCTACTCGATAATACTGTGTTGTTATCTCAGCAAATGCATACTGGAAAAAAACCAGCAATGAAGTCATCTTCTGCTTCAGGTTCAAGGGGAGTTCAGTACTTGGCTAAATGGGCGGATAATAAAAGGTTAGTTGGAAAGGCTCAAATATATGACTGGACCGACAATCCCGAACATGAAAGAGGTGAGCTCTTCAATGGAAGAAAAACTTCCTTTTCTGAAAGAAGAGCTAATGCATTGAACATAGGTGACCAGTTTGATAAGACAAGGCATTGCAGTACCCATACCAGTAGAACTGTAGTTGCTGCCAATGGGGATGAAGATGCTAGCTATAATTTAATTAATGCAAAATTAAGGAGTTTCCCTTCTTCAAATCCAAACACAAGGCTTCAATCAAGTGAAAAATTACATGGTTTTGAAGTAAAAGCAAAGGAAGAACTTTTGAGTGACAATGTTTCAAACTCAGAAACTTCAGAGCTGCAAGTGCAGGGTCAGGATACTTATGGAGATATTCCAGGTATGCATGATATTGGCCCTGCCACACAAATGGCTGCTGAAGCCATGGAAGCCTTAAGTTTTGGGTCTTTTGCTAACCATGAAATGACAAAAGAAGCTCATCAACCAACCGATCACTTTCTCGGAGGTGATCAGACAATTGAAAGAACTTCAGAGAATATTTTGCCTGAAAAGGTCTCTTCTGCTTTTGGTTTAGGAGGCGTCACAGCACAATCTAGGAGAAGAAAGATGACTATCAATTTAAGTAGCAGATCCTGTTCTTCCAGAAGACGTTCTGGTAGCCCAAGGATGAAGTCATTCAGAGACACAATAGAAGGCATGAAAATAGAAAATCCAGAGCTAAGCTTTCACTTAACCAGTTACCCTATTGATAGAAACAACCATTCAAGAAATCCTAAGCATGTGGAGGTGGAGAAAACTATGGATGGCACTTCCTGCAAAGATGCTGACAAATATTGCAGTTCACTGGTATCACGTGGATTGCTGGATGTTGAGAAACTGGATGGAAATAAATGCAAAATCATATCACTAAAGGAAGTTCCTGTCACCTGTCCCAAAAGGAGGAGAACTCATAAGAGTACATTTCGAAAACCAACTACTGTCAGAGGCTTCAAGATCTCATCACTATCAGCAAATGCTCTAAGTTTAGAGTCTTATTTACAAGAAGGGAATGAAACTATTGTCAAAGGCCTTCCTGAAATTTTAGATACAGTAAAGAAAAAGAAAAGGTCACGCCGTAAATTCTTTCCAGCCCAGAGTAATGGAGTCCAGTTTAATACCGGAAAAATGTCATCATTGGCAGCTTTTCATGAAACTGATTTGACATCTAAGCAAGATGTAGATGTTATTTTGCATAGTGAAGGCAAGGTGGAAAATTCTGCACCAGAAAATCCACATGACATAAAAGGTCAGACATCTGAGATGGCACACAGAACGCCATTGAAAGAAGTAAACACAATATCACCTCTCTCTATGGCTGATGACTATCCAAGAGCATCACACAACAAAGGGTTAGTAAGACCATCAGTTGCTCGAGAGCATATTAAACTGGGAGCCAACCAGGCAACTTCTAGACAGGCTTTGAAGAATTTGCGAAGAAGAAAAGATATGAAGACCATCCGTGTTCTATTCAGTCAGAATTTGGATGATTTCATACACAAGAAGCAAAAGAAGGTGAGCTCAATTGTCATTTTTAATTGCTTTTCAATTGTTCTTACACTTATTTTAACTTATTGGTACTTTTGGGTAGATTTTGGCACGCTTTAGACTACAGACTGCATCTTCAATAGCAGATGCTACACATTTCGTCACAGATAAGTTTGCACGCACAAGAAACATGTTAATTGCAATGGCTCTAGGAAAACCTGTTGTAACTCATATGTGGCTTGAAAGTTGTGGAGAAGCCAATTGTTTCATTGATGAGAGGAATTACATATTGAGGGATCTAAAGAAGGAAAAAGAGTTCGGATTTAGCATGCCTGTTTCACTTGCTCATGCCTATCAAAAACCACTTTTGCAGGTATTGCGTATCTGTAATTGATCTATACAAGCTATTTGTCATATTGCTCATATTCTGCTATATGGATTTGGCAGTCACTTTGCCACTGACTGCTAAATCCTATTTTCAGCATATTCATTCAGATGTCTTCCCAAAAATGTTTTTTGCAGGGTCAAAGAGTGTTTGTTACACCAAATGCAACACCAAGTCAAAAGGTTGTTTTGGATTTGGTCAAGTCATCAGGTGGCCAGGTTTGTTATTCTAAAGTTCGCAAGATGCTAAAATTAACAGGGAGACTAAATAAATACCTTCTTTCCTGGACCAATGCCTCTATCTAGGAACTTTCTAATGTATGCTTTTGGTACAATCAGGTAGAAAGCAACCAAGTTCTATTGTTCTATTGATTCTCAAGATATGTTAGTTTTGTGTAGACCCATTCATTTAGCTGGATCAAAATCTACAGTGCACTACATTGTCAATATTATTATTTTTTTGTAAGACACCACATTGCCATAGTGTATGCCTTAAGTTTTAGATTTCTACAGACAATGGAGGGCACTGAGATATCTGCTCTAACTGACGAAGAAGTACCAGAAATTCTGATAATATCATGCCAAGAAGATTTTGCAATATGCCAACCTCTTCTTGAAAAAGGTGAAATATTGTCTTTTTTATCCTATATTTCCTCTATAATTAGCAATAAACAGGAATGAAGCCAACAATTCCATTAATACGCATTTGCAAGCAGGAGCAAATGTTTTCAGATCAGAACTTTTACTCAGTGGCATAGTCATGCAAAAGCTGGAATATGAGAGGTTTGTGACAATAATTTCCTTAGGCATATATTTACTTTGCATCACTTTCACCGCAAATAAATTTTCTAATCCTGTGCAGACATGGTCTGTTCTCCTGAGGATGCAGAAACGTCTTAAATGCGTGACAAATACAAAGAAGATACCTATCATTTTCATTTTGTGGTCAAATGTAAATAGCTTTTGTAATAGCCCTTGGGTTTTCACTGTTCTGAAGCAGTGTTCTATGTCTGCATCCCATTGATATCTGAGCAATACATATCCAGTTCTCCTTGTTGTCTACCTATTTGTTTGTAATGCCTCCAGTTTCCATCCAGAACTTGATTTTTAGCTTTTCTTTTATTAGTATTCAATTTAATAGGCTAGCTCTGACATTTTGAAATGGCTTTTGGAATGCCTTTTCTGAATGCCGAATCTAAAAGATATATACAGTAGTTAAATCTTAAAATAGGGAAATTGGTAAGAATTTTTAGTAAAAAATCACTTGTTTTATAATGAATTTATGAAAAATTATTTATTTTATTGGTATTAGCAAAAAAATATTCAGTTTATACTATAAATTTATAAAAAATTACCATTTAATTTTTTAATTAAAATATTTATAATATTTTATTTTTATTGATTAAATTAATAAAAAAAAGATTAAATTACTCTCAATTGGTTCTTAATAGAAAAATCAAACTGGCCTTTTAACAGAGAAAAACTCACATGACTCTGATCTCCTTCCAATCCCCTTTTTGTCTTTAGCCAAATAAACAACCTCTTATTATATTTTTTTTTCAATTAACGGTCAATTTTTTTTTTATTAAGAATCAAATTGAGAAAATTTTAGTCTTTTATATTAATTTATTCAGTAAAACAGAATCAAAATATAATATTTTTAAAATATTTTAATTAAAAAATTAGGAAATAATTTTTTGTATATTCATAATAAAACAACTAGTTCTTGAACAAAACTCTTCATAAAATCATACTAAAAGCCCTGTTATTTTGTCCCATATATTAGTTTCATCATTTTAAAATTTTCAGCTCCCACAAATGATATGAACACATGATGCCATCAAAACAAAATGCAATTCTTACCAATGTATTCAACATTCCTATCATTCATTGGTAAGATTTCTATCAATATCCAAGTCTATGTGTGGAATAATGCAAGTAAAACCTACAGCAAATGAATGAATCCAATAGTAAAAAATAACTTTTTACCCAAAAGAAGAGTAAAAATTTAACTTCAGGAATGGAATCAGATATGTTACAAAGAAATGCTCTACTTAAGTACTTCAATAAAATTTCAATTGCCTGCTCAACTCTTTGCAGAACATGCCTCTCACACATACAGATATTGTTACAGGATACTTGTTGCCTATATAAACTGTCCTATCAAACTGGATTAGTATCAATCATCCTTGCTTGTAAAACCCGGGTTCTCCAAGCAAAGAACTGAAGACAAAAAGAGTTGACACCCATTGCAATTCCAAAGCCAGCAAATGATGCAAACAGAATTGAAAAAACTGCCCTTATTTGTATCTGCATCAAGAAGCCAGAAGGGTCTTTTTAAGTTTAGAAAAGGTAAAAAGGTATTTTTAAATGATTAATAAATAACTGCAGACATAAAATTATTTAAAGTTTACTTTTTATGGATATCACAGAAATGGCATTAGCCATTTCCAATGTGTTGGATGATTAGTAAGTAATGCAATTTTTGTCCAGTTGCTGCAATAATCTGTTGATAACAGTTGATCCATTTGGAAATAATTTATCCAACTATACAATAACTCTCCTCTTGATTTATTATGACAGGATACAAGTATAAGACAACAAAGATAAATTTGTTTCTTTATTGAAGACATTGTCCTTTTCCTGATGACTAAGCGCATGCAGCTAATTCTGTCACATCTAGCTATATATAAACCATGATCAGCACTAGTAGTTGAAATGAAAATTATGGTTAAGCATAATTAGGATGAAATTTTTCTAATTAGTAGTTTGCATGGTAGTATTGAGACGCAAGCACATGGTTGACTAGTAGAACACCGGTGATAATCAGCCTAATTCAATTTAGGATGAAATTTTTCTAATTAGTAGTTTGCATGGTAGTATTGAGACGCAAGCACATGGTTGACTAGTAGAACACCAGTGATAATCAGCCTAATTCAATCCACTCAATGCCACCAATTAACACCAAATAAAAGGGGAGGAAAATGAATAAATGTTACTTCAGCAAGCAACGCACCATGGTATAGAAAAAATGTAGGAATATAACCACAAGCGAGAACTGAAATGCTGAATATGCCCATACATATTCCTTGGAAGCTGCCAAAAGACATGCAAAGTGTAAAGCTTAAGATGCTTTATGGAGATTGATGGCTGAAATTTATTGAAAAATTTATTTACCTAAGACAATTGCGAAGATTGAACCTAATAGGCCCAAAGTTAAAGAAAATGGGGCAGCAATCATAATTGCCTTAGATTTCAAATCACTGACCTGAATAATCAAGAAATGAAGAAAATCAGCTTTATAGGAAAATGTATCCCAAAATGAATATACCTATTGTGCAGCTCATAAGCACAAATCAGGATGAGTGGCACAAAAGTTGATTTATAAATACCACATACTATTCTCCCTTGATATATCTGGCTACATTTGTTTTATTTATTTTCAGAAGTTCTGTGAGTTTGCTTATTCTCTAGGCCTTCTGACCTTGGGTAACAACCCATTCCAGAAGATGCTTATTTCAGGCTTATTTCAAATACTTAATGAAAACAGGTTCTGTGAGTTTATTTATCTGGCTACATTTGTTTTATTTATTTTCAGAAATTCTGTGAATTTGCTTATTGACTTCTGACCTTGGGTAACAACCCATTCCCAAAGATACCTATTTCAGGCTTATCTCAAATACTTAATGAAACCAGTTTCTTTCATAAATTATAAACGACTGCAACCCAAATGTAATTCTGTATCATATAAACATTTCAACATCACAAGCCAGAGCACCAAAGGATTTTGTGGAATTTTGATCCCATCAATGGACAAGATAGACTTGGATCCAAGGAAGAAAAGATAAAAAATGTAATATTCTGTATTCTGTCATGAGGCAACTGACAAGAAAACCAAGTCAAAGAAAGTTGATGCCTTTAACTTTCCATAATTATCCTAGCACGTGTCAGATGCTATTTTGATTTAGATGGGTCAGAAGTAGCAATTCAAACACATAAATTGGCTAACAAGTATCTTTGAATGATCATCTTCCATAGGCTTTTTGAGCTTATTTTTTAAATTGTAAGTGAAAAAACATATGAAAGCTATTCTATTTACTCTTACATAACAAGCCAGCATACCAGCAGTTGCTCAAGGAAGAAGAAATAGCACATTGTGCTAATCAAGAGCAATACCACCATATCCTGCCAAGTTCTGCAAAGAGAATTTGAAAGTAAATCTAATTACTACACAAAGTGTTGGAGAAAAATACTTCATGAAATTTGGTCACAAGATCATTTAATAGCAACTGATTTGTGTATAAATTAATATGATATTCAATCAACCTTTTGCAACTAGAACTTCATCTGAGCATAATCTTTGACAGAGGCTTTCGAATACCTGGATAAAAGAAAATTTGAATTTTGTCTGGGATGTTGTTGACCATTTTCTCTTTGTGCTGAACTCTGTACCCGAAACAATGTAACTGGTAGATTAAGAACCTCTTGACCACAAACATCACATTTCTTGTTCCCTTTTATGCTGAACCACTTCACTGCACATTCTTCATGTGTAAGCCTAAGAGCACCTTTGCAGCTGCATTCCATCTTGAGCCAGCTTCCTCCTTCACTCAACCCAATTAAACATATTCTACAAACAGCTTCTTCTTCAGGAATTTCTTCATCATTATCTTCCACAAGTGTTGGGCTTGCATGATCTATGCCCAAAAATAATTTAACAGTTGAAAAGTGAGTTGAATACAAACATCAAAAGATTCAAAACCATCAAACCTCTTCAATTTCAGGAATTTCAATAAAAAAAGCATATGATACTTTTTATGTATAAGATGATGGTCTTTAAGAGAATATTTTTCTCAAAGTGCCTATGTTCCAAGGCATGAATTATGGAAACTGGGGTTCCAGTAGCATAAAGTGCTGCAATTATTGTAAGGCAATTATCATATTTCTATGGAACTTTTTGTTATCAAAAGTAGACATCATTTGGTAATTACCATCCGAAGGATCTGTAGCTGTGATTTCAGTTTGACTAGGGAAGGATCCAGATCTAACTATCACAACATTCCTCATCGGGACAGACAATGACCTTGCCACCTTAGTTACCCATTTCTGCATAAATTATCACATATTTATCATGGTACAAAAGGTCAAATGATATAAACCAACAGAAAACATTCAGAAGATTATCCACTATGAGTAAAATGAAGATGGATAACTATGAGAAACAACTACCGAATGAAATGAAAAGGCTCTTTAAGGAAGGAAAAGAATGATAGTGTAGAATGCACGAATAAGGCACTATCACATAATATCCATGTCAAAGAAGAACCACTAGACAGATTAGATCTCTGATCAACACCTCAGAGGCAAAAAACACAATTTTTTTAGTTTGAACACGAGACCAACCTGTGATGAATGCTGCTCATTAGGTATCTTTTCTTTAGCAGAAGAAGATGAAGGAGATAAGACTGATGCTGGTGTGGTAGGAAGTGATGTACACCTCTTCCATGCAAGTGCAGCAGCAAAATTTGCAAGTAAAGCATTTTCAGTTCCCACCCTGCTGTCTGCTTTAGAGGCATGATCTGAATTTAGGAGGGAGCTTGTCTCAGTGTCAAGTATGACAGCTTTGTTTTTTAAGCTCAGCCCACGAGCAAAAGCTGCCGAAGATGAACTGCCCCTGTATGACCCTTGATGCTGACTCAGACAATCGACACAATGGTTGGTGTCAACATTTTTAGGTCTAGAAGGAATTTGAAGAGTAAGGTTTGTTGATTTCCTGCTAGGATCTAGACATAAACCTTCATGTATAAACTGTAAACTCTTGTGTGCAACCTAAGATGGTAACAGAAATTAATAGAATTAAAAGACAGTTAAGACAAATTTGTATTGAACTCAAACAAGCTAAAAGACCAACCACCGAACAGGAAGGATCAATCAGATCAATCAGTTCATTGACCATGCAAAACACATACAACACCAATGGTATCAAATATCCATGTTAAATTGCATCTCAAGACCAAATCAAAGGGCAAATTATAGTAAAATAATAATAATAAAAGAAATAAGTTCTAGATCAAGTAAAATGGTGCTTCACACTCATATATCTCCTTGATGTTTCCTGTCACAATTGTTGGCCAAATTGAAGGAGACAGGTTCCATAGTGGTTAGCAACCAGCAGTAGAAGGGTATTAACCAAATGTTTATCTACATTTAGTTATATAAACTTGAGACATAAGAAGTCTTAGTCAATCCATCAACCAAAATTAAACAAGCCAACCCTACAAGTAGTCGGCCAAGTAGTGAGGATTTAGATAACTTCACCTCAATTATATGGCTTAACTCATAAGAAAATACACATATGCTGTACAAAAGATAACTGTTAAATTTATTAGTCATTGTGCAAGCTAACCAGTAAACCAATAAGGAGGTTGGATTCAATCAGATCGGCCAAAGTAAAAGACATAAGAACAATGGGTATAGCACAGAGAGAGTCTCTGCCCTATTAACTAGCCCAGTACCATATCGCTGAATAATGTGCAAAAGATGCACGCTGGTAGATCAACCTTAAATGCTGTTCCAGGAGATTAAAAAAACACCAAACACAGTCAAGCTTTAGCCCTAAATACTGTTCTGACCAAAGAGTCCTGATGGTTGGAGGAATTGTAAGAGTCATATCTTGATTAGAAGCGCATGAGATGAAAAAAAAAACCTCCCATAGGCCCAATCAGCAAAAACTAAAAAGACGGTTTGATCTCAGCTGCAAAAAGATCTGTCACTCAGAACACAGGCTTAGGATAGTTAAGATTGTTCAGGTCACCATATTGGATAAATGTCCTGATTGAATTAATTCGTTCCCGTGAAATTAAAGAAAACACACCTCCCAACCATTCTCGTGAACTACAAATTTGAACTCTCGTCAAATTAGGCACACACCTTTCCTGATTCATTACACGCGATAATCTTCATATCCTCCTTTAGATAGTTCTAGAAACACTTTAATTGACCATTTCCTAATAAAATTAAGCTAGAACAATCAGAACAAAAAGATTTAACTCTTTTATCTTCCTTACCATTTCCTTCTCTTTTTTTCTGCCATCATCCATTAAGCCTTTCTCATACCTTAACTGTCCATCCTACCACGTCAAATTTCCCAGACAATGGAGATCAGATTCCATGCACTAGACCAACTAGTGCAGGACAAAAATGTGCAGAAACAACTCATTTAAAACCAAATAATTGCCAATTTGAACTGTAAGCCCAGGAAATGGCTTAGCACAATAAACGAAAAAAATTAGTAGAAATGCAGATGGATATCCCAGAACCAATCTATTCTCAAAAAAAAAAAGACATCCTAGAACCAATCAAATCCAGCCAAAAAAATACTCAAATTTTCACAGCACCATTGGACTCATAATCTTTATCCTTCTCTTCTTCTTGACATTCACTAAAAACATTCTCATCCATTACCAGCCCATCCCACAATCTCAGACAATGCAGATCAAAACCCATGGACTACACCAACCAATACACAAAAATAGGCTAAAACAACTCACTCAAAACAGTTAATTCCTTTTTTTAATAATGCATATGGATAACCCAGAATCAACCAAATCCAGCAAAAAAGATCGAATTTTTACAGAACGAGTGGATTCAACTACAGTTTCTTGGATCCTTTTTCTCAAGGATCAACACAAAATGTCTTGATTGGATATTTGAAAAAAAAAAAGCATGGGAAAAGCAGTGACCTTTTGAGGGGGAGGGGACATGGAGCCAGCTTCGGATTCCATGAGATATTTTCCACCCTAACTTGTTCGCAAGTGAAAGTGAGACTGGAAAATTTGAAGCTGGGAAAATAACAATTAATTGTACCAAAAATAAAATCAAAATATAAAGAATAAAATAGAGCAGGTTAGATCATAAGACATCTGTCAAAGAAAACAGAGGATAGAGTCGTTCAGGAGTGATGAGCAGGTGGCTTTTATTGCCCGACTAAAAGAGACCAGACAAAGTGACTTAGAAGCAATTTTTGGATTTTTGCATATTTCCCTCCAAAGTTATGAAATTATGAAATTGTAATCGCAAATACAGCCTTCTACAATCTGAAAGAAAATTTTTCTGCATCAGCACAAAAATCAGAAAAGTAATTCCTATAAATGCAAATTTAATATTTTATTTCCAAAATTTCCTAACTATCAAGGCAAGTGGAGAAGCTAATTTTGGTTTTTTACACATATAATTCTAGAATTTAATAACATGCTCATGTATTTATTTTTATTGGGAAATTTTTTTGCATTTGAGTGTTCATTAATGCAAAATAGGCTAATGATATGCACAGATGCACTATTTTCACGTGATATATTTTCTGAGACATTTTGGTTTTTTCATATTTTTCATTGAATTTTAACTTTAAAACATTGTTTTCATTGAATTTTAAATTAAATAAAATGAAAAGTTGTAAATAAAATATACCAAAAGACATTTTCACTCCTTAATCCGCTCATATTATAATAATAAGCAAGATATAAATTAAATATAAATATAACAAATATTATGTATATATACACACAATCAGTGTACTTGTTTTGTAAATAAATTTGAATAATAGTTTATTAATGCTAAGTCAAAAAATGATTTATTCGTGAGTTTATCCCTTTTTTAGCTTATTATGAAACGAATCACCTCTCGAACAATCCAGTTTATTCATATTTATTCGCGAATTAAATACACCAAAAGAGCTAAATTACATTTGTACGAACATCGGTTTTGCAGGGGTATACATGCAACTATGTGTACGGCATATTTTTGAAAAATAAAAAAAAAGCAATTGTAGTCAAATTTTTGGGTCTCTTCTGTGGGTGGCTGTTGCCTCAAGCCGTGGTCCGAATAGAAACGTCACCGACAATTAATAGCACGTTACATCCCCCGGATCAGCTGTCCAACAAGATTGAGATTACGTAAGAAAACCAATGAAAAATGGACACGTAAGAGAACGCAAATGGAAAACAAGCTTTGCTGTTGCAGATGAAACACTAGATCTGGAAAGTATTTTAGGGGTTTATTGACGCGAGTCACGCGAAGCAGATCAAGGCGGCGACCGTGTTTCCGAAGTCTCTCAAGAACACGCTTTCTTAAACAAGAGCAACGGGATTTTTGCGAACTACCCCCTGTATCATATGTCATTTTGGTATTTTGATAGAAAACCGCCTAACTTACCATTTTATTGCGGAATTCGTTCGCAATGAAGTGCAAAATATAGGAGATCGTTTGTAAATATAGGGGTCTGTTGATTTATGGAAAATTACTTTAACTTTTTAAAAAATATTTTTACAAAGATAAAAAAAAATAAAGATGATGTTCAAAAATAATTTTTTTCAACTTAAAAAAATTTGAGAATCACTTTTTTATTTTCTAAAATTGTATTAGATTTTGAAAAATACTTTAAAGTAGTTTTTTGAAATTTTATTTATAACTTATTTCTATGAAAAAATATGTGCTTCTCCATATTTTTTACTTTTATATTATTTAAATGACATATTTTGTGCAAAAAAAATATAATTACATTATATTTAAATTATTATACTTTTATAATATTTTTTTATTTGAGAGTTATGACTCACTTATTAAAAATAAATAGTCTTGAAAAATAGACATAAAATTAATAAAATAATATTAATTTATTTATAATTTTTTAAATACAAAATAATATAATTTTGTACTTATTTCTCATTTTTAAAAATTAAAAATAAATTTTATATTTTATTGAAATGAACATATTTTTTTATTTTTTAAAAAATTTCCTGTAGAAATAAAAATAAAAATTAGAGATAAAAAAAATATTTTCTGTAACTGAATGAGTAAACTTCTCCAATATCTTCATACAAACTTGAGGATCATAAACTTTGGCATAATCATAATAATGATAATAAATATAGAAGATAATTTATAGTTGACTTAAGAATCGGAAATTTGTGCTATGAAAAAGACATTCATAAACTCTGCTAGTCTCTCAAAAAGAAAATGCACATCTTCAACACGAAAAAATTTGGAAAATATGATTTCATTTTCATAGCCATTAATTGCAGTTTAGCTCAAATTTAAAAACTATAAGAAGTTATCTGCAAATGCATAAGATTAAATTTTATGGTCCCGATTAGTTTAGGATCAGAATCAGAATCATTCTATTCTGACCAATTTAGCATCTAAATACCAAAAAGATAATTAAATTAACTATAATTTACTTAAAAAATCAAATTATCATACTACCCTTATTTTTATTCATTCAAATCTCAATAAATAATACACCTAATGGCATGATAGTCTAAAAAAATTTATAGAATTTGCTAACTAGATTAATGTTCAAATATCAAAAATTTGATCAGACTATCTCTTTATATTTTAGTCTTAATTTTAATTTTGATATTAACATTCATCTCAAACGACACGATTTTCTAAATGTATATAGATATATGCAACCAAAATTATATTAGGATCAAATACAAAAAGCTATAAGACTTTTTGAATATACTTTCATAATCTACAAGAAAAGTGTAAATAATTTAATTATCTTTGTAATCTCAAGAAGGATTATCATTGTACAAAAATTCGAATTCTAAATTCTAAATTAGTTTTTTTATTTATTCAGCTCAATGAACCAAAACCAGACTGGATGGTATTGATTTAAGTATTAGATAGAATTTTTGGTTCATTTCAATTATCAACTCAGCTCAATAAAAAAGGCAGAGTTCAGATTCGAGATACAAATTAGGAGGGATAAACAAATAGACAAAAAGAAAATATCTATTTACAAAACTCAATAATTTAGGAAAAATACATAAATACACAACAAACAGAGGCATTTTTTAAAATTCAAATTAAAAAAAATCCTTTACGAAAAAATATCCCTCTTCTCACTATTGAGAAATTTGTATAAATTATTTATTGCTGTGAAAAAAGAAGAATAATCCGTAAAAATAGAAGATATCAAAGTATCTCACTATCTTGGATCAAAAATCTCTACGGAAAAACAAGCAAAAATTGTTCTATTTGGACAACTCTATGCAATTATTTTCTCTAGTTATAACACATTTAGATAATTTTATTTAGAGTTTTAACAAACAACTATCTATTTTATTATAAATTTTAAAAATCACTATCGTATTATTAGTAAAAAAAATCATTTGTCTTATATAAAAAATTTATAAAAAAACTCCCTATATTAGAATATACCTAAAAAATATTTTATTTTAATTCAAATAATAAAAAAATTATCCTCGTTTAACTTTACTTCAATAATTATTAAATTAGGATAAATAATAATTTATGTGCAAAATTGGTTATTTGATATTATGAAATTGAAAATTGAAAAGTTTATTTTATTAGACCGATTGTCAGTAATTAAATATAAATAAATTTATATTTTTATCTTAATTTAATGATAAAATTAAATTAAGATAAAATATTTAAAAGATATTTTAATTGAGATAATTTTTGTTATAAATTTATAATATAAGACCAGTGATTTGTTTTACTACTAATAATAAAATAAGTAATTTTTTATAAATTTATTTGTTAAAAACTCTTTTATTTAATAACACATCAGGTATTATCTTGACATTGGTTTTTATGTTTTCCATGTAATAAATTATGAGTTCGAGACTTTGCCGCATATTTACTTCTTGAATATAAATAAATTGAGATTCACAATTAGACTTATCTCATATTACAGACATCGAGATTACATCGAATATATTATACAAATCCTTATAGGCTTTTTTTCTAAAAAAAAAAAAATCCAAGAACCTCGATTGGAGGTCAAGATTTAAGGTCTTAATTCTTATCTTTTGATGACAAATTTAAGACTATGGACTCGGGAAAATATTTTAAGAGTTGACTTGGAAATGATAAGCAACATGAAATGTGACATGTCTTCCTTCAAAATAAAATTCTAATTTGACCTGAAAATATTAAGAAAAAAAATTCAATTCCAGTGCAAATAACCTAAAACCATTATAACAGTTGGAATCCAGATTTAGAATTTCGGTTCAGCCGAGCCAATATTGGATATGGAAAGTAATATCTAATTGAATCTCGGTTAAATCCATAATCACATAATAAACTTTTACAATAAGAATTTGACCGTACTAACATTATTTAATTTATTTAAATTATAATAAAGATTTGATTAAAATACTCTCAGTTCATCTGAACCGTTAGATCTCGATCTAACGGTTCAGATTACGTAAGGATATTTTAGTCAAAACCTGATATAAATTTAAATGAATAAAATAATATTAGTGCGGTCAAATTTTGAGTGTTTGGAAAAAAATCGGGTTAAGACGAGATCAGCCTGAGCCTGAGCCCGTTCCAAACACAGCCTTGATTCTTTTGGATCTAGTTGTCGCTGTCTGCCTCGAAGCTGTGTGACCGTGATGTTCTTTCCAAGGTAAATTTGCGCAAAAATTTTGTTCTTTCTTTTGTTTTGGAATTATGTTATTATGCATTGGCTTTGCTAAAATTTGAGGAAAAGAATGGTCTCGGGGCACTGTAGAGTGGAACATTTTGGGGTCGTTTGAACCATGGTTCGCGGTTTCGGCCAAAATCGAAACGTTTCGGTTTCGGCTGAACCCGCGCCGAAACCCTAAAAAACGTTTCGGTTTAGGGTTTCGGCGCTACACGCGGTTGCGGTCTGGGCGAGGGCGGGCGCGTGCGGGCGAGGGCTGGGCGACTGCGGCGGAGGGCGCGTGCGGGGCCGGACAGGCAGGCCCGCGCGGCGGCCCGGCCCAGGGCGGTCTGGGGCCGTCGGACGGGCTGCGCGGGGTCCGGCCGCCGGGCGAGCGGCTGCAGGCGAGCGCAGCGCGCGCAGGGCGAGCTTGGCGTGTGCGAGGCGACCGCAGCACACGCAGGGCGAGCTGAGTGCGCCGGCGGCGAGCTCAGCACGCGCGGGGCGAGCGCAGCACGCCAGCGGCATCCTCAGCGCACTTGGGCCGACCGCAGCTTGCCCATGGCGCCCACGGTGAGCTCAAGGCTCGAAACTAGCATCTCCGGCATGTCCGGCATCCCCGCGCGGCATCTCCGGCATCTCTGGCGAGTTTAGCAGCCCCGCATCTCCGGCAGCTCCGCCGGCGAGGGCAGCTCGGCCGCCGAGCGCAGCTCCCCCCGCGAGCGCAGGTCGGCCGGCGACGATGCTTGCCCCCGCTCTCGGTTCGGTTTAGGGTTTACTGTGTTGGTTAGTATAATTCGCATGATGGGCAAGATGTTAATCAAGGTCCAATAGATGATGCGAGATATAGCTACTATGACGGTTATCAGAGCGAGATGTCTTCATACAATCCAGAATATCATCAGTCAATGCAGGACCATACCACTTCCTGCTATCCGCATGTTAAATAATATTATCGATCACAATTCCATCGTACTAATGAGTATGATGATCAAGAATATCAATCTCTTCAAGATCCACCTCGAAACAGTATGTGGTTATAAGACGTGGATTTATATCACGTATGAAATGATGTTTTTAAATTTTAATCATATTCATATCAATTTCTTGTATGTTTTTTTAATACACTAATATATATTAAAAGTAGACAATATCAGTGACTAACTATTAAAATTAATTTTAATTAGCTTAAATAATATTTTAAATTATTGTAAAATTAAGTATAAATTCATTCATAATTTTCCAAATTTTTTCAAATTTTTTTTAATATTTTATCATATTTTTAATTTGAAGTCAAAGCACAGTCAAAATATAGTCAAACTCTGGTCAACGCCCAATTAATAATTTAAAAAATTCTTTCGGCCGAAACCGAAACGGCCGAAACTAAAACTGAAACGGCCGAAACGTATCGGTTTCGGCCGGTCCCGAAACCGAAACCGAAACTGAAACCGAAACTGTAAACCTTGGTTTGAATCCGTACCCGATCAGATTATCAGATTATCTTAACATTCAAAGGCAGCATTCATTATTTCAATTATCTCTTCTTCTTTTTTTTGAACTTTTCAGATAGTAACTCAACACAGTCAGAGTTTGACTCTTAATCTTCAAAATCCAACTGTACCTTCACGTTGGAAACCAGGGTCCATAACTGTCCATGCAGAAGAAACATTTGCTTCAAGGGAAGTTGTGGAGATGTTTCTCCGCTGCTCTAACTTGGACAACAAGGATGTTTTCTCCAAAAGTGTATGATAATGCAATATGTTGTCTTTCTTCTATTTCAGGTGTGGTTGAATTCCATGCATCACTGACTGTCCCTTCTATTATAGGATGCTTCTTAAGAATATCCAGAATTACAGAGAATGGAGCTATTATTCCCATATGCAAAACAGAAGTGGTCAATAACAATTTGAATCCTGTGTGGAGACCTGTGGTATTAGCTGCACAACAATATGGAAGCAAAGCAAGCATAGTTCACATGTCTAATGATAATCAAGTTCAAATCATAAGCGCTAGCATCTTGCTATTGTGAATTCTTGTTACTTTTCTGATTATTCTTTAACACTATGCAGGATAATCCATTGGTTGTTGAGTGTTTTGATTTTGACAGTGATGGCACTCATGAGCTATTAGGGTACCTTGTGATCTTTTACTTCTAGAATACATGTATTATTTTCTAGAAAATTCTGCAGTCTTGATTGAAAACTAAAACCTATTTATTGATTGATAATGCTTGTCACAGAAAAGTTGAGATTAGCATAGCAAGCCTTGAAAAGCTTAGCAAAGAAAGAACTGGAGCACATTTTTATCGCCCTTCTGCTATCACAAGGCTGTCAGAAGGTGGGCTTGTGGTCAGACACAACATTCAAAATTTACTGCTTTTTGGTTGTCAGATTTTGGAAACACATCTTTCTCCCTTCAAGTTTTGTTTCAGATGCTGAAAGGCCAGCTTTATGTGGACAATATCTGTGAGAAAACCCAGTATAGTTTTCTTGATTATGTTTCAAGTGGGCTTGAGCTCAACTTTATGGTTGCTGTTGACTTCACAGGTCCATACCTTTTGTTTTTAAATTTTTCTGTTATCTGTCGTGTGTCTTTGTTACATTAGGATCTCTTTTTCAGCTTCAAATGGAAATCCATGCTCACCTGATTCTCTACATTATATTGACCCTTCTGGTTGGTTGAATTCCTATCAGCAGGTGAAGCAACCTTTGTTCTTTGTTTGGTAAAAGCAGTCTATTATCACTAGAGAAACATTTTAAATAGTGTTTCTCATATTTAAGATGGTTATGGTTGGTGCACAATTCTTTAATTAATCTCGATTTTTACACAGGCTATTGTAGGGGTTGGAGAAGTTATCCAGTTCTATGATTCAGATAAGCAATTTCCTGTGTGGGGTTTTGGAGGAAGGCTGGCAAATGGGTCTGTGTCTCATTGTTTGAACTTAAATGGAAATCCAAACAAGTGTGAGGTGAGAATCTCTGGTTGCTATGTGATACTGTTGCAGTAGGGTTAAAATGGTTTGATTAAAAGAATATGGTCCTATTTACAGGTTGCTGGAATAGATGGCATTATGTCTGCTTATGCTATGGGCTTGAGTAATGTATCTCTTGCTGGACCAACTTTATTTGGACTTGTAATTAACAAGGCTGCAGAAATTGCCTGTCAGTCCTTATTCTATAGTCAGAATAAGTGTTAGGGGAGCCGAAAAAGTGTCAAACCGGAATAATATAGTGAGCCGAACACCAAATCATCCCAAAAACTTAAGCTCATGGGATATGAGCTTTTTCACTATATATATTGGACCCTATCTATCCAATATCCGATGTGGAACTAATTTATCACACCTGACATTATAACAATCTCCCTCTTCATGTGTGATTTGACCACATCAATTTTAACACTCTTAATTAAAAACTCTTTTACTCGATTAGTTCCACCGTGTAACCCACACCAACGGGTTTTTGTCTCATTCTTTTTGATTTTTTTAAGAGAAACTAACATGCGACTCAATTCAGTCGCACCATCACGGTAATTTCAGTATTAAGAGTTTACACAGTTTCGAACCTGAAGCTCTGGTACCATTTGTTGGGAGAGCCGAAAGAGTGTCGAACCGGAATAATATAGTGAGCCGGACACCAAACCATCCCAAAAGCTTAAACTCATGGGATATGAGTTTTTTTCACTATATATATTGGACCCTATCTATCCAATATTTGATGTGAGACTAATTTATCACACCTGGAATTATAACAAATAAGTACTTCATCCTACTAACCATCATGGTAATGAGTGGAGCATCTTTTGATATTCTTTTTTTTTTATAGGCCGCATATTTTTATTTTTTTTGCATCACTTTGTTGCATGTGATTTTTATTTGTTATTGACCATACTGCACCTTTCAGGATGGAGTAATTACTGACCTTGAGGAAACCAAAGATGCTATTGTAAGGGCAGCTGATTGGCTCTTGTCAATCCTCACAGTTGGTGTTGGAGGTGCAGATTTCAAAGCAATGGAGGTACAATGTAATTTTTATGCCCTCTCTTTTGTGATATACATAATTATCCATCCCAATTAGAATATTTGATAGTTTGAAAAATGCATCTTGTCTACTTGCTGGTTGTTGATAGTTGAGTTTATTGCCTTTTGGGTTCTATAAAGGGACTACCTACAGCCTGAATAAATCGTAGTTGGTTCTCTTTTCATGTAGATATTAGATGCTGATAATGAAAAAAGGTTGCAGAGCTCTACTGGCCTAGTGGCGACACGGGATATTGTGCAATTTGTTCCCATGCGGGAGCTGCAGGGTGAGTCTCTAGGTTTTTAGTTTTTGTTTGGCTATCTTAGGTACTGCATGTTTTTGGATATAATGCTGGAAGCCCCAAGAAAAACCATATTTGTGTCGCACCATTCCGGTTGTATTAAATATGAGAATTTGTTATGCATGACCACAACCTAAATTAATTTGCCATATAAATGCTTGACAGAGCAGCAAAGGTGAAACAAAAAAAAAAAGCATGAGCACTGTCGCATCTATCTTTATGTACCTCTATTGAAACAAACAAAAAAGGCTTCCGTATTATTTATATCCATTGATATAGCATGTGAAAGAAGTCTAAAAGCAGGAATTACTCGTCCACAGGACAAATCTCCATTGCACAGTCACTCCTGGAAGAACTGCCTGAGCAATTCCTCACGTACGTGCGAAGTAGGGACATGAAGGCCCAATTTTGTTGGCCCAAGAAGACTTGCTCTTGAGCTGTTCAGATGCAAACTGAAAATTGCTTTCTTGTACATACACCAATATTTCATTTGCCTGAAAAAGTATGTCATGCATGTTCTCTACATGGTTTATGTATTAATATGTATTTTTTAGAATTATTTGGTATGTATATATGGAATTTCTTGTTTTTCATAGAATTTTGTTAGTGATCATGGACGAAGGTTCAAATGTGCCATTATCTTGGGAATGCTGGCTTTTATTGTTTGTTCCTCAGGTTGTCTGGACCCTTGTACAATAAGGACAACCACAATTGATCCCCTGGGGCTCTCGTCCTTAAGGAGGTGATAGGTTGGCCCATTCCCCTTGTTTCATGTCGCTTGGTTCCGGTGAAATTCAGCCCCTTTTCCCTCCAAAACTCGTTTATCCAAATTTTTATCATATTTTTTTAATTTGCTTCGTAGTTAAAAAGCCTTACCCCATAGTTCACCTGCAGGAAATGGTTCTCTCTCAAAAAATTCCATGACTCGTAACTCCCAGAAATAGCCATCAAGGCCAATTTGGGGATTTCACATTTTACGTGATATTTTTTAAATTTCGTAAAGAGATCGAGTCAGCGGTCGCGACAGCAGTTGATGAATCAGGGTCGCCAGCGGGGTTCCTGCATCGCTTTTGTAGTGTTCCAAGACGGCAATAACGGCGGTTCTCTGATTCCTTCATTCTCTGCCACCTAATGCTTTATTTTTCGGGCAACCTTCTGATCCCACCTCCGAGCCGTAACTGCCAAATCCAGCCTGAGATGTCGGCTCCAGGTTCCGCTCACCGCTCCGTATCCGGTCGCACTTGCGACACAGGACAGGCCTTTGCCGCCTTTCTGATATCGCTCCGCAATTCGGCTCTACAACCGACGCGGTGAGCTCATGCGAGAGTGACGCGACTCATGTCCTGAGACCCACATGCTATTGACCCTTGAGATTTGAGCGCTGCGATATTCACATATCTTAAAGTAAGATTAACGGGCGGGATCTTGTCCTACACATTCCACTAGGACGCGTCCCACCGCAGGAGAACTCGAGTTCTTGGTCGTTGTCGGTGGGGACGGCGGTTGCCCAAAACGGCTAGTAAATGAGAAGCCAGTCTGTCATATTTATCCACTTGCCCTGTTCATTTACCGAACTGCCCTTTGTTGTCGCTATCTTACCCACTATTCCCCTCAACGTTCGCCCCGAACGCGCGTCCCAGCACCCAGCTCCCAAATCGTTTCCCCATTGAATCTTTCGACCGGACTGAGCCTTTTGCAACGAGCACGGGAATTCGTTTCCCTTTAAGTCCCTGGTCCCTTTTTTCACACGTGATCTCATCCTCTACCAGCTGTCTTTCCCGCCCTTTCCGGCCCGGCCCGGCCCGTCATGCGATTTCTAAATTTACCAATTACGGCAACTGGTAGCTCCTCCAAATGGCGGCACCAGCAAAAGCCCTCATTAATGGAAAAACTAATAAATCAATCAACAAATAATAAGTATGGAAATCACTTTATATATTTTTAACAACGAATTAAACTGAAAATAGTGGGGAAAAAAAAGAAATTCTGAGTGCTCCGTCGATCCAATTCAAACTCACCAAAATTCCCATTTTGTCTTCTCTCCCTTTCTTCGCCATTGATTATATAAATAGCGCCATTATTATATTCCGTCAGTATTTTTTTTTTTCAACAAGAAAACGAGGAGCTATTAAACAAGAAAACAGGGGAAGAGAACCGAGAGAGAGATCTCGAATCTCGATCGCGAAGGAGGAAGAAGACGGTGCTGGCCGTTGCCGGCGATGGCGGACGGCGGTGGAGAGCAGGAGATTGGCGGCGGAGAAGTTGGAGGAAACGAAGGAGGGGGGAGGGTCTCCGGGGAGGAGAGCGTGAAGCTGTTCGTGGGGCAGGTGCCGAAGCACATGACGGAGGCACAACTGCTGGCTATGTTCAAGGAGGTGGCGCTGGTGGACGAGATCAGCATCATCAAGGACAAGGTCACCAAGGCTTCGCGAGGTGGGTCTTCGATCCTTGGGTTTGTAGGGTTTGCTTTCTTTCGGGTTTGGATCTCGGAGAAATGCTGGAGAAATTGAAGGCTTAGGTTTTGTGGATTTGTGGGGTTTTGTGCAGGGTGCTGCTTCCTGATCTGCCCGTCGAGGCAGGAAGCGGATAAGGCGGTCAGCGCCTGCCACAACAAGCGCACGCTGCCGGGGGTAATGTCCTGTTCTTGATCTCGCCCTAATTGATCGATCGCTTGTTGGATCTGCATTTTTTTTTTTGGATCCTGTGGAAATTTGAGGGTTTACGGTTGTTCTTCAGCGATCTGGATTTGCTGCATGAAAGTCAGTTCTTAGGGACAAATTTAGAAGGCTGATTTACTTAGCTGACATGAATGCAGGAAGCAATACATTGATGATATAATTCCAGGTTTGATTATTGAATGTAAGTGGAAATGAGAATGTGATGATGATACAGAAAATTTATTAGCATAAATGAACGTAGATTTTCGGCACAGAATGCTGAAATGAATGGAAAGATGTAATTGACACTTACTGGTTATTTTGAAGACTTGGAGTTAGACCTGCATGTTTGTTTGGATAAGGATTGGATTCTAGTACATCCTGACTGCAAGAAATCATAAGCAATAATTGTGCATAATGACGCTGTTTGATTAATGTTTCATATCTATCCAACAATAGGCAATGTTAAAAAATATAAAAATTGTTTGTAAATTCATAATATTTAATGGTGCATTTATTGAGTTAAATAAGATTTTTAGAGGTGGTGCTTAGCTACATATGTGGTTGAGTAGTTGCATATGAGGTCCTAATTGCATGTATTGTTTATATATCAGTATGCAAAGCAGTTTGGTGACTACCTCCAGATAATGGGTTGCCTAGGCAGCACCATAGATCGCATTTTGAAATAATAAATCCTTTCATCTGAAACCCACTCCAATTTGAAGTTAGATTTTTGAATCCTAAACTGCTATGGATATAATCCATTTCTGCAACATTCATTCAACTCCAAATCCAGTCAATGCTCCTTGTTTTGACTTCTTTTGCATAGCTAATGTTGATTCATGTTTGCCTCTAAACTATTTATCTGTATACAATTTTTTTAACAGTGTGGTATTCACAAAATTGTTGGTCAGTGAATGCATGCAATAATAAGAAGAAAGTTCAACTTATGCCTCTTATGTATTTGGTTACATTTTGTGCATTGATATTGTTTTATGTATATAGCCCATGCCTCTGTGCAATGGCTCCTATGCTATTCTATAGAAGAAACACAAGCAAAAGCCTCCAAAATTTTAACCAGATCAGTAAGCTTCTGTTGATTTTTTTTCCTGGAAATTACGGTTTTAGCATCATTCTAGGTGGATCAAAAACTTGAAGCTCATGACATTAACATAGTACCATATTGATGCTAAAATCTAGTCTGGTGGTTACCTTTGGTAACTCATCAAACTTTGTTGATGAGGATCCAATCTTGACCACAAAAAATCTAATGATTGCATTTATCCCCATCTCTGAACCAACTTTGACACATTATCCAACGCATTGTATGTGATTGTTATTGAGAAATTTTGTTCATAACTTTTGCTGAACTTTTTTCACTGAAGAACCACAAACTATTGGAATTTGAGAAGATGCAACTCACAGAAAACTAGGCATGTTGCACATGCCAACTAGGCCATTTACTTTAGTAAACTGAATGGCCTTATTATTTTAACTCAGTGGAGACAGCTGGAGCTAGGACACCTTGTCTGCATTTGATTGTTCCCATTGACAATTGTTCGAACAAGTAAATCTTAACTTGTATTCCTTCTGTCAGATATATTTCCTAGCACTCTTTGTGCTTCCAGTGATGATGCTAGGTCTTTTCTATTAGGCAGTAATAAAGAATGAAATATCTCAACTTCTAACAAATATATAAATTTAAATGGCTTAATCTCAATGTAATTTGTTAGAATTTACTGTTTTTCTGATGAATCCTGTCACCTAGATTCTTGCTTGTTTCCAAACAAGACCTATCTCTTGGGAGTTACATCCTATATATATTGTTGACACAACTCCAGCACAAGTATAATCTGGATCTTGGTCTTGGTAATTGCTACGACGGTGATGTTCTTTTTTTGTCTTTCCTTTTGTACTTTGACAGCAGAAGATAGTATTTATTCTTATCATTCTTTTACTTCTTCACGTTGTTCAGTTGTGTTTATTACTGCTTGAGAAAAGCTAGTCTGCCCAATTGTAGATATCATGTAGAATTCATTTACTTTGTGTTGTAGCAATATGCAATCACTTATTATTCAATAGCACAATGGGTGACTACATTATATTCGTCTTTCTATGTGAACAGATGGTTATGTTCATGGTCAATATTTTTTTACTGAATTGATTCATTCTATTTTCTGCCTATAATTTCTTTCTTTTAATTTTAGAAGCACTAGTTTACACAAGATAGGAAGTTATGTATTTATTTTTTTATGGTGTTTGTCTTTTTATTAATTTTCAATTCTATGTTTTCCTATGTGCCTAGTTACTGTGCATCACATTTTTTTCATAACTATGACTACATAACACATGCAGGTAGGTTTTATCATTGATACATGTAAATTAGCAAATTGAAGAATCTCTTTGTGTTTTGTCTAGGCTTCTAGTCCGTTACAAGTAAAATATGCAGATGGCGAGCTGGAAAGGCTTGGTATGTTTAACATTATTTTGCATTTTTTCGTTGGTTTTGCACATGATGACGTTAGTTTTAATTTTATCAAGCTTGACTATTTCCTAACATTATACTTCCAGAACATAAGCTCTTCATTGGTATGCTTCCGAAGAATGTGCCTGAAACTGAAGTTTCCGATCTGTTTTCAAAATATGGCAATATTAAAGACTTACAAATTTTGAGGGGTTCTCAACAGACAAGCAAAGGTATGTTGACACAGTTTTTTCTGGCTGCCTGGGTCCTGCTGATTGGTTTTGTTACAATTTCAGGATCCTGTAGTTCATTGTATTTGTTTAATCCAGCAGGCTGTGCCTTTTTGAAATATGAGACAAAAGAACAGGCTCTGGCTGCTCTTGAGGCCTTAAATGGGAAGCATAGGATGGAGGTCTGTTTCAACCTTAAAAACCTGTCTAATTTTTCTTCTTGCAATTTTTCTTTCATTGTGGATATATATAACAAATCACTCTGGCCTTTTTGATTCAAGAGTTAGGCAGTTACTGTTGATTGAACATGAGGTTAAAAAAGAGCAAGATTAGAGATACATGTTTCAGAGTGTGCATCATGAGATATGAATCACTTAAAAAAGCCTTTATCAACCTAAAGATTTAATATTTATTGAGTTACTGTCAATTAGATGTTATAATTTTCTGAAAGAAAAAAACAGATGCATACTTCAGACTCTGCATCATAAGAAATAAGTCAAGAGGTAACTAGTTTAACATGTTGCAATAATTGCAGTTCATGTGATACACAGGCTATTTGTTTTGTGATTTTTCCCAACTAGAACATTTAGTAGAAACCACTTCATTTGAAGTAGATCATCATTAAACTATGTTGTGCCTAAAGGTTTGTTGTAGCTTGAAAACCTATTAAATAGCAACAACACTTTCAGGACTCCTCAAGATAAGGGGTAGCAGAACACAATATTTTATCACACCCTGCAGTGAAATGTTGAAACTACCACTATAGTTTTATGCCTTTTCTTGATATATATCTCAGTTCAATTGTATGACATGTTATATGTTGTCTTGCTAATGTTAACTTAGTGTTGACGTAATAAGAGTTCTACATTCGCATTTAGTGTGTCATGTTTTATGATAGGTACAGTAATGCATTTTTTTTGTAGAAGTTAGGGTTTGAGGAAAAACTAGATCACTGGGTAGTCATTGAGAAGAGAAGATTAGAATTATATAATACATTACCTCCATATCCTAACAGAATATATAGGTAGAGACCACAGTCCTAGCTGGGCTTAACTCATGACTGAAAATGCAATTTTACTAAAGTCCTATTCCTAGTCTGGCTTGAATTCTAACCCATATTCCTCTGGATTAAAGTCCAAATCCGAATATTTAATGTCTACAAAATGGTCATTAAACAGCACTTATATTGTGCATATAGCCATAAAATTGGCTTAGATTTGCAAAGCAAAGAAGATAAATAGTTAAAAGTTGAAAAACATTGTTAATCTCTTAATTGGTGATCTATTGTTACTTCCCACGTTTTTATTGTGCCTGTTTTTGAGGAAAATAGAATGTAAGCAACAAGAAAGAGGCAGATGGTTTGCTGTCAAATGATATGTGGATTTACATGGATGTAAGATATTCTTCCAATTGAATCACCAGAAGGGACTTGTACTAGGCATCGCTTGAGTAATATGTTTCCTAAGTCAAGGAATGATAGATGGTGTTGCAGAACTAGTGAACATCATGGCTTGTGTTGGGAGGTTAAAATAAATATGTCTAACTTGTGGGCATCATCATTGTTTCTTGGATAGTGGTTTGCTGCTCAATTAAGATTAGTGGTTATTAGTTGCAAGAGTAAAACAATTCTGCTGCATAATATTAAAATACAAAGCTGCAAGGAATTGGGAAGCCAGATTCATTTCTATATGCCCTTAAACTTTCATTTTATGGTAAGGGGCCAAAGGCTAGGACATTCATTTCATAGATTCTTCACACAGTATTAGTGTCATGTGATGCCAGTGCTTGTGGTTGAGCCAAGATCCACCCAACCTCCTCTTGGATTTGAGTCTAGCTGGGTGCAAAATAGCCCACTTTTCTTCAGTTTGAGTGTAGCTGGAAGTCTGAAGGCCAAATCTGTCCAAAAACTGGGTCTGTTCAAAATTTTTAGAAATCTCAGTTGAGCTGGTGTGAAATGTAAATTGCATCTTATTTTTTAGATCCTGTATTTGGCAGTCAGAACTAAATCATGAGCTCAAATTTGGTTGGCCAGCTTCTTTTGACATTCTATCGATATTTCTTTTAAAACATGTCTTGTTGGTGCAGTTTCAACAAATGACAGGTTGTAAAAAAAAATAAGTGTCTTCTGATTTTGTGATCATAGAATGTATTAGCAGGTTCAGCCTCAGTATAATCTTCAGTAAAGGATGTGCCCCACTCCTCTTGCTCTAAAAGGCTACAAAAGATGGAGTTTTAGTGGATTCTTAGTATATAAAAGCTTGCTTGCTAGTGCTGTTTTACTTGATCTGTGTTCAGCTGCTAATAATAACAACACCATTGTCTTAGACCGATTCAATAAAGAGGTAGGTAAAGCCATTGGTATTGCTTGAACTCTCTTTGTGATATATTCTGCAGTATTGATGACAAAACAATGATCTTGACTGGAGGAAGAAATGGATGGTCTAAATTATATGTGTATGTGTAAATATATTGGTGACTTGTTTTTTCTTACTGACCAGTAAGATATTCTTAGCCTTTTGATTCCTTTTTCTTCTTTGGACCAACTCAATTTTAGTACCTGGTAGCTCATTGTTTCCTGATAAACATTTAGGATGTTTGTCATGTACAAAAACTAATAATGATTTGAAAATTAGCTTACAAATTCTTGTTATCATTGAACATTATGTCCTAAGGATATCAGTAATTATCAGCTCGCAGTCTGTTTCTTTTCAGTTCAATCTAAAAAAAGCAATCCTTATGCTTTCTGAGCTTTTCGTTTACATGATCTGTAAAAGTAATCTCAAGATGTTGATTTGAACTACTACAGTTCTGCAAAAATATTTCTTATTCTGCAGGGTTCAAGTGTTCCTCTAGTGGTTAAGTGGGCTGATACAGAAAAGGAAAGACAAGCTAGAAGGGCACAAAAAGCTCAATCACAGGCCTCTAACATGGCAAATGCCAACTCAATGCAGCAGCCGTCAATATTTGGTGCCTTGCCCATGGGTTATTTGCCTCCATATAATGGTTTTGGATACCAGGTAAGAACCACCTTCTGTGCATTTTTAAAATTTTTTTGTGATCATAGCTCTAGATTGGAGACCAGGACCCTTTGCATTGACATCCATGTAAAACTTCTTCCATTTCACTAGCCACATTTTTTGCTATGATTAGTATTTAGCTTGCACAGAGCTTTACAATTTTTTTTGATTCCCTATTATACGTTTCTTAATTGGAGTCTAATTGACCAAAGTTTGCCCAAAGATTAAATAGGACATTCATACCTGGGCTATAAAAAACTACTAGTTCAGTTATCTGCTTATTGGCAGTTACATGTCTGGGGCAGTGTGATAATGTTTCTCCACAATCACACACTTCATGGGATGGCAAGTTGTCTATCAACCGTCAGTAGCATTCTGCTTGTAGTCCAAAAGATCAACTTCAATGAAATTTACCTTGGTATGAGCACACTGTGGGTCTGTTTGGTAACCCTAGACATTAAACCCTTGATTGATTTCAATCCCCAAACAGTGTAAAAATTGGAGTAACTTTTACTCGTGAAACCAAAAATTAATCCTCCTAGGAGTAACTATTATACATGAACTAGTAACAGTTACTCCAAGCACTTCAACACAGAAAAATCATAAATAAAGTTTATGTTACTCTGAATTGCTCTAGGAGATACATCCAAGTGCATACAAGAATTAAAGTTACTTTGCTCCATGTTTTCCTTCTTACTCTGGCTCACTTTTTTGCAAAATTGAAATTAATCGTATTACTCTACTCCCCAACCAAGTAGGCCCTATGGGAGTATCCTAGAGGCTTTTATTTGGATGGTCAAACTCCTCTTCATTTGACATGTTCCTTGCAAGTGCCTTTACATGTTTGTAAAGCTACTGTGTGTTTCTGCAACCAAGCCTTACTACTCACCAGAGATAAAACCGAATACATACCTCTAATCTGGTCAGGAGGTGAGAAACTGGAAGACTATAAAACAACTTAGGATTGTGCACAAGAGAAATTTTATGTTAGGCTTTTTCTTAGTGGAAATCTACCTCAAAACCCTAGATGCCTTGTAGGAGGCCTGCATCTTATAGTAAATTCAGCCACAAAATCTGTTGAAGGCAAACAAAAACTAAAAAAGCGGAGTGCGTCTATATGCCAATTCACCCTTTTTCCATCTTTTGTGAGTGCATAGTGATTTTGGGAGACATAAGCCCTTACTTTGAGCATGCTACAATTTCTCCACCATAATCTCACCCTTGCTCTTTGTTCCTTTTTTATTTTCCTCTTTTTTTGGTCCTTGCTAGACAAAGTATCATTCCATTTGCTGCTTGGGTAGCTTTTGGTTCACCTTTCACATGAAAGAAGCCAAACCGCCATCACGTTAGAATTGGTGGAGGTTGTCGAACTACAACTTCCAAATGTTTGGTTGGAAATGTAGGGTCTTACTTTAAAATTGGTGTTGAAATAATAAAGAGAATTAGAGTTCAAAATACCCATGTGGGAGTCAAGATTTAGATTGGTTATACAATAAAATACCCTTCTATAATTGAGAAATTTGGATTTATCACAACGCATTAAAAGAAGCCCAAAATCAACTTGGAAAAGGATAGCTAACATAGTATAAATTGGTTGTTAGAGAAACCTGAGTAGGAGTTGTATTGTGGAAAGAACTCTTACCTATATAAAGGATGAGATACTAGGATTTGATATGTATTCTTTTTACTTTTCTCTTAGAATAATGGATCTCTCTTTTTTCTTTATCTTCATCATTGAGAAAACCCTCGATCTACATTTATCAAAATTTTAGAAGTTGCAATATGGTATTAAAGTTTTAGGAATACAGTATTCTCCAGAAACAATAGAGTTCTAGGAAGCGTTTAATTTGAGATGGTTTAGAATAGTTTATTAGGAGAAAAAAAATAGTTGGATTATTTTTCTATCAAAATTGACTTTATAATAATTTGGAGTTGACAAAACTAATTAGGTTTTTTTTAATAATTTAACTTTTTAGCAAATTACAATAATTAATTTTAACTTTTTTAGCAAAAAATAACAAAATTCTAAGTTTGATTTTTTTTTTTTTGGTATTTGATTGTCAGTCTGATTAGAACTAGGGCTTCTAGTCTCAAACTAAATGTCCTCCTAGGTTCCCAAACATTACTTTCAATAGGTCAATGTTGTACAAGTCTTTTTCAGAATAATGGGGAAGAGATCATATCTTAAAAAAGATACATCTGAGGAGCCAACAAATGACTAACTCCGAGAAGATGGTCAACTCATGGCTCTGCATTTGGAACATGGCACATGAATCCACTAGTAAATACTAACATGATGGATTGTGACATAGTAAAACAAGTCTAGGGAGAAGCTAGAAGACTACTCTGGAAGAGATAATATTTCAAAATTTTTTATAATTACAGAAGGAATTTTCAAAATTAGATAAGTTAGGAAGCCTCTGGAAGAACACTTTGTTAAGATGAAAAGTTTATAAAATGAACTAGATGTATATCAACCATTAACATCCATCATTGAGAATAAAATTAATAGAAAGAAGAATTTAGAGTAACCTTATTTTTGTCTACTCAAGATAAAAAGTATGAGTCAATCAAAAACTAATTAATGTCAAAGGAAAAAGTACTTTTAATAAGTAGCATGTATTCATTGTAAAGGGCTAATACATAACTTGCAAGTAAAAATATCATTTTTGAAGTAGCAGTTGGAGTTATTGACAATAACAAAAGTTTTGAAAGAGGAGAATGCAATATATAAGGAGGCCAGTCATGCATTAGGAAGAGGAAAAAAATAGAAACAATCTTAAATTATTCATTATGGAAAAACCAATCATAGATTGGACAGATGTTGGGTCCGGTATGATAGACCTCCCACAGCCCACATCTCAAAAACATTCAACTCATATCAAGAGTATCATGAGAGAACAAACACCTCAGAACAAGTATTTACTTCAAAAATAATAATGTTAAAACCCAATGAAGAGGTGTATGACAGTGATACATGTCATGAAAGCACTTTCTATCTCAGCTAATATAGAAGTAGAACAAGTCTCACAATGGATCATTAATTTAAAAGCCACTAACCACATAATCGGTAATTCCAAACTATTCTCATATTGTCAAACATATTACAAACTAAACATGTACTGTTAGCCAATGAAAAACATGATTTAATAACAAGTAGAAGAAATATACAAACATGATTAACTTAACCTCTCCTTACTCTCTTATCTAACCAATTTTCTTGTAATCTACTCTTAACCATTCAAGTAACAAAAACTCTAAATTTTTCATATAGTATTTTTTGAGGAACTGAAGATAGAAGTTTGTATCTAGCTTATGTAAGGCAAAAGGAGTTACTCTTGTGAAATTATATATTAGGTCATTTATCATTTTTAAAACTTAGAACTGTATTTTTTACCTATAAATCTTATCCTAAATCTTTTTGTGAAACTTGTGAGTTTGCTAAATATCACAATAGTACATTTTCTTCATGTGCTAATAAAAGAAACTTGCAACTTTTTTTAATTTATAGTGATGTGTGAACATTTAGATTTAACTCTCTAGATGGATTTAAGTATTTTGCCAATTTTATTGATGATTTTTCTAAAATAGCATAGATCTATTTAATGAAAAATAAGTATAATGTTAGTTATATGTTTAAAACATTTCAAAAAAAAGTGTAAAACCAATTTAATATATCAATTAAAATCCTGGGAGCTAAAAATAAAGGAAAGTATCTTTTAAAAGAATTTCAGAATAATAGAATTTTCTTTTAAGCTTCCTGTCCAATCACACCATAAAAAAAATAGTGTGATTGTGAGAAATAATATGCATATTCTAGATGTTACTAGAGCTATCATGATCTAATATAAAAATCTACCCTACAAGTTTTGAGGTGATGTTGTGCAAACTATGGTTTGAAGTTTCGGTTTTGGTTATAGACAAAATGTTTTGGTTAATTTGCTTTCGGTTTTACTTGTATAAGTTTTGCTTCCGTGCTTGCACGCTTGCGCCAGCCTCATGCCCACGCTTGCTCTCTCACCGGCATGGCCTCTGCGCTTGCGCCCTCAGGCCAGCCTCGGGCGCTCGCACTCGCCAGCGTGGAACCTGTGTCCTCGCTGGCCTTGCGCCCTCGCGTTGGCCTCACGTTTGCACGCGGGCGCTAGGCTAGCGAGCGCGTTCGCGCTCGGGTGCGGGTACTAGAGGCCGTCGCGCCCTCGCCGGCTTGGGCCTTGAGTTTGTGAGCTTATGCCGGTCTCTGGCGCCCATGCCCTCGCCGGCCTTGCGCCAATGCTTGCACCCTCACCGGCCCACGCCCGCACCCGAGTCCTTGTGCCGGCCTAACGCCCGTGCTCGCACCCTCGCCGACCTAGTCCGCGCGTTCGGACCCTCGCGTTGGCCTCTAGCGCCTACATCTGCGCACTCGCTAGCTTGGCGCCTGCGCCCTCGCGTTGGCCTCACGTCGACGCTAACGCCCTCGCTGGCTTAGCTCGCGGGCCTCACGCCCACGCTTGCACACTCACTAGCCTCACGTCCGGGCCCTAGCGCCGACCTCTGGCTCTTGCACCAGTGCGCTCACACTGACCTTGAGCCTGCGCCAGTATCCTTGCTAGTCTGGCTCTTACGCCCTCGACGACCTCGCGCCCATGCCTTTGTGCCCTGGCCGGCTTGGCCCCCCGCGTCGGCGTGCTCGCGCCCTCGCTGACCTCTGGAAGTGGTAGCTGAGCAAGCAAAGGAGCCAAAGGACTGTTCACGTGCATAAGTTTTTGGTGCATGGGCTACTTCACATGTATGGTTGTTTCAAATTTTTTTTAAAAATATTATAATATTTTTAATTTGAAGTTAAAAAATAATTAAAATAAAGTTAATTTTTAGTCAAAATATAAATAATATATAAAAATTATTTTGGTCGAAATCGAAATGGAAATGATTTTGACCGAAATGTGTCAATTTTTTTGAGTGTCGAAACCGTTTTCATAACAATTACTACAGCACCCTACGCGACAAATACTCTAATAACCGTTTTTAATAAATTTATATCGAATCGTAGGAGTTAATATTATTGACGAGTTAAAGGTTGGTATGTACTCAAAGTCTTTAAACACAAATATAAATTATTCAAGGAATTTATATGGAAGCAAAGTAAAATTATGTAGGGGTTTATAAACAAAATTTTTTTAGCAAATTAAATGTAATCATTATCTCTAAATTTAAAGGTTGACTTACTCATTAAATGATTAATTATATAAGTAATTAACTATAAAAATTAATTTAAATTATATTTACTATTATGATAAAGTTAAATGACCGAAACGGCTAAAACGTATCGGTTTTGCTGGGTGCAAACAACATGTTATTAGATGCGAAACCGAAACCGAAACTGAAAGTTAAGCTTTTGGTGCAAACAACATGTTATTTGATTAACAGAGCACGATTTACTTCACTTTAAAATAAATACTTCTTTCAAATTTTTTGTCCTAATAATGAAGAACTTCATATAAATCTCAAGGTATTTGGGAGTGCATGCTTTGTATACGATTTAAGCATAAATAGGGATAAGTTTCAACTTAAAATTATTAGATGTGTTTTTGGAATACTTTAGAATTCATTTTTTGAGAATAGAATAGCACAATAAAAAAATGGTCTTATGTCAGAGAAAGTACATGCGTGATTTACTAGTTGAAACAAGCATATTGGAAAGTAGTATCTTAAATACTTCCATAGATCCAAATAAAAAATTATATATAGGTAAAAGCACCGAAATCAAATATCCAAAACAGTATAAGAGGGTTGTGGGAAAACTCATTTGTCTAACCATCATAAGGTCTGAGATTATGTTCTTAGTAAGTAATATAAGCTGGTTTATGCAATTCCTGAAAAAGGCATTTGGACTAATGTTGTGTTACATAAATCATAAAGATTTGGATATACAATTGTGACGTCCTCGACCCAGCACGATATTGTTCCTGAGCGTCTGCGGCCCGCGGCCCACCTGACCATAGGATTTTGTTTTTCCTAATTTCCCTGGAAAAGGCCTCGTTATTGGGTTTGTGGCAGTCATCATATTTTATTCAGTCTTAACTCTAACACTTTGTCGATGTGAGACTAAAGATAACTGCTGCCAGTTATAGGCCCACTGCCTGCTTACTGACCCACTGGCCCTACCGGGTCTTACAATCTCCTTCCCTCAAAGGCTCAGCGTTCTCGCTGAGTTAGTTCACATCGATCAAGAGGTGCGGAGTGGCTCTGATACCACTATGTGACGCCCTCGACCCAGCATGATATTGTTCCTGGGCGTTTGCGGCCCGCGGTCCACCCGACATTAGGATTTTGTTTTTCCCAGTTCCCCTGAAAAAGGCCTTGTTGTTGAGTTTACGGCAGTTATCATATTTAGCCCAGTCTTAACTCCAACACTTTGTCGATGTAGGACTAAAGACAACTGCTGCTAGTTATAGGCTCACTGCCTGCTTACTGACCCACTAGTCCCACCGGGCTTTACAACAATGTTATACTTATGCAGATTGGGCATGTTTAGTTTTTGACCAAAAATCAATTTCAGGGTACTATATATTTATTAGAGAAAAAACTTAGTTATTTGGAACGGTAAGAAGCAAAGTATAGTGGCAATATCCTGTGTATAAGCAGCATATATGTTAGTGGCTATGGGAACATGTAAAGCTTTATGTCTACAATCATTTTTATAAGAGTTAGGATATACAATAAAGCAGGATATAAGAATTTTTTGTGACAATCAATTAGCCTTACATGTTTCAAATAATCTTATATTTCATGAGAGGACCAAACATATTGAACTTGATTTTTTACTTTGTCAAATAGAAAGTAATAAAAAGACAGATTAATTTATAATATATTCTCTCAGAGAAACAACTAACTTGATGTACTCATCAAAATTCTAAGGAAGAAATGTTTGACAAAAAATACTTTCAAGTTGGGCATGCTTGATATTTATGCACTAATTTAAAGGGAGGCGTTGAAATAATAAAGAGAATTAGGCTTAGAATACTTACATGGAACTTAAGATTTATAAGTATAGTTTTACAATAAAGTACCTTCTTATACTTTAGAAATACTGAGTTTATCACAATTCATTAAAAGAAGTGCAAGACCAACTCGGAAAAGTGTAGCTGACATAACGTAAATAGGTTGTTAGCGAAGCTTGAGTAGGAGTCGTATTTTGGAAAAAAACTCCAACCTATATAAAAGATGAAATCTTGTTACTTTTCTCTCAAAATAAAAGAATCTCACTCTTTTCTTTATCTTCATTGCTGAAAAAACCATAGATCCGCATCCATCAAAACCTTAGAAGTTGTAACAATTGGTTCTCTCAAACCTACTCTTTTAATGATTCTTGCAGAAACTTTGGGCATGTCTGCTTCACAGTCTTTATCTCTCCTTGTTTATCATATTTGGCTTTCATTTCCTGTGATTTGCTTTGCTCTCCAATTTTGTCCTGCATCTAGCTCAATTTTCTTTGATTTAGTACTGTTTTCTTTCTGTTTGTAGCCTTCCTCACTCTAATTTTAATCTCATTATATTTTTATGGAGAATATGGTTAATGGCTGTTGAAAATTTAATTATTTTTAATTTTTTTTTTGAAAGCTGATCGACAATTTTACTTGATTCTATGGCTGATGAACCTTGTGTAATTTATAAGCTTGGCTCTTTCTTATATTATATTGGTTTTTTTAATCCAAAGATTGTACTGGCCCTTCCCTAGCAGAGAAGGAATGAAACCCTTCTCCGATTGTAGCTTACCTATTACTTAGCTATTTGGGGTTAAAGCAGTATAGTTAACGGCGGTGACCTCGGTGCCTAGTTTGATAACCTAGCCCTGGTGATGGACCCCTGGGTGCCTACTGATAAGTAACCATCTGCCTTTTTTTCAGGAGACCACCTGATTTATAATTGAAAACATACTATAAGTAATATTAATATATAATTTTAATAAAAAAGTATGTCACATACATGATTCTCAACATAAATTTTAAAATTTAAAAGCAAATCTGCTTCAGTGTTTACTTGGAGTCCTAGATGGTTTGTAGTGTTCTAGCCTAGCATTGCTAAGGTGTTTGACTTTATTGAGAATTGATGCACTTTCAGTCAATAATATTAAATATAATTCAATTAATTAGCAAACATCCAATAGCATTGACACAATAGTTTTAGTTCTTGAAACTTAACAATACTAAATGCTTAGGGCCCATTTGGATACCTAGTAATAAAAAATCCATTTTTTCCATAGAATTTGGGGTTGTCTGTGACACCATTTCCTATAAAAAATCCAATGGTTGGCAATTAAGGTCATTAACAACAGGGAGGAACTTGCATGCAAGCTCCACAGGAAAAAATTGGGAGTTTGGAGTTGTCATGATTCCAAAGGATTTTGCAGTTCTCAAAAAGTGGTGCCAAATGCCCAACATAGGAAAAAATTCATATGGAAGAAAAAATTTCTATGGAATGCCCAATTCCTATGCCATTTTAGGTATCCAAACAGGTTCCTAGTATTAGTTGATTTTATTGTTATCTATTTAGTTATTTTCTTTTCTGATTTGTTGCCCAATTTTGCCTGATGCTTCCCCAAATTCTGTATTATTCTACTGTACCAAATTATTCTTGAATGCCAAACTTGTGATTATACTGCTTATTAAAGTAATTAACGGAGGGACCATAATGTTTTGGACTATATTAGGAAAAAAACTTTTAAATGTGTTATATATGAGATGAGAAATTACAGTTATATCTAGGTATTGGAGCTATGTTTTACCTTTTCCAATTTTTCTAGTATTCTGGAACCAAATCTAAGTTGTTTTCTGACTAGAAGTACAGAAGTTCCCTCCTAATACATCTTTTTGGAAACTAGAGAAGAAAACTATAAATACCACGATGTTGTAATGGATATGATTGTGTTGTCCCTTGGAACTTCATCACCACTTCTCCTAAAGTGGTTCTTGTGATCTTATCTGACCCGGTCATTTCAACTTGTATGCTGATTTAGAAACAGTGTTATTTGAAGAAACAAACATATATAATGCTCTGCATCCTTCTCTTTTCTCCTTATATTTGTAGCTGTTAGAGGTTAGCAGCAGTTCCACCATATGTTGCCATTTTGTATTTTGTAACTTTTTTGAGCAGGCATTTCTGTTTTTATGTTATGGTCGTCTTGTATAATATCCTGATCTAATACAGCAGCTCCAATAATTATTAGATGTTTTAATTTAATCAAAATTTATGTTTCTTTGACTGCTTGATTTCTGCTTGACTCCTATATGTAAGTGAATATCTAATTTGTTTTATGTTTTTCCTTTTTCTATGTAGGCATCTGGTACTTATGGTCTTATGCAATACCCAGTAAATTCAATGCCAAATCAATCATCATTCCATAATATCTTGCCACCTTCCAATCAAGGAAACACATTACGGGGGGCCAGTCCCAATCTTTCGCCTAATGCAGGGCCTCGGAATTTACCAACTATGCAAACTGCTGGCTATGTAGGTTCAGCATATCCCACTGTTCCAGGTCTTCAATATCCACTTGCCTATCCCAGTGGTTTTGTTGGTCACAGAAATTTGGGCAATTCTGATATTACTGCCCCAACTGTAGATGTAAATAATAAATCACCAACATCTTCAAGCATCAGTATGAGTTCTGGGAGTCAGATTGAAGGTTAAGAGCAGATTTTTGGATTCTTTGCAAACTGTCATTCAGTTTAAATTTTGATGAGCATTGTCTTAAACTGACTGCATGATTGCTGTTGATGTAGGTCCACCAGGTGCAAATTTGTTTATATATCACATTCCACAAGATTATGGTGACCAGGAGCTTGCAAATGCCTTCCAAGGTTTTGGCCGGGTTTTGAGTGCAAAAGTTTTTGTAGACAAAGCAACTGGAGTTAGTAAATGCTTTGGTAAGTAACCTCTGTTTTCTCTTTGAATTTTTTGAGTAATTACTTGGAAAACCATCAATTTACTTATATTTGCAGGCTTTGTAAGTTATGATTCCCCAGCATCTGCCCAGGCAGCTATCAATATAATGAATGGTTTTCAATTGGGTGGTAAGAAGCTGAAGGTGCAACTAAAAAGAGATAACAAGCAAAAACCCTATTGATAGTTACTGCAATGATTTGCAAAGAACCAGAATTCCTTGGTAGCTAGACACATCATCTGTGCTAAGAAAAGTTGATGGTTATATCGCTTACCATTTCAATTGCTGGAACTGGTAGCTCCCTTACCCAGTTCAATTCCTTGCAAATTGCAATTTATCTAGATGTTGTATTCTGCTGCTGATTATTTGTAATCAATGTATATTACATGTTTCATTAGACATCAGATATTTAATTCAATTGATTTTTCTCACAAAATAATGTCAGTGATTTTTGAGTGGGTTTTGATTACATGTTAGGGCATTTGTATTCGTTCATCCTGTTGTCATTTAATTTGTTCTGCAAACTACGATTTAGGCTCTATTTTTTTGGTGAAAGAAGTTTTGTTCTTCATCTAGTTGAAATGTGCTTGCAATAAGTGCATTTTGTGCAACTTTCACATTTGATTTGGATTCTGCTATTAGCTCATGTGTTCCACTTCCATCTCTGCGAGTGTTACTTTCTCCATTTTCCATTGCTGTTTCTTCTGCAAAAATTAAAGTTAGTTGTGACTGCCAACTGGTGTTCTCATCCAAGAACTTCCCCGCTTTGGAAGTCTGCTCTGTGAAGTGCTTTGTTCAGCACATTGTTATGATATGCCGCATTTCATTGCAACTGGGACACCAGGTAACATTCAGTTTTTCTGCATATTTAAGACTGTATCCTTTATCATGTTGCTTAAGTTTGTAAATTTCCTGTAAACCACATAGGCTACTTTACTTAGCTTGTCCAAAAATTGTTATTTAGGCTAATATGAACCCTAAATAAAACTAACATCAGCTGCTTCTTTTTTTATATTTTTTTATTTCTGCAGGCTAATCTAAGACTTCTTGAAACTTCCACTTCCAGATTAATCGATTCTATAAGGAATGCCTCCTAGGTATCTTGTATTTCCTTTTTGTACTTGTACATGGAGCTAGTTTACCATTATTTGACATGGCACTATGAATTACCTTCAGTGATATCTGAAAAGATTACTCTGCAAGTTTTTTATCAATTAAAGTTGACTACATGCTATAACTTCAGAAAGCCATGGTTATGAATATTGCTAGTAGTTCAACTTCTGAACTTTCATTTACACCTGTGCCTCTCTTACCACCCAGTCATTTTTTGCTTCATGAATGAAGATGATGATTTTTGATGATCTGGGTACATTTACATAAATGCATAACAAAAATTAAGGCTTATAATTTTTTTTTAAGTATAATCTATTTTCGAGATTTGTTATTTTAATTATAATTTCAACGTGACATTTAAAGCAATCCACAATATTGTATGCTGCTGTCTCTAAACATATGCACTCTGGGAGCCATGGAGAAATTTGAAACATGTGCCTTTAGCATAGGTGAACCCATGGGGGTGTGGAGGGAGGGAGGCCAGATGGGGCACATTCCCTTCCCTCCACCAGCTGGTGTAGTATGTTGGTGTTTTTCGGCATATACCACCATTGAGCCTTGTAGTATTTGTAGATGACCCTAAGGAATTTCAAAACTAAGTCGCATTATTGGAATTTCAAAACTAAGTTGTATCAAGGAATTTCAAAACTAAGTTGTATTCTCAGAAATATAAGTTTTTTGAGTATACATGTTAATCAGGCTTTTTGTTTCCATGTTTTAAATCGAAGCAGTTACTGATTTGAAATCGAGCTGAGCTTTGGTCCTGGTTGTATCAAACCAAAATAATTCGGTTCTGGGCTTCTTTGGCTGAAACCTAAACTAGGATTTTAAAATTCACTCTTTTAGTTATATAGAAAATATCTTTAGAATGTAACATGTACCTTAATAGGATAGTGAAGTCATTTTGGTCATCTTTAAAATGGAAAATTACTTTAGTTGATTGACCATAACAAAAGCTAATGATGAAGGCTATATGCAAGAAACCTCAAATATACAACTTAAATATTTTTATAGAAATATATACCAATTAGACATTTTTGTCTAGCCTCTGATTAGATTGTATATTGATTTCTTACATAACAGGTTCTTAAGATTTAGTGAATTACAAAATTTTAACTTCTAAAGAGCACATAGTAGATTGTTCTATTCTAAAGCTTTCCCACAGTTGCAAAGCAAGCAAAGAAATCCTTTGCTCCTTATTGGGGTTCTTGGGGTCCCTAGCTCCTGTACAGAGAAACAAGAAATTGAGATATCTATTTGCGTAATTCTCGAAGGTTTCAGAGAGTTGTATGTAATTATCTCATCCATAATTTTGTGGGTTTATTGCAGGTGACTCCCTAAATTCTTACAAAAGTATGTACACCTTCTTGACATTGCTGCATCTTTTTGAATTCCAATTTTGCTCTCCACGATATTCAAATAAGTAAATTCATTTTCTTCCACAATCAATGGCAAATCCTAGTCTTGGAAGGACATACCAATGGCCCTAAACTTGACTATTGGATTAATCGATGCTGTCCTTGAATTGTTGCTTTTAATGTTTTCCTTGTTGACACTGGAACCAACAATCAAATTGGAAAATGGTTTATGTCCAAGTCTAACTAGGTTATCTACAAATGTTTATAACAAAATCCTCCCTATTCCCTAGGGAGGTATTGCAACAAAAAAAAAAAAGATCTCAGGGAGGTATATATAATTACTGAAATGATAGGAGATATATGTAATTATCGAGTATTCCATTGGGTTATTTGTAATTAAGCAGGATTTTTTTGTGTAAGAGCTGGAAGTAATTTTCAGCAAGTATAGTTGAACAAAAATTCATGCAGTTTTGCCATGTTATCATAATCTGTTAAAGGGGGAAATGGTAGCATTCTAAGGGGTTCATTATCAAATAAAGTTAGGTCTAACATTTAAGCAAATTGTTTTTGAGGACAGGGCAGTGGTAGCACTCTAAAGAGTTCATTATCAAATAAAAGTGAGGTCTAACAGTTAAGCAAATTGTTTTGAGGATTAAATTAGCAGTTTCTTGGGTATCATTGCACAAAAATGGTTAGGACTCAAATGAGAGTTATAGCAAGAGAAACATCTCTAAATCCTGTCAACTCTGGCGTTCCTGATATACTAAATAGAGTAGTCATCTTTGTGTGCAGTATACAGACTTTCAGGTATATCATGTTTCACTGTTCAGAGGGTCAAAAGATATACTATAAGCGACATATCAAACAAGTAGATTAGTGTTCTTGTTTTAAAGGAACATGTTATTCTAAAATGTGTAGTGGATGTTTCATATCATCTATTCTGTTGTAATGTGAGTTATCATCATTTTTTACCTTGAACCAGGGTGTAGGTGCTATAGAAAATACATAACTTTGTTGCCTGTTGGGCCAGTCTTTGTCTACTCAATGCATGTGAATGCTTTTGTTGAATCATGTTTTCTAGTTATGACATATGGAAGAACATGATAATTCATTGTATATGCTTCCATATTGCTGAAAAAATATGTATTTGAGCAACTTAATTTATGAACCTCGTATACTGATTATCTTTTTGGTAGGAACAAAGCAAAAAACTGAAAAATTAGCTACTCCTTGTCTCATGGACTCATTGACAGTTCATCTTCTTTTAAATATCTTGTCCTCCTAATCCATTTCTAAGTTGTCTCATTGTCTTGTTTAGTATAAAAAACACAAAAGGAATTCCACTGAAATTAGTATGCTTCTTTTGTCTCTTCCTTCTTAGCAGAGTATATATACAGGATTGAACTACACAGTAAATATTTTTTTTTCAAAAATTTTAACTTTTCAACTTTTGACTTTTTGCACAATGTTCAAAAATTGTTCTTCATATATCTTTTTTATTAATTTTTATATATATATATTTAATTTCTTCCTGTTTAATGAAATATTCTTTGTTTCCCCTAGATGTTATCTTGTTTTCTTTTATTGCTTCAAAATAAAGTAAAATGCTTATCTAAATGGCACGAAAACAGGGAAGGACTTTCAATGATAACACAAGTGGATTTTGAATAGAACAACAAATTTCATTTTGTTGTTCTTGAGAAACTCCTCATTTTTATAGTTTTGCTATTTTGTTCAAGTTAGTTTTAAGATATTTAGGTGTTGTGTTTTTTCAATTCCACCAAATTTTTTTCTGTGCCTGTTTATCTTATTTATTTATTTTTGCCTCATCTATTTCTTAAAATATTAGATATCAAGCTAACAACACTGGCACAAATTTTTGCTAAAATTTATAGGCTAGATTTGTTTTTTGCTGTAAATAATTCGTGCTTAATGGGCGATCCTTTTCTGTGGCTATATAATTTTTTTCTTGAAAATTTAGGGGACAGGACCTGAGGCCCTGTTTGGATAGTAGTAATGATCCTGAGAAAATCATGATTAATTAATAAGGCGAGTAGTGAGTTACCAATTACCATTGGATTATCACATAAATTTCTCAAATTAATATGGTGTTGGATGAGGAGAGACTAAGGTGATGATCACGTGTTGATCACCTAGATAATCACTTTCCAAATGGATTATTATGCAAAAATATTAAATCGTATTGAGAACATGACGAAAGTAACACGAAAACGAGATGAGAACCTAGAGAAACATAACAAAAAATATTTATGCAATTTGGCTAGTTGACAGCTTACGAATGAAGAAAAGTGTAGAGGTTCACTATTGAAGAATTCCAAAAGCGGCATCGTGCGTGATGTGTCGAGATGAACCAACCAGGAATTTGGACTGAAGATTGAATCACCCGAAGCGTATTACTCGGACCGGCGTTGAATTCAGACTTGTTTTTATTGAAGTCTCTCCTGTTGACGCTCGAAGAGTAGACCTAGAACATGAAACCGTACTTTCATGGTTCAGATGGGCCTATATGGCTCTGGGGCTACAGTTACATTCAAAGGGCATTATTTTGTTCTTTTTCTTTGGGCTATCATCATCTGGACTACTTTGTCAATAAATAAAAATTGACTCATTAAATTTATTGAGCTATTAAGTTTCAAATTACCACATGACATTCTAGAAAATGATCTCTTATTACAATGATTATTTTTTACTCTATTTCTTACTAAGTGGCAAAAGAATATCATACATTAGTACATACAAATTTTAAAATCACTGGTGGATTAATGTATCAAGGAACTTGAGTCTTCATGCGTCCTCTTTGTGCGAATCAAAGAGGGTTCATCAAGGTAGAATACACCTTTTTTCGTTTTAGGTCTTGTAGAGGTAGTTGACATATTTCAAACATATTAAGTATATATTCTAGAATTCAAGTTATGAAATTTTTTAAAATTTAATCTACTACAACACTTTAATCATAAGGAAAAAAATAAATTTAAACTACAAAGTGAGTCCTCTTCTGAGAGAGGACAGAATACTCGTGATGTCATCATGAGGTTATGTTCCATTTTGAGTGAGGGGGCGGATTGTTTTCTTTAGTCAAAAATAGTTAGTCAATTTCACTCACAACGCTTTGGAGGTTATTATTTTCACCATTTAGGTCAATATCATAGGGTTGTAGTGGTATGTTCAACTTGTCTAGTTGTGAAGTGTGAGTTCAACTTAAAGGTAGATGTGAATATGAGCCTTTAAAGATTTAAAGGGGGTGATCTTTTTTTTTTTGCACTATCTCTATGAGAAGTCAAGACTCTTTCTTCCTCTTGGAATACCTTCAGAAAGCGATTTGGAATTTTCTTGGTTTCTCTTGCTAAGCCCTTGATCAAGTTGGTAGTTAATATTAGATATTATTTATCATGACTTATTAAGATGAGGTGGGTTTAAATTTAAGAAATAAATGCTTAGATTTAAGGATATGAAGGAGAGATTATTTCTTGTGAAGTTTGAGGTGGCAAGAGCATAAAAATTATTTTTTGTGATTATGGTATGAGTTTCATAAAGATTGGATGGAACTCAGGTTTAATTTGAATGGAAGGAGGTTTCTTAGAATTGACAAAAGAACTTGAAGTGCAGTTTAGAGAGATGATTCTATTGTTTGAGTCATGATAGTGGTTACCTTGCAAGTCGCTTGGTGTCCTTGTCTTGAATTATTGGATCATCATAGATCTTGACGATGATAATATTGTAAGGAAATTTCAAGCATTGGTGATGGGTTGATGAAATTGCTCTCATGTTTTTGAGCCGACAATGCCTTCCCAGAATAAAATTATGGTATAAGGGAATATCAAACACATAAAATTCTGTCTCAACTGTCTTTCAAATGCAAGTAACTAGTAGACAAATCCTCTATCGATATTTTCTCTGAATTATTATATGTCATTATGTTGATATCAAATTCTACCAGTTGGCCTTCTGAAATATTCATTGCTTTTACAACGGATAATGTGCAAATGTTTAGCGATGTACCTGTATTCACGAGCATTATGTTGATCTTTGCATTGTCGATGTGGACAATTATGTAAAGTGACTTATCCTTCAACTTCTCCTGAGTAAGCCCTGGTCAGAAAAAATTATAACAAGGTTTTACAAAATCCCTTAACAAATGGTTACTAAACAAAATTTATGTTTGTTTGGGGGAATCAATTATGAGTTTTGATATGAAAATTTTAATTGGGGTTTTAGCTAGTTGCTCTAGAATATTAAACTCTTTCACAATCTCAATCCCTCTTTTGTAGGTTCAGATTCTTAACTAATTACAAGAATTATTTAATTAGTTAATTTGCTTTGGTTCCTAATAAGTGCAACCTAAATATTATTATTTCAAATAATTTTCATATAATGATAAATTTTTGTTCTTATATTTTAAGAGGTTATAATCATATTTCGAATTATATTCATCATAAGTATCATTGTAGGTGTTGAAAGTTCCTACATACCCATCAATTTTAGGTTTAAATTTGAAAATTTAGGCTTAGTCGAGAAGGTCCTTATGATGGAAAAACTTTTTCGAAGGATTCTCCGCTTCCTAGATGAGTTGTTTAGAAGGTGATTTAGTCATTTGAGAAATAGCTTACTTAACAAATCAACTTTTCATTTAGCTCGAAAGGATCTCCATGAAACAGAAAGAGGATCCTCTACTTTGCAATTATTGTATCTCATTTTAAGTTTAGAAATAACTCAAACACAATTCACATTGTTATTAGGGTAAACTCAAAGTGGATTAGTTATGATAGTCATATCTCTTGCCTTTTCCATGTTTACATAATTTGAATCGGCTTCCAATTTATTGCATTTTGATTATTCAAAGCATAGATTACAGTGTGACATTATTTAAGGGTGTCTCGATATTATATGAAAGAGACAATATTGGGAGTAGTTTACATCTAAGGGTATGAGTTTTAATTCAAGGAGTTGAATGAGATTATTAACTAAAAGGATTGTGAATGTGTTAGAAATGGATATAGGTAGCGGGGGATGGCTTTGTCATCGTGGTTCACAATAAAATTGAGTGTTAAAAGGTGGATCATGCGGTATATAATTATTTAGTGGAGGTACATTTTGATAGTTCGTGGAGAATCAAGATTTAGAGTTGGTAGAGGCTGTGGTCATAGAGATTAATAGAGAATTAGATTGCTTGGTGGTTGAAGTTGGGTTAGAGATTGATAATGAGCAAGTGGTGGAGGTTGATACACAGTTGGAGGAGGTGAAGATTGGTATAGAATTAGGTGCTGGTAGGAAGCTAGAGGCAAAGGTTGGAAAAAAGTTGGAGGTGCACCCATGTATACCAGAGACCAGACTTTGAGATCGAACTTTGATTAATCTGGGCCTTAACTCCTCCATAAATGATTTTCTTTGCTGTCTCATGTGTTGCTTTTTTGGGAAATCTCTTATTAGCTTTGTACCATACTCTCATGGAAAATTTTTTCAAACATGCACTTTTTGATACAAAGTGCCAAAGGAATAAATATCATAATACAATAAATCAGTTTAAGAGTAAACAATATATTTTTAATTAAAAATTTCATTTGTTATTTTTTGTGAGAGGGATTTGAACCCTTACAATTTTTTTCCCCCATCGATTGGTGTAGTCGGTGAAGGTTTCACTAGTCTGAAATCTTTATGGATGTCAATTCAATGATAATTGAAGTATGGGCCACCTAATGTGCAAAGTGTTATTGAAATGTAGAGAAAATCATCTCTAAGGACTACGGCTTATCTTGAGAAAAACTAATGAGCCAGTTGAGAGCAGTCGGTCTTAGTGAGTTTTGAAATAGGTGGATCATCAATGATTTATTGGTTCAATATGCCTGTGCATAAAAAAAATTAGCGATGTGATGATTTGGGTTTTCCATCCCGTCATATAGATGAGAGTTCGATGCCTTAAAGCCTATAGAAAAATTGACAGCAAGGAATCGAATGTCAGTTACTTCCGGAGCAGCATAGGTGAGAATTTTCGTGTCAAAAGCTTCATGAGAAGCTAAGACATCCGCTTCTCAATCGACTCATATGCATAGGCTATCTATTAGACAGTTTATTTATAGGCATAGAATTAGTAGGACTATCATTTGATGAGAATGCAGAAAGTTCTCCACTAATGGTCTATTAATTTTTAATCATAAATCAATTATTTTATTAAAACCTCATTTCTAATTAACAAAATTTATAAGTTCGGAAAAATCAAAATTATATATTTCAGAAATTTTGTTAAACATGGTCAATAAATATTTTATACTAATTTTAGGGTTTAAGTTTAGATTATTAGTATTTTTTGACATGTGTAGCACCTTTCTAGTTCTAAGATCATATTTCAGTGTGTCCCCAATCTCAAGTTCATACATCAATTATTTTCAAAAAGATGGTACAATCAGCTAGTGGATTGCATTCCCCTTGACTACAATAGACTCTAGCATGATGAGCTTCTATTTGTATAATTGTATTTTGAAATTGCATGAGTCTTTGGACTGACACAAGATTGTGGAGACTTTATTTGAACTACTGGTCCCTTGACCTAATAGTTATGCTTAGGGGTGTGCATTTGGTTAAAACCGAACCGAACCGAACCGAACCGGCTGAACCGAATTTTCCGAAATTTTCGAAAACCAAAACCAAACCGAACCGAACAGTAATAGAATCGAATCGAACCGAACCGAAATATTTCGGTTCGGTTCGGTTATAACCGAATTGTAAAACCGAAATTGACAGGGTTTGAATCTGGTCATTTGCATAAGGGATTAAGGGGGAAAAAAAATTTAGTACAAGATATACAACAACAACACAGCAGGAGCAACACAGCAGCAGCAGGAGCAACACAGCAGGAGACTAGGAGCAACAGCAGTAGCAACAACACTTGAAGTATAATGTACATAATTGTCATATTTGCAAGAGCAGGCAGCAGTAGGATCAACACAGCAGGAGCAGCAGGAGCAACACAGCCACACAACAGGAGGCTAGGAGCAACAGCAGCAGGAGCAACACAGCAGGAGCAGGAGCAACACAGCAGGAGCAAGTGAGCAACACAGCAGGAGCAGCAGGAGGCTAGGAGCAGCAGCAGCAGCAAGCAGGAGCAATACAGCAGGAGCAAGTGAGCAACACAGTAGGAGCAGCAGCAACAACAACAACACAGCAGGAGCAACACAGTAGAGGTTGGAGCAGGTAGCAGCAGCCAGCAGGAGCAATACAGCAGGAGCAACGTGACAACACATCAGGAAGACCATAAGCAGCAACAACAAAACACAGCATAGGCAACACAGAGGGGCTAGGACAGCACCCTCAGGAGCAACACAACAGGATAGCAGGTGAGTAGGGCAGCAGCAATAAACAACACCAAGCCCAGAGCAACACAGCAGGAGGCTAGGGCAGCAAGAGAGGGAGCATACACAGCCGGAGGCTAGGCGCAGAGCAGAAAGAGCACAACAGCCAGGAAGCAAGTGAGAAACATAGCCGGAGCAGCAGCAACAACAACAACACAGCAGGAGCAACACAGCAGGAGCAGCAGGAGCAGGAGCAGCAGGAGCAGTAGGAGCAGGAGCAAGTGAGCAACACAGCAGGAGAAGCAGGAGGCTAGGAGCAGCAACAACAACAAGTCAACAACAACACAGCAGGAGCAACACAGCAGGAGCCAGGAGCAGCACAGCAGGAGGCTAGGAGAAGGCTGAGCAGTAACAGCAGGATAATGTATAGTTGCAGACTAGCAGTCTAGCAGAAGCGGGCAAGCTGTAAAACACTTCAACAGCTCAAATTCATGTAACAAGACAGTTCAAGACTTCAAGTCGCAGGAGCAGCATAGGAGCAGGAGCATGTATATTGTATAGTATCAGAAGCTGGCAAGCTGCACTGCTGCAGAACACTTCAACAGTTATGTGGTTTAGAATAAATATGACCAACTGTAATTATGTGGTTCAGAATAAATAACAGTAATTATGTGGTTCAAAATAAATATGATCAATTCAGTAATCAGTTAGCATTTTAACTTTGAAGGATTATATCATGCCAAATGATTCATTAAGAAAAAAGCTTGAGAAATCTCCTGTAGTCCTGTGTACAGAAGTAACAAAACAGAAGCCAGAACTCAGAAGGCCCAGAACCAGAAGTTCCAACTTCCAAGCAGCATAACATTACTAGGGCGAAGCCAAAGAATGAGACAATCGTCCAATCAGTCACTTGCCCATATGCGAGCATAGCATATGGCAATGAGCCAGTCATTTTAGACTACGTTGCAAGGTCTTGCAAGAGCTTGGTTCTCCAATCTATAGGAGGGCCCCATCCCAAATGTCACTGACGAGAAGTGAAAGTTTATAAACTAGTTTATCTTGCTCATCTTGGGGTGTTGTGACTCATCCGCATTGCTAGCAATCCAATAAGGATATAGAGAAAGTTTGTGAGTATTTGAATTGTTTCAATGCAACTCGAATTCAAATGAAGGACCTTGACAACTCTATTATGTTAGCAGCGACCATGAATGGATTGAGAACAAGAAGGGTTGCCTATGAAATGACGTAAAGGCCACCATGAACTCTTATGGAGTTTATGGAATAAATCCATGAACACATTAATGCAAAAGAAATGATGGTAGCTCAACAGAAAATTGATGGTTTGAGAGCCAAGAGGGAAAAGAAGGATGTCCAACAGTCTGAATCTAAGAAAGTGATCTCCAAGTTATAGAGTACAAGTTATTCGTGGTGGAAGACACAAAGCCCATGAAGCAAAAGAAGCACCACTTTGCTCTAGAACACCAGAATGCAATAGTTGACAAGGTTGAGAAGCTTTGAGAGTTTAGTATTTGGAGTGGCTAGCTAACATGGTGATGGTAAAAAAGGGTAATGGAAAATGGAGGATGTTTATAGACTCTACCAACTTTAATAACGTGTGTCCGAAGGATAGCTATCCACACCCTATGATTGATCAGCTTGCAGACTCAACTACAGGCTAACAACTTCTAAATTTCCTTGATGTTTTTTCAAGATATCACCATATTACAATGTATCTAGAAGATGAAGAAAAGACTTCATTGATCACCGATAAGGGAACCTTCTACTATAGGGCTATGCTGTTTGGGTTAAATAATGCAAGTGCCACATACCAAAGAATGGTGAATCGGGTTCTCAAGACAAAACTGAGAGAAATGTGAAGGTTTCTGTAGATTATATGTTGGCGAAGGTTATCCATAACTCGGATCATTTAGCTAACCTATAAGAGACCTTCAATACCATTCAAAGGTACGAAATGAAAATAAACCCAAAGAAGTGCATATTTATGGTTACTGATGGAAACTTTTTGGGATGCATGATATCGAAAAGAGGAATCGAAGCTAACTTGAAGAAAAATTGGTTTGTGTTGGAAATGAAGTCCCTCACCTTTGTTAAGGAGATGTATCATCTCACTGAGCAGCTCGCAATTTTGAATTGCTTCTTATCGAAGTCCGAAGAAAAATGTTTGTTGTTCTTTAAAGCATTGATAAGGAAGCATAACTTTGAGTAGGATGATGCTTGTGAGCAAGTCTTTGGAGACTTGAAGTAATATCTAATCACTTGGCTATTGTTGGTGAAGTCAAATTCCCATCAAGTCATCTACCTATATATCTTAGCTAAAGACAACACAATGAGCTCAATCCTAGTGAGCAAGCAAGAAGAAAAGCAATCCCTTGTTAATTATGTTAGCCATAAATTAACTAAAACCGAGGTTCGGTACCCCATCAGAAGTTGGTGTTAATCGTATCTTTTTGAAAGCTTTGCCCATACTTCGAAACTCATTCAATTCATGTTTTAACCAACTAATTGTTCCAACAAACTTTATATGAACTTGAAAAGTTGGGTAAACTAATAAAATGATCAATGGAGCTTGGACAATTTGAAGTACACTAATAGACTTGTTGAACTAGGAACAACAGAGTAGGAGATGGTTGGCTAAGCCTCTCACTTGGAAGGTTTATATAAATGGTTTTCTTTTGAAACATGAAGTGGCACAGGGCAATGCTAGAAAGTCTGAAAGAAAATATGTTGGAATACTTCCTAAACTTCATATTTAATGCCACAAATAATGCAGTGAAATATGAAGTCATACTCCTATACCTCTAAGTAGCGAAAGTAGTCGGAGCATGAACACTTCAACTCTACATCAATTCTCAACACATAACTAGTCAGGTAAATGGGGTATACGAGACAAGAGATGCATTTATGGAGGCATACCTAATAGAGGTATGCCAAGCAACCTAGACTTTCGAATTGGTGGAAGTAGAACTAGTCCCATGGAAGGAGAATATGGAAGCTAACTCATTAGCCTACCTTGCCTTCACATCACACTAGGAAAGGGAGCACATGGCCCATATAAAGGTCTTGTAGGAGCCAAGCATCCGAGTCACATCGGTGATCCAAATGTTGGAATGGGAGTCGAGCTAGAAAGATCCTTTTATGGAGTATTTAACCATTGGGAAGCTCCTCGAGGAAGCCACAAAGGCTTGTAGAGTTCAGAGGTTGGCTTCGAACTTTGGAAAATACATGAAGTAATATGCAAAAGCCATATCGGTGAACATACTCTAGCACATAAGCTATTTCGTAAGGTTACTATTTGCCATATATGACCAAGAAAGCATTTGAGTATACTTCATGTTGTGAGCAATGACAATCATGCGTGCTCCTACGTCATAGTTTGACAATGAAGATACAACAAACTCAATCACTATGACCATTGGACCAATGAGGAATGGGCATTTTAGGTCATTTTTCATTGATTTTTGGAAAAAAAGTTTTTGACAGTGATAATCAACTACTTTATGAAGTGGGTCAAAATCAAACCACTAGCCACAATCACAAAATAGAAAGTCAAAGTGTTTTATGATGAGATGTAATCTATATATTCAACATGTAGAAGGTAGTTGGCACAAATAATGAAAAATAATTTGACAGAATAAAATTTTGAGGTCTTTGTGAAGTGCAGATTGAGCAAATGTTTACCTTGATGACTCATCCACGAGCAAATGGGCTCATCAAGGTAACCAACTTGACAATATAATAGGCCCTAATAAAGCACATCTAAGGAGAAACGAGTGCTTGGGTAGAAGAAGTATCGACTATCCTCTGGTCCTATAGGAAAACCTTGAGAAGAGTCATGAGACAAACACTTTTTTCTGCTCATTTACAAGGTAGAAGTTGTTATTCCAGTGGAAATATGCCTCCCATCAACTTGAGTCCAAAAGTATAATCCTTAAACAAATGAGACGGACCACTACTCAAAGAAGGACCTCCTTTTTGAAGCAAAGGAGTGATCTTGCATTTGGGTAGCAATCTATCAGCAGTGTGTAGCATGTTTGCATAATAACAAAGTCCAAAATCAAACTTTCAAAATAGAAGAGTTGGTGCTAAGAAGAATTAATGTGATGTACTACTCTACAAGAAAGTTGTCTCCAAATTGGAAAGGTCCGTACTAGTCGGTGCAATGTATAGGCAAGTGAACCTACAAGATACAATAAGACGATGACAAAATTTTACCTTGTACTTGGCATGCAATCAATCCTCATAAATTCTATTAGTAAAGTAGCACTTGACCACATACCCAAGTTGATATGTAGCAAAGCTTGATTACAAGTTCTGCATTTGAGCGCGAGATCATGGTTACAAACTCCATGTTAAATTGCACGAAGCCCGATTATAAATTTTGCACTTGATGATAGCATTATGGTTACAAGCTCCAAGTTGATTGTAGTAAGTCCAATTACAAGTTTGTATTTAATTTTTGGATCACAATTACAAGGTTCACGCTTGATCACACAAAGTCCAGTTATAGGTTTTTGTACTTGACTGTGAGTCACGATTACAAACTTTGCACTTGACCGCACAAAATATAATTACAAGTTTTGCACTTGACATTATGATCATGATTATAAGTTTTATCCTTAGCTACATGAAGCCCGGTTACATATTCTACACTTGACTATAAGATCACGATTACAAGCTTCGTACTTGACTACATGAACCTCGGTTGCAAGTTTCACACATAGTCGTGAAATCTAGAATATAAGCACAACGCTTGTCCATAAAGCTCTAGATATAAGTCACAAACTTGATCATGGAAGGTTGATCACATACCTGACACTCAACCATGAACCATCAAAAGTGAGCCACACATTTGGCTGAGAGCTTGGTTATAGTCTAGCCCCAACATTTGTGGGAGTCTATTCACTACCACACCAAGAAACTTGGTATCAATCTAGATACTCAGTTGGGGAAACTTGGTTTGAATTTCAATGATGGCATTCACAACATCCTATACCGATCCAAGACATGTCAAAAGTTCACAATAAGGAATAGTGTGGTTCAAGCATGAGAACAACCAACGTTCGCTATACATACCCTTATGTGAGGGGCTCATATTTCAGCCCTACTACCACTATATGCATGATTCAAGTTCTAATCTAATACTTGAACAATTTCACTATTGGAGTTAGAGTGTTGAGCTAGAACACAAAAACATAGAGAGTCAAACGGTACAAATGATTAAAAGGAAAATAATATTTCACTACTTATGGTTGGATATTACAAAAATTTGGACATTAGATAAGGTTCTAAAAAAAATACAAAAAAGGTTATAAAAATAAAAGTGAAAGCCTAAGCCTCAGCAATTGGACCATCTATAATGAAATGTCATCTAGGTCATCATCAATGTTGGTAGTGTTGTTTGGCTTTAAGGGGGCTATAGGAGCCTCAAGTGCAGCAGGAGTAAGAGTTGGAGTCTTGGCGAGCATTGGAGCTTTGGGAGGAGTCAGAGCCTTGGGTACGCTTGGTCTCTCCACAGCGGTAGCAATAGTAGTAGTGATTTGCATCGTGTCCACATCCTCGATCAAAAACCTAGGAGGCGATGGAGACATGAGAGCTAGATAAGAAAATCTGTTGGAGTTTGCATGATAGAGGAGGGGTCATTCGACCATGAGTTTGTCGTTGATTTGCCGCAATATCAAGTCTCATAATGGATTGAAACTTAACTTCCCCATGCCATCCAAAAGGTCATAGTGACAGTAGCATAGCCCTCTTGTAATTTGCCTACTAACCTCTTAGAGAGCTCCTTCTAATACTCTATGGACTGCTTAAATTCATTCACAACCTCTCATTAGATATTGTAGATTATGGTGAGGTACCTATCACTCACATAAAGTCCAGCAAGACATCACCTTGCTGCTTTGCCTCCTTCGCCTAGGCATCAGTGACTTGTTTTTTTCTCTTTAACCTTTGCAATCTTCTTCTTAGCATCCTTGACCCAATCCTCCAGATGAGTCATCTCATCCTACAGCTTATGACTCTTCTCCTTCTCAGAGTCAAAGGAAAACCTCTACCTCTCAAGTTGATCCTGAGCTCCTTGATACCATGCAATACCTCGTTGGTACCAATTACCAATTGCAGAGGTAAAACTTGGTCGATTGGAAATAAAGAAGAACATCATTCAATAAAGGCCAATGAGCTAAGAGGGCAGCCGAGTGTACCTAGTTGTGGTAGTTGTCCATGTTTGTGTAATGATGTCCTTGGTGTACCTCACGTTGAAGGCACTCCTTGAAGGGATGGTTGGGATGCAAAGGATCTCTTGCTTGGATGGAGGTGCAACAACTCAAGGAGCAATAATAGGCTTACAGATGATGACTCCCTTGGTTATTGTCGTTTAAGCATAGGAACATTATTATCTTCATTCTCATCCTCACCCACCTTCAAGGGGTGTGCAAAGGTGGAGGACTTATTCTTCCTCTTCTCTGCTTGTGTGGTAGCACAAGCGAAGCTTCCGATGTCGGACTTTAGAGCACCAGACTTTGACCTCTTGGGAGCCAAATCTTCACTAGGACATTTTCAATAGCCTGAGAAGGAGGTGGTACCCGAGGTATAGTAACAAGGTCACTGAGAAAGTCGGTGACCTCATTAATTAGTGATATATCATCAATAGTTGCAAAGATGAGGAAAGAATTAGAGGAAAATTTAATTTTGCAGAGATAGAAGAATTCCAAAAATTATAAGGCACTAAGCTCACCAAACTTTTGATCTACACTTAGTCAAACATGCATAGAGAGCACTAAAATGAGCACTACCTTTCTTCTCCATCGCAGACTCGGTCTAATGTATTAAGAGGTCAAACTCGAGGGGTGGAATTTTGGGCCTACCCCTACACTAATTGGAGTTTCCTACCTCGGTCAACAAGCCTAAATAATTAAAGCAAAATATGTGCATCTAATGTTCCTTCCAAAAATATATGGAGGAAGGATTTTCCCAAAACAAACTAGTTCCCCGAACAACTATTTACAAAATTTGAAAGTCTTTCTAAATATTGGTCTCTAGGGACTATAGCTTGTGAAATGGAAAAGATGCAAAAGACAACTATCCTAGCCATTATGTTCAAGGTGACTCTATGTAATGTGAGTTTGCAACCCCTAAAGATACTACAAATGAAACTCGAGAGGGAAATCTAAGTCTTACTTTGAACTAGATCTAATATGCATTGTAGCAGAAGTTGAACTTCTCCTTCAACTTCTCTAACTCTACTTCATCTTGGTCCACCTAAATGTGTATTGGGAATCCCAACTCCACGACGAGGAATTGGACCTTCTTCTCTCTTAAGATATAGTTGAAAAGTCACACTCAAATTCTAAAAGGGGGTTAACAAATTAGGGGCTATGAACCCAAAGCTTGTAGATTCGAGCTTATTGAGAGTTCGTCAAAGCCTCTCTTCAGGGTATGCTCCCACGCTTTTTTAAAATGCATAGAAGAGTTGTTCTCCTCCAGTGAGCATCCACTGGAGGACGTTGAGCCCAAGCTCCCACTCCTATTGTCATCTATAGAGTCTAAAAGTTGAGGACTATAGGACTATAGTTAAAATGGGAATGCAGTGACCCTAATCAACTAGTTGGAGCTTGTACTCATCGGTTAATTAAGGTAAAATTTTGAGATTTTTTTTTGGTAACCCAGTTAATATCCACAAAAAAGGAGAGCATGTCAATAATGGCAAAACCAAAGAAATCCATGAAGTGCATGAAAAATTGATGAAATAACAAGACTCAGAAGAAGCCAACTTATTTGACATGGCATTTTGCAAAAGGAACCAGAGAGAGATATCAAAAATTCAACACTAGGAGGCCTGAAATGGACGTGGGATGCAGTGTCATCAGGGGCAAAGAGCGGAAGGAGAGATTTTAGAGAAGAAGGGATGCAAAGAAAGTAAAATTTCTCTAACCCCCTACTCTTATATAGCCATAAGGTGATGGCTTAGATCAAATTACCATTTTCTCAAAATTTACACTCGATTGTGGGCAAGATAAGTCCCACCTCCAAAACCCAAAAATCGGTGACATGTGACATCACCTCATTGCAACATGAAATTTGAGGAGGCACTACAAGATCCAGGCTATAATAATAGCCTTGAATCTTGCTTGGCATTGTTATTATAGAAGATTCATACATATCTCACATATATGGTTCTCAAGAAGAATTTGTAGTTTCAAACTACAAAAAATCATCTCCGCATAGCAGAAATTGATTCCCCAACCTATAAAGGCTAATGAAATTATTATCAAACCTTCACAATCAAATTTTGGAGAGTTGGTGAGAAGGCTTTGAGGGCAATGATGCGTCAAGATGAACCAAGCACATAGACTGAATATCGAATTACCCAAACTGCATTTCCTAAACCAACATTGAATTCAAACTTATCAATTTATCGAGCTTGTCCTACTCACAATCAAAGGATAGGCCTAGGACAGGCAATTGTGCTTCATAATTTAAACAAATCTAGACAGCTCCCGAGCTACAACTCTATCTAAGGAGCATCATCTTGTCTCTATTTCTTTAGCTACTATCAATCAGACTACTTCACCAATTTTTTAACAAATAAAAATTGGCTCATTAAACTTACCAAGCTAGCGAGATTCAGACTATCATTTTGTGTTGACGTGATATTACAGAAGATGGTTCTCTTATGTAATTATTACCTTTTACCTATCTTCTCCTCCACCTCTCGCTACATATAAAGGAACATTGCATAGCAGTATGTAGAGTTATATGAAATTCTAAAACCACTCTTGAGTTAACTTATCAGGAAATCCCAATTAAGTTTGTTCAATCCATGGGTCAAGTCCAACACCTCTTATAATATATGAGATTAGGAAACATAGATGTCTTTTTTTTTTCTCCTTTACTCTTCACTCTTCAATGCCCACAATACATCCATCCATAAACTATGTCTTCTCCTCTTTTCACTATCTTCCTCTTCCAACTTTATCCACAAGGAGAGACTTGATTTAGGTGTTGGAGTTTTCTTCTTTTATATTATCATACAGATAACTCATGATGTTAAATGTGTAAATTGCAGGGTGACTGAAGAGGAAAGCAAAGCTCATCCTGATTGTAAACTGAGAGGATGTAGCTCGTGAGTTTATCAATAATGCAACATAATTTTAATTGTCTATTAGATATTTATTTATCCACAATATAGATTGAATTAAATTAATTACAGAATATGTTCATACTATTGCGAGCCAAAGTTCTCCATCACAATTTTGGTTTTCTGTAAATCTATTGAGCTGGGTGTTTAATGCGTTTGGATTTTGAAATTCAAAGCACAATTAACCTTTGCCTAAAAGATTATTTTTGATAAATGAGGATACTTACAAAGTTCTTTAAATCTAGACTTCTTAGAAGACACTTTTTTTAAAAAAAATAAATGAGGAGACTTAGATCACATGCATCACATGTGATGAAAATTAGTCAAAAAGTTATACAAAGTCCAAAGTTTTAAATAGTGTCTAACTAAACTAAATATAACTAGGATATAATCTAACCTAACAAAATTAATTTCATTAGAATCTTTGAACGGGTCGAAGTACCAAGCACAAGAAAAAACACAAAAAATTTTGAGACATGATATTTTTATTTTGAATTTTTAACAACCAATTATCTAATTTATCCCGAATTTGTAAGAGAACACCTACATTACTATTATTATTAGTAATAACTTATTCACCTTATATTGTAAGTTTATAAAAAATCATATCGATTAAAATATTTAAAAATATTTTATGTTAGATTGATTTTATCGATTGAATTAATATAAAAATATTAAATTGTCCTTATTTGGTTTTACCTTGAACAATCAATATGCAATAATCAAAAGTCGATTCGATAAAACTGAATGCTAAATTTTCAATTTTACAATATCCAACAATTGGTTTTTCATAAAGATTGAAATAAAATAAGTGATTTTTATATCAAGTTAATAGTTGTTTGAATAAAAATTAAATGAAAATATTTTTTATATTAATTTAATTATTCAAATAAAAAAAGTTTAAAAATATTTTAATCAAAATTATTTTTTGTAAATTTATAATATAATACGGATAATTTTTTGCTAATAGTAATAAAATAAGTATTTTTTTCATAAATTTACTGTAAGTTAGTGGATTATTACAAAAACTTTTTTTATTTTTTTATTATTTTACGTTATTAAGATGATTAAATAATGTGGACTAGATAAGGACTATGATATTAGACATTATTAAAATATAAATCAATTAAAAATGCAGTTCTCGTCAATTTGGGATAAAAAACTATTTTCGGTTCGAGATAAAATCCTTTTACTCTAGTTCCAATTGCACTGCCTAACCTTGGTGTTGTGATAATTTTGATATTTGCAAGTTAAACCTTCAGGTTTAACCTAAATAGCTGATTAATAATTGCACAAATTATATCCGATCCGAGACCTAGGTCGTCGTTATTCGATGCGACCCGGTATAGCGTTCGGATTCGAAAACATGGTCCAGTTTCGGTTTTGGTTTAGGATTTGGTCGATACTAAACAAACCCAAGCCGTCTTTAAGACCCTGCTCCGAGATCATCCTGGTCTCTACGCCGCTTCTTCGCGCGCCGCCGCCGCGATTCTTCCCGCGATCGCCGCCGCCTCCAGCCGCTCCCTTTCTTTTAGGTGCCTCGTCCTCCACCCTTCTCCTCCTCTTCCTCTCAATCTTGCTGCCGGCGAGGTTTCCGGCGGCCAGCTGTCTGAGATCCTAAGAAACATCAATTTGTTTCGTGCCTCTTCTGTTTTGTGAATTTGATTGTTCAATTTTAGGTGGTTATGGTTGCTGAGGAAGAAGAACGTGTTGAATCCGATGATCTCGACGGAGAGGAGCAAGAAGATGAATTGAATGGTCATGGAAATCGAGATAAGGCCGATGATTCAAAAGTTACGAGAACCAAGAAGAAGAAGAAGAAGAAGGATGGAAAATACCAGAATGTTGGTGGGAAGCGTGGGGTCTGCTATTTAAGTCGGGTACCACCTCACATGGATCCGAGAATGCTTCGCCAAATACTTTCCCAGTACGGAGATATAGAGCGGATTTATCTAGCTCCAGAAGGTTATTTTTCGATCACATTCCTGCTTCATGCCCTTAATAATTGACCATGGATTGATACACAGCGGATTTGTGCATCGTTTTCAGTTTGGCCACAGATTTTAGGGTTTCATGTAGAGTCCCAATCTTACCTCAGAAAAAAGAGACAAATGCTAAGAACATTGTTTCCCTTGAGATTAGCCCTAATTAGAAATATCCCTACTTTTCACAAATTCAGGTATATCCCCTTCTTTTGAAACTATTCTACAAGTTGGCCTTTTGTTTTACGCTAGCTCAACAATTTCAAAGGATCAATTTAGCGGTAAGAATGTATATTGATTTACTATTTAAGTTTTTATGATATTTGTATGAAAAATGAATGCAGGTTGGCCATGCATGGAATAGAATGCATGAATTAAGCTACAAGGTCCATTTTGATATACAATCTAAAACTCACAAACTTGATGATGTATGTTCAATAGAAAATGGATAACGATAGCTATAAAGTCTGCATCTTTGGTCATGTGACAACTTTTTAGTTGGACATTCTCTCAATAATCCAATATAAGTATATTTGAGGATTAGTCTTCAAAAGCTAACTGAAGGAGCAGAATGTAAACATCTCAAGGAAGGAATATTATATGCTTATTAAATGAGAAGAACAAAACTTTTCTAGCTAGGCCCAATCTCAATTGAATATTTGCCAGATCCTCTTTATATGTATGTACAATGAAATGTATTATATATCAACAGGATTTGACACGAAAACAATTCTGAACAAAATTCTAACTTAAAACTTTTTTGAATGGTAGATCCAATGGCTCAAATGCACCGTAAAAAAGCAGGTGGATTTAGAGGGAAACAGTTTTCTGAAGGGTATGTGAAACTGGCTCTTCCTTTTTTCTGAGACTCTAGCTTCATCTCTTCTGTCGAATTTGAATTTTGTAAATTCCAACTATATTGTTGTTTTTGTTCTTTCAATGTTGGAGATTGATTTGATATTTATATTAGCAGAATTTCATTTTTTTTTTCCCTTCATTGTTAAGTGTCTAGCTTCATTCTTCTTTCATTTATTACAATGATATAATTGAATTTTTGTTCTTTCAGTGTTGTTCAATTTGATCTTTTTCATTAGCTTCCTTTCATAAGTTTTTGACTTAAAAAAAAATTCTACTTATGAGAATATTGTGGACTCTACTTTTGTTGGTTAATCGCATTTTAATTTTCAGTAGACTTGATTGGGTGGTGAAAAGAAATATTCTACTGCTGTTATAATTATAACCTAAATATGGAATACGGAACTTGCAGACAGGATATTGTTTTGAGGAAGTTGGGCTATAGTTCTGCTTCTTTTTTATCAAAAAATGATTGTTAGTTAGTCATTAATTTTTGTTCATGACTTATTTTTTCAGGTGGGTTGAATTCACAAAAAGGAGTGTTGCAAAGCAGCTCGCAAACACGTTAAATGGTGAACAAATAGGTACTTGATTTTGAGCATGCTTGTTTTTTTAAAACTTCAGGCAAATAACATTTTTGTGCTGCATGAAATTATGTGCCTTCCTTCTACACTAAGTTTTTTGCTGCACTTGTCGACTATCTTGTTGGAAGTTCTCTCTCATAAAGAATTGACACTTATTCTTACTGATCTGTAAATATTTTCTCCTGTTGTGATGTTCGCATGCTGTCTTAGCACTTGTATTCTAGCTTGTAACTAATCAGTGATAGCCCTTCTCATCTGTTCCCATGTGCTCTTGTTCCTTTGATGGATGATTTAGAGGGTTCCTTGTTTGAATAGCTTCAACTATGAAGTGAAGTTTATAGAGCTTGTCTTATTTTATTGTGTCTAATATTGTTTTGAAGTATGATTCTTTTCTGTTAGAACAGAACTTTGAAGGATGCCATAGGTCTCATTTGCCTCTTTATATAGATTCTTTTCTGTAGCACAGAACTTTGAAGTATGATTTAAATTTCAAACAGATGAGCTTCTTATGTTGAGCCAATACGATAGAGCTCTTTGTGTTGCAATAGTTCCTTTGCCAATTGATTCTGTATGACTTGACTGTTGTCTAGGTTTTAAAATCTGACGTAGCAACAAGCATAGTAGACGAGGAAAACACCGTTGCCTTTATTAAGAACTCCTTGAATTCACAAGGAAGAGAGAAAATTCACTAAAGTAGAATTTTATTGAGAATAAAGTTTTTCCGTCCATAGGACTGAAGGTCTGTTTATATAAATACCAGAAATCCAATTTGAGTAGGTTTCTGGCTTCCCAAGTCCTAAACTGAATATAACTCAGTTTGAACCCATTAATTGGGTTGGTAAAAGTTCTAAATAAGTTAACCTATGAAAATAAAATCCTAAATAAGGATTCATCCTTCTTAAGTTCTAAACTGAATAGGATTCAGCCCAAAATTAATATTGGATTGGTGGAATCTGAAAATAAGACCTAAGACATCATAATGAAGAGAATTTAAATATGGAAAAGTACTAAATAAGGTAAATCCTAAGTTTTAATAAAAAGTGAATCAAATCATTTGTCATGACCCCTTGACTTCTGAATTAGTTTCTTTTGATATTCCTGAACTTCCTTTGAGTGTCCTACATTAGTGTTCTTTTCTTGTAAAGAACTCGTTCTCGAGTTATTTTGTCGTAACTTACAGTCCTCAAGTGCATGGTAGTCAAATAAATCTTGAATGCTAAAAGTGTTTGAGATCCCAAATCCTTCGGGAGGTCGATGACATAGACATTGTTGTTTATCTTTCTTAGAATTTTCAATGGTCCAATTTTCTTCTGTTTCAGTTTGTTGTAAGTTTCAGCTGGAAATCGTTCCTTTCTCAAGTGCACCATCACCAGATCTCCTTCTTGAAACTCTTTTGGACGCTTATGAATGTCCGTTTTAATTTTGTATTTGACATTGGATTCTTCTAATTTCTTCTTTACCTCAGTATGCACTTCAATAATTCTCTCCACCATATTGTCTGCAGCTATGCTTGTTCCTGTCAATTTGGGCAACACCACTAAATCCAGCGGGTGTTTTGGGATTCTTCCATTGATAATTTCAAATGACGATTTTCTCGTGAACCTGTTGTTTATATTATTGAAAGCGAATTCAGTTTATGCGAGTGTATAGTCCCACTGTTTTGGTTTGTCTCTCGCAAGACACTGAATGATATTTACAAGTGTTCGATTCACAACTTCAGTTTGTCCATCTGTTTGTGGATGATAAGCACTGTTAAATTGTAGAGACGTATCAAATCGCCTCCACAATGTCTTCCAAAAGTGACTTAGAAATTTTGTGTCACGATCAGAAGTGATAGTCTTTGGCACTCCATGTAATCTTACAATCTCCTGAAAGAATAGATTAGCCACCATTGTTGCATCTACTGTCTTCTTACATGGAATGAAATGTGCCATTTTGGAAAATCTGTCGATAACAACAAATACTGAATCTAAGACTCGTTGAGTCCTGGGGAGTCCCAAAACAAAATCCATCGATAAATCCTCCCATGGGGCATTTGGCACAGGCAATGGGGTATAAAAGCCAGTGTTTTGAGAGCTTCCTTTGGCTGTTTGGCATACATAGCACTTTTGTACAAAACGACCGACATCCCTCTTAAGTTGTGGCCAATAGTAGCACTCTTCAACTAGTGCAATGCTCTTGTCACGCCCAAGATGTCCTGCTAAGCCACTGCTATACAACTCTTTCACCACCTTTTCTCTCAAGGAATACATTGGAATGCAAAAACGAGAACCCTTAAAGAGAAAGCCTTCATGGAGATATAAATCACTTATTTGTCTTGCTTGATACTTTCTAAACTCCTTTTTAAAATCTCCATCTTCAGCATACAATTCCTTCAAATAATCAAACCCTTCAACTTCGTTACTTATAGTTACCATCAAGGCTGCCCTGTGGCTCAAAGCATCTGCCACATTATTTTTTTGTCCAAATTTGTGTTTCAAAACATAGGTGTATTGCTGTAAGAATAACGACCATCGACCATGTATGCGATTCAAGTCCTTTTGGCTATCAATGAATTTCAAATCTTGGTGGTCAGTATATAGAATGAACTCTCGTTGAATTAGATAGTGCTTCCAATGACGAACTGCTTGTACAACTGCATAAAATTCTACTTCATATGTTGACCACTTCTTTCGAGTTTTACTCAACTTTTCGCTGTAGAAAGCTACTGGTCTTCCTTCCTGGGATAGAACGGCTTCAATGCCTATGTACGAAGCATCACAATCTACCTCAAATAACTTCTCGAAGATAGGCAACGCCAAAACAGGTTCAGTAGATAACTTCTCTTTGATCAACTCGAAGCATTTATTAGCTTCTTGAGTCCAGAAGAATTTGCGTTGCTTCAAACACTCGGTTATTGGTGCCATAATGGAACTAAAGTTTTTGACAAACCTCCGATAGAATGTCGGCAGACCATGGAAGGTTCTAACTTCTGATACACTTCTGGGTATTGGCCATTCCTTAATAACTTTTACCTTTTCTTCATCAACATGAATGCCTTCGGCACTTACCACGAAACCCAAAAACACCAAGTGGTCAGTCATAAAATGACATTTCTTTGAGTTGATGTACAACTTATCTTTCTTTACCACAGTAAGTACTTATGTTAAATGCCTTTTATGTTCTTCTTCATTATGACTGTACACCAAGATATCATCAAAGAAAATAACAACAAAATGACCAATGAAAGGTTTGAGTACCTGATTCATCAATCGCATGAAGGTACTTGGTGCATTTGAGAGTCCAAAAGGCATAACAAGCCATTCATAAAGTCCTTCTTTTGTTTTGAAAGCAGTTTTTCATTCATCAACGGATCTAATTCTGATTTGATGGTATCCACTCCTCAAATCTATCTTAGAAAACACCTTTAACTCTTCCAACATGTCCAGCATGTTCTTTAAGCGAGGAATTGAGAATCTATACTTTACCGTGATTCGGTTGATGACTCGACTATCTATACACATCCGCCAACTTCTATCTTTCTTAGGTGTCAATAAGGCTGGAACTGCACATGGGCTCATGCTAACTCTAATCATTCCTCTTCTGATCAACTCTTCAATCTTGTCTTGTAAAATTTATGACTCTTTTGGACTCATTCTGTAGTGGGGCAGATTTGATAAACTCGCTACAGGAACAAGGTTAACGTGGTACTGAATATCTCTCATTAGGGGTAGTTCATCAGGAAGATCATCGGGCATGATTTCCTTGAATTTATCTAGGAAGGGTTGCAAGCCTTTTGGAGTTTCAGTAGGCATTGTTTCCATTCTTTTCTCATTCACAACAAATATTTGAGCTGTCACTTTAGTCTCGTTTATAAAATTTTGCACAATCAGGAAGGAGTGACCCTCATCTTGTAAATTTTTGGGTCGACGTTCTTCGCCAATGGGGGTAAGAATAATTTTCTTTCCATCTTTGAAGAAGATGTAACGATTGTCTCGCCCACGATGTGTAGAATCTCTATCAAATTGCCAAGGTCTGCCAAGAAGAATATGACATGCATCCATCTCCACAACATCACAGGTTATCTCATCATCGTAGAATTTTCCAATGAAAAAACAAATTTGATTTACTTTGGTTTCACCAACCCTTTTAATCCAACCAATCTTGTAGGGAGAGGAATGTAATTCCGTTTTCAATTGAAGCTTGTCGACCATAGTCTTGGAGATAATGTTTTCACTACTTCTCCCATCAATAATCATGTCACAGATCTTGTCATTTACTGTGCATCGAGTGCGAAAGATATTATGACGTTGTAGGTCTTCCTCTTATTTTGGGATGCACATCAGATTCCGAACTACTAAAGATGACCTTTCATCATCAGAGGCTTCTCGAATATTCCATCTTCATAATTTTCTTGATCACAAGTTAGGTCATTATCTTTTGAGTCATGTAAATTGTCAAACACAAAATTATCTTCAAGAGCCAGGTTCACAGGTTATCGTGCTGGACAAACATTAGAATGATATCCAAATTTTCCACAGCGATTGCACTTTAGATCAGAATTTGAACTTGGGTTCTTTGCTGATGTGGCGTTTCCTGATGGCCTTGTAGGTCTAGCTTCAAGACTCACTTGTGTGGGAGATTAAGGAGGTTGTGTAGCTGCACCTCTATTAGGAATAAATTGTGCTCTTTTTGAATTCTCACCAATGGTTCTCCCCACCTAATTTTTGATGACAGGTCGCTGTAATTGGGACTCCACACGAGTTGCACTCCTCACAGTCTCATTAACCGTCCAAATAGGTTGCAAGGAAATCCTATCTTGGATGGTTGTGCGTAGCCCACTAATGAATCTTGCCACTTGATGAAATTCAGTCTCTACTAGAATATTACGTGCTGATAGGCGATAAAACTCCTCAGCATATGTTTTTACACTGCGATTATTCTGTCGATAATTTTGATATTGCTGAAAGAGTATCTGATCATAATCTATGGGAAGAAATTGTTTTTCGAGAAGATACTTCATCCATGGCCATGCTCGAATTGGAGCTTTATTTTGGCGTGTCCTTTCCAACTGGATGCGTTCCCACCATGCTGATGCACCTCCCTTGAGTCGGTAAGCAACAAGCTTTACTTTCTTCGAATTTGGAATCTCGATGTAGTCAAAAAACCGTTCCACTTCAGCAAGCCAATTGAGGAAATCTTCGATCTGAAGTTAGCCATTGAAAGATGGGAGATCAATCTTCAAGCGAAAATCATAATATCTATTATGCTCAAAAACTGGTCGATGAAGGATCTCTTTAATTTCTTCATCACTAGAGTCTTCAAGGATTTGTAAACACTTTGGATTCACTTGCGGAGCCTTTTCTCGACCAATTGGATTGCGAGTCACTTCATCGATCCGTCGACGTGGTTGATTCAGGCCTTTAAGTTGATCCATCCTCAACATCAATCTTGCAAGTGAATTTTGGATTGTCTCTATGGTCGAATCAAAATACTCATGACTGATGTGATTACCCACAGGAGCACCGTCCCTAGGGTTGCTGTTGGTTGCGTCGTCGTTAGACATTAAGTAAGGAGAGTCTCGCTCTGATACCACTTGACGTAGTAACAAGCGTGGTAGACGATGAAAACACCGTTGCCTCTGTTAAGAACTCCTTGAATCCACAAGGAAAAGAGAAAATTCACTAAAGTAAAATTTTATTGAGAATAAAAGTTGTTTTTCCGTCCATAGGACTGAAGGCCTATTTATATAAATACTAGAAATCCAATTTGAGTAAGTTTCTGGCTTCTTAAGTCCCAAACTGAATATAATTCAGTTTGAACCCATTAATTGGATTGGTAGAAGTTCTAAATAAGTTAATTTATGAAAATAAAATTCTAAATAAGGATTCATCCTTCCCGAGTCCTAAACTGAATAGGATTCAGCCCAAAATTAGTTTTACGTTGGTGGAATCTGAAAATAAAACCTAAGACATCATAATGAAGAGAATTTAAATATAGAAAGGTATTAAGTAAGGTAAATCCTAAGTTTAAATAAAAGAGTGAATTAAATCATTTGTCATGGCCCCTTGACTTCTGAATTAACTTGTTTTGATATTCCTGAACTTCCTTTGAGTGTCCTACATCAAAATCTTAGATCAATGTGTCTTAAATTAGAATTGTTGTGTTTGGCTCCCATAGTGTCTTCTTGCCTGTTCTGTGGATTTTAGTTGGACTACATGTTCTGCATCTTCAGTTTCCTCTCCATCTCTTGTTTCTGCTCATACCTGGCTGTACTTGAGTACTGTCTTGTTTATTTTTTCACTGAACTACAAGTTCCTTTGATTTGGCTCTTGTTCCAAAATGTTTTTCTCGTGGAACCTATTACAGTTTACGTTGCATTTTGGAGCTAACATCACTTGTTTCGCAGGTGGGAAGAAAAGATCACAGTTTTACTATGACATTTGGAACATCAGATATTTGAGGAAGTTTACATGGGATGATCTAACAAGTGAAATTGGTAAGCCCAAATCGATGGATTGAAAGTTGCACTATGCTCTGTTTTAATATAAGTTTATCACAAGGTTTGTTACCAATGCAGCTGAAAAGAGTCATATACGGGAGCAGAAGCGAGAAATGGAAGCATCTGCTGCAAAGAGGGAGCGTGACTTCTATTTGGCAAAGGTTGAGCAGTCTCAAGCATTAAGTTCTATAGAAGAACGCATAAAGAAGGTTTGTTTTATTTTGAACTTCATTTGATATCTTGGATTTTCTTGTTGGTCTTCCCTGTGGTTGCTTTACATACAAATGCTTTTCATTATCTACATTTCACATCGTATTGTACTGTAAGTCTGTTCACTAGTAAGTTGACTTGCGTTAAAGGCACCATATTTTCGCATTTCAATTTACTGCCAAAATGTAAGTTGAAATGCAACGTTTGCTCAGAAATCTTGATGCATGATCAAATAAATTTTAATCAATTTTGACTAAATAAATAATTATTGTCAATGCTAAATTACAAAATAGGATATATTGGTGGGTTGTTTATTCAATTTAAACTAAGTCCATCTGTGTCATGCTACTCATATCAAATCAAACATTCTTTTAATATATTTCATCCCAAACACACTTGCTATAGGAGAAATGCAAGATTCCTAGATACATGCAAGTCACCTCACACTTTCGTTTATGCACGAGATGGACATTTCTTTTTGCATTCCATTTTTAATGTGGTCCCATCTATCAAATGTCAACCCATATATTTATTATGGTTGAACCTACACTTCTGACAAGTTTGAGTGTATTTCAAACTTTGGCACTAATTAGTCTGAGAATCAAGTTGGCTAAGTTTGTTTGCAATTCTTACCCTAGCAGAAGCGAAAGACAGAAGAATCAGAACCATATGTGAAGGAGCACAAGGTTATCCGTCATTTCCAACAGATTCGCCCAGTCGCAGAGGATGTTGTGCAAAAGAAACAGAGGCTATCCAAAGACTTCTTGGCAGGGGTAGGGATTCGTTCTACTGTTTATTAACACTATGCTATCAAAGTTCTTGTGCTAGCCCTGCACTGATATACGAAAAACTTGTCATTCATGCAGCTCTTGGGTGGTGGTGATTCTTGATCTGCTCTGAACTTCTATCAGTGGAAGCATGTTGAAGCAGCCTCAGCATGTCTGGGATTTCTGATTGTGTTTGAGATGCTGGCGGGCCATCATTACAATTACAATTTTATATTTCTGTAGGGTTTTAGCTTCTTATTCTGAGATTTTGCTTCCAATGTATTCCATGTTAATAGCTAATGTTACCATTTTATACTGGGACATTAAGTTATATTTCTTTGAGAGAATGTAAAACATGCAGATCTATCTATTTATTTTTGCGCACATCATTGGCTAACAAAATAGGATGGAGGCCCTTAGTAGCACCACCATGCAAAAAATAAAAAAGGAATGTTTGGAACTACTCTAGCAGGCAGCAAAGGTGGCTGCATGGTGATAACCCAAACGGCAGATAACTAAAATTTAACTAGAGTAGTCCTAGTCATTTTTATGAGATAAAGGCATAATTCCAAGTAATTTTGCATCCCATATCGCCTGAATCTTTATGGACTGTTCTCGGAAAAAGAAAAAGTTCATGAAAACTTGGGCATGCCTAAAAATCCTTATCCAAAGATTCAAAGAATCTTGTATCTGTAGATATGGAACTCATGTAGCTGAAAGGTACACAAAATACGTACCAAAAACCAATTCTAGATATCTGTCATGTACCAAGATTACATATAGGAAACTATACAAAAACTAATTTTGTTTTGAAAATGCGGCCAAAGACTGGTTTCTTCTTCCCCTGCAGTTCTATATCATAACTGCAACCACTGGCCCATCAATCTGATCAGCTACAACAGGAACCTTGAGCGTGGCCCCCTTCTGGCATCCCAGAGCTCTGCCCACGGCCACGGCCCACCTTAATACCTGATGTCTGCAATGCATGGTCCGTGCAATACTTGGAAGCTCATCATTTATTTTATAGAGAAAATAGAGATTAATTATAAACAAAATTAGGAACGAGTTCACCGTACATGATTTCAAATTTCTACTGATTTTTGAGTCAAAGATCAAAAGCTCACACCAAAAACATGATACAGAACAGATTTACAAGTTTAGACATGAAATTTTGCTCCCAATTCCTTCTTTAGCAGCAGGCAGAGGTCAAATATACAATGGCTAAAAATTTTTATGAAAATTTAAAAACCCAAATAACAACTTAAGAAACAAGGTGAATTAATTTTACAAAATATTTAAACATTTTAACAAATCAATAACCTAATTCAATTCTTAAAAATAAAAGCAAATTGATTTGCAAACTTCCAAAACTAAAATCAACACCATTGCATTAATAAATGAGGTAAGAAAAAATTGCACCCCGATTTTACGTAATTCAGTAACTAATCACATCTATTTTACGAAATCAAATCTTTATCCAAACTCGAAATACGCGAGTATTGCTTTCTTAAATTAACAAGCTCATGCAAACTAAGCAAGAACCAATTCCAATATCGGAGATTGATCTCTCACACAGTTTTAATACCATACTAGTGTTTACAATAGAAAAGATGAAAAAAATTCACTATATTCTACACAATAATAATCTCTCAAGTTGAGTACAAACGCAAAAGAATTTAAAAATGAAACTACAAATTTATAAAGTTTTGGCGACTTGTTTTCTCTTTCGAGAATTAGTCAAAGATATGAAAGCTATAAAGACAGTGAGCCCCAAGTCTTTAAATATCATTTGGATTGATTGTATCTTTGACCAAACCCGTTCCAATAATCAAAAAACTAACCATTAATTTTTTTTGCTTGTTTTCAGGTGGCTGATTTTAAGTTAGAACAATCAAAAATATATGGTGCAATCAGCCAAACTCATCAGAATAAAGGTTGAAAAATTTTTGTTTGATATATTCCGACGACCGACTAAGATAATTCGAGCTAATGAACTTAACAAAGATAGAATCCTAAATTTAGATCCTAAGTTTCCGCAAATTCGAGTCAAGTTTGACACTTCATCAATTTACTTGAGTAAAAGTAGATAAAATGTATGAAGACTTATCAAATAAAATGAATTGTCAAACATAAGAGAAACAAAAAAGTTTCACTTCAAATCCTCCACTCAACTAACCCTAATATAAAAAATTAAACCTAATAATATTCAAGTCTTCTTTGAACTTTTAAGTTTGTTTAAATAATTTTCAAATCATCGTCTTGACCTTGAATCATATTCATTAATTCGTCATCATGCTTTTATAATGTATTCATCATTACTTTGAAATTTTTGAACAGACTTTTGATTTTCTTATAAACATGGCTATGCTACAAACACTCACAACTTAATAAATTATTAAATATATGATTTATTCATTATCAAAATTATAAAAAATAATAATTTCCCTCTTTTTTAATAATGACATATTCTTAACAAAAATAAATAAATACTATAGTCGATCAATGAAATATATAATTTAAATATATATCAATTAGAGCATACATTTAAAAATTAACACCTCCAATATGAATTTAAACGACAATAATCTCTCTCTTTTTTAATAATAACAAACTCTTAACAAAAATAAATAAATACTATAATTGATTAATGAAATATATAATTTAAATATATATCAATTAGAGCATACATTTGAAAATTAACACCTTTAATATGAATTTAAAGAAATATAACAAATTTTTAGCAAATAACATATTGAGTTATTAAGAGAATATCAATCAATCAAGAAAAAACCAAAAAATAATGCTCCCTCTCACTCTGGCATGATAAAAAAATTAGACATGTTTTTCTTTACTTTAGTATTTCTCTCCTTTACTAAAATTATTTAATTTAAAATGTTTTAATTATTTTTCACATTTTGATATAAATAAAAAGGGTACAGTCAAAATATAGCATATATCAAATATATGGATATTAACAAAAACTTTCAACTCACATAACACAAAAAATACATATAAAATAGAAATGCACCACTCTTAATTTTAAAACATAAGATAATAGTTGCATTCACATCTGAATACAAAAATAGTTATAAAACATTATAACATTCACAAATTAATAATAAAACTCTACAAGTCATAATCATGAATTATAATACATTCACAATTTCTATAATAATATTCATAAAATTTTGTTAAAACATGATCAAAATAGAGAATAAAACTCTAAGAGGTTAGACTGAAAGGACATCGGTCTAGTAGTGTGTGTAGCATATTTTCAATCCGATCCAAATGTTAAATGGCGTTCATAGAAAAGCCCTCAAAATTGATCAATCAATATGTCCAATTGCTGATATATCAATTGGCAGGAACGAGATAAACTAGTTAGGTCAACAATCGTATCATCAAAATCTATCACCAAGCGTTCAGCATCCTTGTCTTGAATTTCCTTTTTGGTGTCCTCGATAGTTGTGGTGTGACCAAAAGCTTGAACCCATTCTCCTCTCTATTGACAAAAATCCATTCGACACAACAAAACCCTAGAGAGACTCAACATGGGTATATTGATAACAAATAAACGAATCACAAAGAAGGATGACGACAGAAAAATGACAAAAGATCATAGTAATAATAATAAAATATCTAAGAGCAGTTATACTATAATAGATATTGGTCATCATGTGTTAAAAATAATATATAGAAGGTTGTATTGACGATCAGTCAAAATACACTAAATAAGTTCACATACGAGATTTCATTCCGATGTCTATCATTCGAAAGGATAATATAGATTAGAACCTAATGAAGAATATAAAAGCCACGTGGGAGTAAATTAGCAATTATTTTGATCATAGTCACTTCAAAGTTTCTTCAAATACAGTCCAAATAACATCATGATAAGTAATGAGAAGATTTTCCCTTTCTCAAAATTGGGCAATGAAAGCTTATCACCACTTGTAGAAATATAGAAAATGTAGTCTACTATGTCTACATTCAGTTCAATTGAAATTATTTCATAATAAGATGTGAGAGTAAAGATATTATACTCAAAAGAGGCAATAAAAAATTCACATATTTTCATCAAAATGGATTTCTTTCTATCTAAAGATAGTCATTCTTGAGAAGTAAAAAGAGACTAAAAATTCAAAATTAACAATTTTTAAAGAAATGATGAGAGAAGAATGGAACCGATCTTAGTATCTTTTGAAGGCGACAGGATAACTAAAAATGATGGGCAAATTTGATGTCTCACTGGAAGTTTGACCGAAATCCTTTTTAGAATTTAAGGCCGATGGAGAAAGTTCATCAAAGGAGAGACACGCACAATCCAAAGGGAGAAGACAGGACTTGGACAGCTGATCTAAGGCTTATGAAAGAAAAAATCACAATAAAGTCATATTCAAGTGTCCAAACATTAAAGTTAAAATGTCCGAACTTAACAAAAATAACAAATCATTTTTTGTCTATAGAGTTTGAATGACCAAACCTACATGTTGAAGCGTCCGAATGTAACAGAGACAATAAACAATTATGTCTATAGAATTGAGCATCCAAACCACCAAATTCGAGTAATTGAACGTATCTTAAAACAAAAATTTTAAAAGAAATTCAAAAATCAAATTACCCAATTTGTAAAACTCCAATTTCAATTTGAATAAGAAAAAACCAAGTACCATATAATGGTTTTGTAAAAATATACATAAGTTGACGATCTATTTTAATAAAAAATCAGCAAAATGTCATTTTGCAACACATGTAAATGCTCCCCTTACCTATATGATTAATAGTATCATACTCAATTAATGCCTATTCATTAAGACATATTATATGGAGATCATTATATTGAAGAAAAATTATAAGAATTAGAAAAGATTAAATTAGCTCATGTGATTAAGTATTTTTTAAAGTTTATTACAATATCATCCAAATGGGTTTTCTCTTTAATATCTATAAAGCAAACATATTTATTTATCCAAAAAGATTAATCATAATACATAATACATAATATCACAAATGAAAATTATGAAAAGTTTCAATAAAAAATAATTATAAAAATTTTTATTAAGCTTGGAGTTAATTTTTTATTTTGAGCAACTTTGAGATTTCATATTAATCTTAAAATTATCATCTTTTTAGTTTTGAAGCATCGTATCTATGATCCAACAAATTTTCTCTTTAGACTCAATCCCTTTTAAACTTGAATAATTATTATTGAAACTTATCATAACTAGATAAATTTATCAAATTTTAATTTAATCGTTATTACAATTCAAGGGACAACAATCTCCTCTTTTTATATATAATAAGTATACTAAAATATATGACAAAAGTAAAAAATATGTTTTTAATAAAATTAACTTAAGTGCAATTGAGTTTAACAAGTCAAACAACTATACATATTGTTTTCCCCCTCTTGGTTTTAATAATAATCAAACTAAAGTTTAACAAATTTATGTACTTATGATAATTTTTAACATTAGTAATGATCATCCAAATTTAAAAATAATCAAATCTCAAAATAAAATTGATTAGAACATGAAAATAATGACTGGAATATAAAAAAACATGATAATTTGAAAATAAAGCTTAAAAAATAAAATAAAAGCTCAAAAATACTTAAAATAAATTATCAACTCCAATCTCATGAGTAACTTTTCATTTTTATTAAGTCGAGAATTTGATTATTAATTTATTTGAATTTTTTATTATTACCATATTTAACTTGGATATATCTTCATCGGTTTATCTTACTTTTCTCCAAAATAAATTGAAATTATGTCAAATATCTAAAGTTTCAAAAAACTCTCATTAAGTTTTTTTGTCACGTTTGATTATTTGAAAATCGCTAGAATTTATCAAACAAAAGATTTCAACTTTTGTCTTTGCAATCTTCGATCGCCCAAAATTTGAATTTGATTGTCCGAACTCGGAGATTCAGTCACTCAAAATAATAAGTGTAGTCAATCGAATACTTGAGAATAAAACTTAATCACTAGTTTTATGACCATTGAAACGAGTTCAGTTATCCGAACTTAACCAAAAAATTATAGGGCGATTCTCAATTATTAAATTTGTTTTCAATGGTTATATATTACTTTGGGATTTTTTTTTGCTCGATAAGAAAAAGAATTTTCAATATTTTTAGAAAAAATTCAAATTTTCCAAACTCTCTATCCTCAATAATAGTTCAAATAAGTTTTAACTTTTTCAAATCTTCATTATTCTTGTGTTTTAATCTTTGAAAAACTTTTATCATGAATTTTTTTCTTATTTTTATTAGTTTGTAGTCTTCTAACTCTTATAGGTTGTCAAAAAAGAGTTAAGTATTCTCTTAGATGTTAGCAGAGAGAATTAATTCCAATGTAAAATGACAATTACTTGGTAAGAATAAGATATTATAAAAATTTAGCTTCGTCTTCAAAAATCGATATCACTAGTGGAGTAACTGAAATACTCAGAATTGAAGTAAATGTCATGGAATAAATGTAATTGATCACTGAATCACGTATATCAATTTACACACTCTCATTTATTTTTTATATGCACTCTATTATATTTGATTGATTGAGTTAAAAATTCTATTATTGTGATTGCTTACAGATTGAATTGAAATTAAATTTGACAAAATTATATATCATTATTGAAAATTTTAATTCACCCCCTTTTTATATTGTCATTAGTGGGTCTTCAAAATTTAGCATTGTCTTCTATAGAAAAACATGAAGGAACTCGTGTTGGTAATAAATTCAGAAAAAAAAAATTAACATCCTAGTTTTTTGCATTATCTGCAAAAAGTTTGAAGTTTTAACTTGACTTACCTTTTGTGCTATATCAAAAATGCCTTCTTGAATGGTATTATAGATTTTGGTGGTCGTGCTTATGAATGCCTACAATTGGTTATCACATAATTGAGAGAATACTTGTATTAAATTGCATCAAAAAGAAAGTTTTCAGAAGATCAAAGAATTACCTCCTCAACATTTTGTGCAGTTTTTGCTAAAGCTTCCAGGAAAAGCAAACCATTTTCCTTGGCAAATTGTTTGGCTTCTTCTCTGCTAACAGCCCTACTGTGTGAAAGATCACTCTTGTTACCAACTAGCATTATTGTTAAGTTGGGATTTGCATGCTGCCGAGCATCCTCAAGCCAGTTTGTGAGATGGTTGAATGTTTCCTTCCTTTAAAAAATAGAGTAACTAGTCAACTATAAGTTCTGGATTAGCCAACTGCAGCACTAGGAATTGAAAATAGAGAGAAACTTAAAGACGACCTGGTGATGTCATAAACAAGTATTGCTCCAGCTGCACCTCGATAGTATGATCTAGTGATAGATCTAAAAGATTCCTGACCAGCCTGCAAGTGACTAGAAGGATCTGTTAAAGAGTAATTCTCTCAAGAGTTATACAGGATTTTATTCCCAAAAAAAGGATCCTCCAAATACAACAGACAATGCAGCTTAGTACACACCAAAGGGAGGATGCTGACACAAAAAAAAAAAGAGCATAAATCTGGAGGAACTCGAGAAAATTGAGAAGTAAATTGAGTCAAAAAGCAAGCTCAAATACTGAAACTACTGGATATGAATTAAAAATAATCAAAATAACCCAAACCCTGAGTAGGAGACTAAAGATGATTTCTGGCACGATAAGAGTAAGGCAACACTTCTCTCACTAACAAACTAATGATTGCCTTTATATTCACTTCTCTCACTAACAAGCTAATGATTGATACATGAATCATAGCCTTTATATTCACACTGCATCTTTCTTTGCCATCAAATCCTTAATATTTGCACTAACAACGGGTACTGTAAATATTGCATCTTTCCCATTTCAAAGAACATTCAAGGCACCGCAATAACATTAACAACAAAACAATCTTATGGCAGTTTTTGTTGAGCTATTGATGTAGTTTCCTATATAAATTTAACTATTTTGATTTCAAAGCCAAATCATATTTAATATGTTAATCATCCAAAGTCATAATTGAGAAGACAGTCTGAGATCTGCAGTATGTCTATACTGGTAACAACTCTGAAGTAGGACCTCGACAAAACCTTTCACATCTAAGCATGCCAAAATTTCATGTCCATGCCTGATACCAACAAAAGCATGCCAAAATAGATACCATGTTGCATTATGCATCCCCAATGCATCCAATACCCTAAGAAGTGAGAACCAGTAATCATTCGTCGTGGAACTAGAAATTGACATCAATTTGTAGGAACCTCACAGCATCAATTGAAGTTCACTGCGTTTACCCAAGTGCTATCTACTAAACTCTTGGTGTAGATTCTGTACTGTAATTGCAAGTTGTTTCTGCACTTCAATGAACACTATTGCCCACAAAGAATTGCTTTTGGTGGTTACCTCAATGATCAAACCATCAGGTCAATATAGCTAGATTGGAACTGGCATAGCAAAAATATAAACAACCTTCCTGTGCAAATACAGGCCTCCAGTTCTTAAATTCACCCAATCACAGCTCCTTGCATCCCCATCAAATTTGTATGCTTCTCTTCTCGACAACAAAAGATCAAGGGAATATTAGATGAATATCCTCTTATTCAAAAACAGTTACAAAGATCTAGATAATGCAAGGACGTACTTGAATAACATCTTAATAGTGTGAAAAGTCAGTTTACTACAATCAAGAAAGATGAATATAAGCTGGCATCTTAAAAATTGATGAGACACCGATTCGTCGACCCTATTTTTGGTTCGAGCATACCATTGGACCAGTTCAGTCCGCAACCTCGTCAGCTTGGTCCACCAGACTCCATACTCCAGGTTGGACACACCGAGGCTTATTCACCGAGCTCTATGGTTTGAACTTCGTGCACCAAGTTTCATACACCGAGCTCCATACAAAAAGCCTCCATCCCGGATCGGGTGATCGACCACTTCAAAAAGGCTCCAAGCCCCTCGAAGCACAATGGTACCGAGCACCGAGCTACCGAATTCCTCAGTGGTCTCCATTTCTGACAGTGGTCGTGGTAGAGAACATGGTCTACTCCATTTTTCAGAAACCAACAATATGGAAGGTTCACCCCATATCACTCAGTGGTGAATTTTTCCTTGTACCCTCACCCTAACCTAACCTTAAGGACGTGTGGCCATGCAAGCCTCACCCCGGGTTTGAGGTTAACTGGTCCTATATATATGCCAAATAGTCAGGTATGAAAACCTAATGCCCATTATCTTCCTGCCTCGCATTTCCCTCTCCACTATAGTACCTTACTTAAGCATCATGACCTGTTTGATTTCGGATTAAGGTCGAGATCAAGATCAAAGGAATGGATAAAATGTAAAACGATAATACGGTCAATTAAATGATGTTTGGTTACTGATCTAGCTAGCGGATGGTTTAAATTTTTTGTAGACAAAAATGTCCTCCGACTTCACCCAACTCCCCGGTGAGCATAAATCACGCCCAGCCACCGGCCAAGCACCATCGCCGCTCCTGCAGGATCACCATCGTCTTCATTGTACTGATCGGCCTCGCCGCCATCGCCGGAGGCGTGTTCTATGTGCTCTACCGCCCCCATCGCCCGACCTTCACCGTCTCCTCCATCTCCTCCATCCGGCTCTCCACCCTCAACGTCACCGCCTCCAACCAGCTCGGCTCCCTCATCGACGTCAACCTCACAGCCCGCAATCCTAACCACAAGCTCGTCTTCCTGTACGACCCCATCTTCGTCTCCGCCTCCTCCAACAGCGTCGACGTCGGCGACGACTCGTTTCCCGGCTTCGAACACGACGAGCTCCGGCCAAAGCCTGGACTCCTCAGCGGCCTCGGATCAGAAGAAGAAGAGCAGCCTTCCGCTCGATTTAGTTATGAAGGCGAAGGCCGGGGTCAAGATCGGCAACCTAAAAACCTAGAAACTCGAAATCAGGGTTTCATGCTCTGGGATCGACGTCGTAGTTCTGAAGGGCGAAGGTAAGAACGCTGCTACTGGCAATGGAGTCAGAACAGACGGGCCGAGGTCGGAATTGGAGTCGGAGCAGACGGGCCAAGGTCGGAGGCTCGAAACGGATAAAGTAGAACCTGGTTCCATCTTCCTCGAGCTCTCAGCCTCAGTCAGAAACCTCCAAAACTCTAGTAATGGCAACGACGATCGCCAACTTGCTCCCCGGCGCTCCGAGATTGGGCTCCTTCTCCGGATCGAATCAGAGCCGCCCATTATTTGTCTCAGTGTGCTTTTTTAAACTTGTTTAGCAGATGAAATGGGGCTCAGAGGCAGAACCAACTTGGGAGATCAAGCTGAATGGGGCGTGAGGCGATAGTCATCGTCGGTGGAGGAGATCAGTTGTAAATTTTGTTTATGTATTGATGAAAATATGATTTGATAAAATAAATATCAAATTATGTAATTTGTTAGTATATCACAGGTTGTGGGGATTATCTTTTTTCTAGTTTTCATCTATATGTGTATTGAAAGAAATTTATACTAGATGACATTGTCAGGGCAAAAATTGTGTTAACCTAATCACGGGTTAGTCATTCATCGGTAGATCATGTTCATCTTTCAAACATAACATTACAACACGTAATATAACATTACAACACATAACATTATATAAGGAAATATCGAAAAACACAATATACATTATTGCTAAATATATATAATAATTTTGAAAGACACCGAAAACAGCGAGTACTGTCTGCAAAATTCTGGGTTCAAAATAAAGCATCAGCAAGTACTTCTTTGGCTACACGTGCGACTGCTTTGCGGTGCAAAAAATACAACATTATTCTGTGCAAGTAAAAAAAACGTGAAAAAATTATTAACATGATTTTAGAAAATTATATAAATTATACTTACAATTGATGAGGAACACAAAAATTATTATCTTAGTTGACATCAGAAAGTTAATTACGATATTTTATATCGAAAAAAGTAAACTATCACTTACGCATCCCACAAAGTTGCAGTTATTTGGTTCCGAAGTATTTTCCCATATCGCACTTCACGTTGCGATTTACGGATGTTGGGTTCAGATGTTTCATTGTGTGCTCCCATATATTCTCCAGTGCTATCATCAATCCCTTCGTTAGTCCTGCAGTCGTGAAACAGCTAGTCCTCACAGTAATTCCTATGTATAAAATTATGTAGCACAACACAAGTAACCACTATAGCACATTGTGTCTCGTAAGGATATGGTTGCATTTTGCGTAATATTTGAAACTGTTGCTTAAATACGTCAAATGTCATCTCCACACAATTTCTCAAAATGGCATGCATATGATTAAATTTGTCTTTCGAATTCTAATATCGGACTCGACCTTGACCAAACTGTCCAATGTGGTATCGCTCATTTCAAAATGGTGCGAGAAATTTACTAGTATTGGCATATCCGGCATCCACTAGATACTATTTATCTAAAATAAACTATAATTATCATTACGAACATTATCATTAGTGTTTAAAGAAAAGCAAAATTATGAGTTTCACATTTGGGAACGAAGAAATCGTCTCGGCTTAAACATTCAAATAAGACTCGTGCGTCTGTCGTAGATTCCTCCCAACCACTACAAACGAACAAAAATTCTATATCAAAAGAGACAACTGTCATAACATTTTTTGTAAGCAACCCATGCCGATCTCAAAATAGAAGTTGCATTTCTCGACTCACAATCGCCGGTATATATATGCCATTTATAACCCCGAGTGCATCCTACAAAGAAACACATAATATGTTGGAATATATGTTGGCATTATTTAGAGAATATTATAGAAACTTATCTCAACTTGAAAAAGAAATACGCTCCTTCTCGATTAAGAATTGCGGGATGGATTGGAGCATCATGAGGCGATAATTGTATATAATCATTGTTTAGGGACATAACACCTTCCAAGACTTTATTGAAGTACCTGCTTATAGTCTCTGCAGAGTGTTGGAATGTCAGCTGCAAGTCTCTGTTAGATTCTCCACGAGCAATGGAGTAAAGAAAAATCTCTACTTGTAATTCAGCTGATACATGAGCTGTAGGCATGATACTTCCCCGCTCAATAAGCATTCTAGTGAACTGTAGAAACACTTGCAGCACAACTCTAAAGGTCCGAAAAAAATGTTCTTCATTACCTAGTAAGTCGTACATAAACTCCATCCCAGTAAACGCTCGGTTATTCAGTGGATGGGTTGGTCTTCTCGCTGAAGTTGAGGAGCCTTCAAAATAAAGGGAAATGTGATCTTCGATGAGCAACTCTACTTCTTCCTCTATATCATCAAGAATATCATCGTAATTAGACATCTTGGTGTTACAAAGAAAAATGAACTTGTGTTATAGCATTGACAATAAAGTCGCTCTATAAATAGAGATCGACCTGAGTCGTCAAAGTGATAAATCATGTCTGATTGATATGACGTGTCATCTTGATGTTACAGAGATGAACTGTTGACGTCAGAGTGATAAATCATGTCTGATTGATAGGACATGTCGTCCTGATGTTACAGAGATGAACTGTTGACATCAGAGTAATAAATCATGTCTGATTGATATGATGGGTCGTCTTGATGTTACAGAGATGAACTGTTGACGTCAGAGTGATAAATCATGTCTGATTGATAGGATATGTCATCCTAATGTTAGGAAGATAAACAGTTGACATCATAGTGATACGCCCTGTCTGATTGATATGACGTGTCGTCTTGATGTTATAGAGATGAACTGTTGACATTAGAGTGATAAATCATGTCTGATTGATAGGACATGTCGTCCTGATGTTACAAAGATGAACTGTTGACGTCAGAATGATAAATCATGTCTGATTGATAGGATATGTCATCTTGATGTTATAGAGATAAACCGTTAACGTCAGAGTGATAAATCATGTCTGATTGATATGACGGGTCGTCTTGATGTTACAAAGATGAACTGTTGACATTAAAGTGATAAATCATATCTGATTGATAGGACATATCGTCTTGATGTTAGGAAGATGAACAGTTGACATCAGAATGATACGTCCTGTCTGATTGATATGACGTGTCATCTTGATATTACAGAGATGAACTGTTGACGTCAGAGTGATACCAACCTCCCACGCCATTTTGGACTTGGTGCCAGCTCAACCTAAACTTTGTCTGCCAGCGAGAAGGAACACCCTCCAATTTTGGTCATCTTTCCGGTTTTGAAAATTTTAAATTTTTTTAGATGTACGATGCGAGTCCCTCCTAGTCAATGTCCGCCACAAGAATTAAATGGAGGTAAGTTGAGATTATAAAGAAGAAATTTTTTGGCAAATATACCCCCTGTAAGATTGCTTAATTGCAAAAACATTCCACTAAATTTTGTCATTGCATGTATCCCTTTCCAAAACAAAAAAATAATTAATCATGAGCTGACCATGAACATCAGAAATATATTCACAATCCCATTTGATTTTTGGTAGAGCACGTACCAACCTCAATTAATACAACCTAAGCATCAGCTAGCATAAATTATGTTATTTAAATTGTACAGCATGTCATATACTACACAAACGCATATGATATCAACATGTGATATAGTATAAAAACTCATGTTTTACAGTCACAAATCAGACAAGCACAGTTTCACCTCAATTACAACTAATCACACAAGCACACCCTCAGTCACAAATCACACAAGCACACCCTCACAAATCACACAAGCACACAACTCCTTCACCTGGATCATGGACTCCATGGAATTTGATCGCGAAACTGGCTGCGGCAATGCATACTTCCTATGGAGGGTCATGCTTCTGTCGAGACCTTCCTTTCCTTCTTGTCCTTCCCTTGATTAGCACCAGCCTTGCTTGCCTTTGCTGCTGCATTCCCTTTCTTCCTCCCGTCTTCCATCTTCACCCTTTGTTTCTTCCTCTTCACCTATAAACAATTAAAAACCTAGAAACGAAGCTTATATAAGGCAAAAACAGATAATGTAGCTTAAATTAAAAGCTCATTTGAAGAAAATTGCAATTAGGAACAGAATTTCACTGGAGTTCAGCTTCTTTCGTCTGTTTCTTTGACTTTGTATCAGCATCTCCATGAGAAGTATCAACATCTCACAATTAAGTAAGAAAAACATATGAAATAGCTCAGAAATTAGTAGCAACAGCGTGTTCAGAGTACCAGCAAGGAGCTTACCCCAGGACCTACTTGTACATTATCCCATCATCTGACAGCCTATTGGGAGTTATCCGAGATTTGAGGGGATGACAGACAGGATTTACGTAATTGTACCTTACTCCAGTTTATATCATATTCTTTTATTCGCCTCTTAGCCCATAATTTCAGCCCAAACGGGTCCTCCTCTAGTAGAAAATATTCCTGATGTAGTGGTACTTTCAGACATTCAGCGCATTTAAACTTGTCTGAAGTGTTAATAAAAGTAAGGCTGAACAACTTGGCCAAGCACTTTTTATACGTCTCATTCTTAACACAAATTTCACTATACTTTTTGTCCATAACCTGCATCCATTTATCCAAAGACTCCGGATCAGGAGCTTGCCCAAAATTGCTCCTAGTACTTCTCAGGAACTCTCCACTATGTTTCCTGCTATTTTTTCCACTACTGCGATCAATTCCTTCAAGAGAGCATTTCCCACGTGGCCCAGAAGTAGGGTTCTCACCAGGAAACAACCTCCGAGCGGTACGAGCGTCTGGATCATCATCAACCTCAGTGTTGTTTTGCATCACTGGTGAGGCGCTCGAATCGGATCCCTCTTGTGCTGTAGGTGGCTCTGCAGGTGCACTTCTCGATAACAGCATCCACTTTCCTGTCACAATTGAGCTCTTCACCATTAGTTCTACATCAAAAAATTGAGGAAACCCAATGATCCACGCATTTTCGTATTGTGGGTTGTGCTGCCAAAAAGAAAAAAGCATTAGGCATAAAATTAGGGTTTTGTATTCCGAAAGTTACAATGTAAAATGTAAAACATACCATAAAGAAATCTCTCATTACTCTCGAATCTCCTGTTATTGGCCTATGCATGTCATAATCCCATGTCCATCCGCTCTTATTCTTCATAAACTAAAATTCATTATACCTTTTTTTCAGTCTCTTCCATCTGTACCTCAATTGCTCTGCATCTCGTACCACGACAGATAATTCATTTAATTTCTGCACAACTTTATTCCAAGATTGCTTTTTGAAATTACCACCCTTGTTCCTTTCATCAACGTGTTCCTCCAGTAGCAACCGAACAAGTAAAGTGTCCTCATCAGTGGTCCAATTTGGGGCGCGTCCAGCCTTGTTAGAAGACTATCCAGCTTGCTGAATTGATTTTCCCTTTCCTTGTGTTCGAGGACTTCGCCAAACTGGTGGATTGTGAGATCCATTCCTGTAGTAAAATCAGAACAAGTAAATAATTCAACCCAAGTAAATATGCGGAGTATGATTTTTGACATTATTCCAGAATAGTCAGAAAAATGCACCTTTAACCTTGCCCTCTATATTCATCACAATAACAGCATCAAGATATATTGGTTGGGCAAGAAAGAAACCATCTTTTGTATACCTTGCAACTAGTAGGTCATATGTTTAGGAACATGATACTAAAAATTATTATAGTTAGGAAATATGAACCACCGAGACAGATGCAGTAAATGAAGGATTCATTATTTTCAATAGAATTCAAATCCTGACAAATCAAACCATTCAAGCAACCTGTGCGAATCTAAAACTACAGACCATTCATCAAACCCTATAAAACAAATTTCAACCCACAAAATGAACCAGAAAAGCAAAAATCCATCGCGATGTCTTTGAGGAGAATAATACAAATCAACTATACCAACGAAAGCAACCAAAATCCATCAGATCAACCATGAATAAACCCTACTGAAAACTAACTAAGAGATCATTCAGACTGAAAACCAGTAGATCGAGGCGAAATCGATAAATCAACAGAAACGGTAGAGATACACGAGGTCCGTAACCTTTGGAAGTACTACAGAGAAGTCATCGGCGGCGAAGAAAGAGAGGAGTGCTCTGCTGCGTGGGCGGCGGCGTCTGTTGCGTTGTCAGCGGTGAAGGAGGAGAGGAGTGCTCTGCTGCGTGGGCGCCGGCGTCTGCTGCATCGGCGGTGGCGAAGGAGGAGACGAGTGCTCTACTGCGTGGGCGCCGGCGTCTGCTGCGTCGGCGGTGGCGAAGGAGGAGATGAATGCTCTGCTGCGTGGGCACCGGCGTCTGCTGCGTTGTCGGTGGTAAAGGAGGAGAGGAGTGCTTCGCTGCGTGGGCACCGACGTCTGCTGCGTCGGCGATGGCGAAGGAGGAGACGAGTGCTCTGCTGCGTGGGCGCTGGCGTCTGCTGCGTCGTTTGCAGCGAAGGAGGGAAGGAGTGCTCTGCTGCGTGGGCACCGGCGTCTGCTGTGTCGGTAGTGACGAAGGAGAAAAGGAGTGCTCTGCTGCGTGGGCGCCGACGTCTGCTGCGTCGGCGACGGCGAAGGAGGAGAGGAGTGCTCTGCTGCGTGGGCGCCAATGTCTGCTGCGTCGGCGGCGGCGAAGGAGGAGAGGAGTGCTCTGCTGCGTGGGCGCCAGTGTCTGCTGCATCGGCGGCGGCGAAGGAGGAGAGGAGTGCTCTGCTGCATGGGCGCCAGTGTCTGCTACGTCGTCGGCAGCGAAGGAGGAGAGGAGTGCTCTGCTGCATGGGCGCCAGTGTCTTCTACGTCGTCGGCAGCGAAGGAGGACAGACTCGTGTTCTGCTGCGTGTGCGCCGACGTCTGCTGCGTCGTCGACGGCGAAGGAGGAGAGGAGTGCTCTGCTACATGGGCGCCGGCGTCTGCTGCATTGTCGGTGGCGAAGGAGGACAGGAGTGCACTGCTGCGTGTGAGCGGCAGCGTCTGCTGTGTGGTCGGCGGCAAAGGAGGACAGACTCATGCTCTGCTGCGTATGGGCGGCGGCATCAGAGGGGAAGAAGAGCGTTATATAGTTAAGGTTTCGTGGCTGAGCAATCCGACGATTCAAATGCACCGAGGATATTTTAGTCAAATTTTAATTATAATTTAAATAAATTAAATAATATTAATTTGGTCAAATTTAATGAATCTGTCCCTAACTCCGTTTCAAACGGACACTAGAAGAGCTGCTGCCGGAGGGCTCCCAGCGGTCCTTACAGTATATTTGTGCTGCAAAGAGGAGGGGACAGCACGTGGCCTGATGGATGAACCAAGCTTCCTCTCAACTCAAGAGATGCGCCAACCTCAGCAACGTCACGAATGATTAATGAAACCTTCAGCAGTAATTTCAGCGCAACCAAGGAGGCCGTATACAAATACTCCCCAAACAAATTTTGGAACCATAGCAAATCCATGGCATCCCCATTCTGGAGATACAAAATTCAAGACCTCAAAAGACCAAATCGATCCGAGCAAGACACACCACAAGAACCTTATTTCAAGCCACAACAATCATCTTAACACGAGAAATCACGATAAAAAAATTTCAATCACTTCTCTCATAATTCGTCCGCAGTGCATCAAAATCACTCAAACAGTACATTCTTGAGGAAATCTGAACTATTGAACAAAATAATGAAAGAAAATCACGCCAAGAATTCCACATTTCATTCGCAATTCGATCAAAATGCATCAAAACACATGCAATCACCAACAGAGATGGGAAGAAACGAACCGTGTCCCAGATTTGGAGCTTGATGGATCGGTCGGCCACGGTGACCATGCGAGCGCCAAACTCGACGCCGATGGTGAGATCGTGCACCGGCTGGAACCGCTTGTCCGTAAACTGCAGCAGCAAGCATGATTTCCCCACTCCTACATCAAAATCAAAAAAATGGGGGCTCCTTCGCGCCCATCCCGACTCCAAATCGAATCCACGGATGCTTCTGGCGTAGGATATCGATATCTAGGGAAAGACGAACCTGTGTCGCTGATGACGATGTACTTGAAGAGGTAGTCGTAAGACATGGCGCCGGCGGCGATCTCACCGGCAAGAACTCTCCGGCGGGAAGCGAGAACCACAACGGGCGGGGAATTGGGATTAAAAAGTAGATTTTATAATTTTATTGCGATGGTTTTTTGGTTGTAGCTCCCATAAAAAAATTAATCTTGGATTTGACCCTCAAAAGCTGATAGTTTTTGTGAATATACCCCTAATAAATTGGACATTTGTGCATCACTATCAAATGTATGACTATACCCCTTCAAAATCTCCAAATTTGTATAATATCCTTGAGCGTACTTTCCCGTTGCTAATGGCTGTCCATGATATTTCCCAAATGTCCAAGGGGTATACGCACAAAAATCCCGTTTCTTGACTTGGCACTGTAATTCAAAAAACTATTATTGCAAACTACCCCTTAGCACTTGACAATTTTGATCACTTATCTTCATTTAAATTTTTTATGCTCCATAATTAAATATTTTTTGTGTGTTACGTTAATGCAAGAGAGACATATTGGTACTATGAAAATCTGCTAAAAGTTACAGAAGATATACGAAAAGAGAGGCTTTTTTAGCAAAAATAGAGTACTTCCTAATTTTTAGAATTTCGCTTTATATTCTTGCTTCTTTTTCTGCGTCTAATTATTGCTGATATAGATTGTACTTTCTCTTGATAGAACAATCATATTATAAAGATATTTCTCACTTTTTTAAACGATCAATTGAATAAAACTCCTTCAAAATTTACTAAATTTTTTTTCTAAATTTAAAATATATATATAATTTTTAAAATTTTGCCAATTTGTATATTTTTTTCATGTAATTTAAAAATTACATATAACTCATTGAAATGTTTTCAATTTACATTTTTTTTAATTATAATTTTTTAAATATTAAATATATTGAAAAATTTCTCATATGTAAATGTATCATTACAATCGACAATATTTAAAAAATATATATTGTTTAATATTGTTTAGGCTAAAGTAAAAAAAAATAAAAAATATCCCCGTATGCTTGAAAGTTGAAAGAGATACTCCAATTTTAAATTTGGTGTAGATTGGCATAGATTAGTATAATAAAGAACATGAGTAAAAATGGATTTCAAATATGTTTTATATTGGACCTTGTATGTAGTCTAGATTGAATCATAGTTCTAATCAATCTTGAGCTAAAACAGCCCCTAAGTGAAGCTAGATAATCTTATTGACAAGGTAGAACAGTATTCTTAAATTCTTCCAAAACGGAAAATTATGTCATGTTGAGCTATTTTGAGAGGAACAAAAACCATAAAATCAATGAGTAAAAAATTACCATATTTATTTAAAATGTCAATTGCCATTATTTAGACGTTGAAAAATGCAGGACAAGGAAGTGAAACCTCTTATCACATCCATGAAAATGGTTGAACTTTTGCAAATTCGAATGGATATTATATTTTATTTAGAATTGGATAGATATCGAGATTCACGTTAAAAATTATTTTAAAATTTTTGATGTAATATTTTAATTGGAACTTGACTGATATTCTATCGAAGAAAATAAAATAAATTTTTTGTTGACTTTTAATTTTATTTGAGAAGTTGATATTTTATTTCAAGAAACAAATTCTAATTGATTTTGTTTAGGTGTTTTGCGTTGTTTTTAAATAATAGCAAGTCAAGCAAGTGCATTCGACAATAATAATTATCCGACTATTTTTTGGGTTTGTAGCAGTTACTGAATTTCCATGAGCGCCAACACGCGGGACCCATTTCAACACAACCTGAAAAAGCAGATAAACAAACAAATCAAATTCTTAGCCAATTTTGATGCATCTACAATAACACTTGAATATGCATGCTTTGTAGCAGCTATATAACTCTTAATTAAGATTTTAAATTTTGATTTCGAGATCCACCGAAACCGATTTGTTTCGATCCTTTCGGTTCTGTTTCAATTGCTTCCGTCTCATTTCACTGTCAATCAAATTATTTTTAACTAAATTTTGATTTTTACTTTAATAAAAATTTTAAATAAAAAAATATTAAATAACTTTTTTAGTAAAATATATAAAATATGTAAGAACAAAAAAATTATAAATTCTTGAATTTAAACCTGAATCAATTGAAATTCAAATTAAAGACTTAATTATTAAAATAATAAAAATTATAATATACAAAAAATAAATAATATAATTTTAAAATTTAAAATCGAAATCTAAAATGAAATATTTTTGTAGAAACGCAGGTCTTGCCGTATTTGACTACTATCAAGGCTGACGTCGTCAGAATTTTTTCTTTGGTAAGCTCAAATGATTTGTTTTGTGTGCTTGACTTGACTACATTGCGTCGTGACATCAAATTTTGATGGATGATGTGTCAAAAGATATTAATTGGACGTTGCTTCCGACTTTAATCTTAAAAGGAAATTGAAAAGATAATTCTTAATCATTTTATTACAAAAAAAGACTCAATAATATTTATATATTTATATATAAAAAAAGATATTTTATAATAATTCCATTAAATAAGTAAGAGCGTAATTAAGATAAGTCGAGTTAACTCGATTTGAGCTCGGGCTCAATAGATTCTCAAAATCATCAGCTCAAACTCAACTCAGATATAAATTTTAAAACTAAACTATAATAATTATTTTCAATTAATTTATACTAAAATATTTTTTTTAAAAAAATTAATATTAAAATCGAACGAGCCGGTTTTAATTCAACCTCAACTCGTCCATAATATAAGTTAAAGTCTTTGAACTTCGTTTATAAGCTACAAACCAAATTGAGATCCTTAAAAAATAAGTGGCTTCTTGCAAGAAACACAACTCAATAATAATAATCTTATCTTTTAAAAAATAATAGAAACCCCATGGAATCATATGGGGGAACATTGATGTATCTGTTGTAGTGCCATTTTCATAAATTAAAAAAAGGGAGGAAAATGCACATATAATTCCATAAAAAATGAATTAAATTTAACCAACCATTCTTTTGCTCTAATGACCGGCGACCAAACGGGGAACAAGAACAATAACAAAACAGCAAACATCAATAGCCGACGTCGAGACACGCCTCCCAAAACAGCTTGTCGTCCTCGATCCGCCGTACCCATCCGTTCTCCTCTTCCGGCTCCGGCTCCCCATTCTCGTCGTCCTCCTTCTCCCGGTCCGCCTCTTTGTTTGCCGGCCACGTTGCCCAAATCTCCGATCCAGACACGCCAATATCGTCGCCCGTGCAGGACTCCGCGTCATCGTCCCCGTCTACTGTCGTGGCAGCCGATGCGTCGGACACCTCCTCGGAATCAGCACTCTCCTCCCGATGCGACTCTCCTCCGGCCGTCCTGCTGCAAATGCAAGCCATTCTGCCGAGATGACGCGGTACGCAGCTGCAAATATTATAAATACAAGCAGTTGATCTGCCTGGGGATCGGTGTCATACTCGGATCATGGGGGAGGGCGTAAAAGACACGGGGCCGCATGGGTCGGTCGGCCAGGTGGCGGAGTCCGAATTGAGGATGTTTGACTGGGCCAGGCTGCCTTCTAGAAACAATGCCTACAGATTGGATTATTTTTTTTTATTTTTTGTTTTTTTAAAATGACGATCATCAAATTGTCGCTTGGTCTCTTGAAATTTGGCATTAAATTATATGAAATTATACATATTTTGACGGAGGCAAATTGCAGGAGCATTTGTATATATTTTATGGAATTTGAGGGTACAAGGATTGTAATTTTTGTCAATTTCATAGGTTTTCAGGGTATATGCAAACAAAAATCCCAAATATTATTTGTCTTATTTTTGGAAAGGCCCCCACATTCTAAATATTCATAAAGAAGTCCCAATACTTGGGTTGAAAATTTTCCAATAATGTTGTTGGGCTATTTTCCTAGTCACTTGTTTGGTCTTCATTGTAATTTTTTCTAAAAAATACACCGGTAGCAATGCGAAAAATAGGCGCCTAAGAGAAATTAACAACGATAGGTGCAAGAACATCAGACCCTTGAGGGGGCGAACATGAACACCAGGAGAGCCAGAAAAAAGTAAAAAAAGAATTACAATTGTTCAAATATGCAATTCAAATTTATAGTCAACTTATTTTTTTGATATTTGATTACTAGTTGGTCGGTGAAAAATAATATTTTTTGTTTTTAAAAATTCTTGGGATGAAAAAATTACTAAGAATATTTAAGTAATTTTCTTTTTTATATATATTTTAAATATTTTTCACTAATAAAATATACGACCTAACACGGTCGAGTGCTATCCTCACAAATACATAGACTATGGATTATATTTAGGGTATTTAAGATACCATTTTGGTTCGGAATCAAAGTTAATATTAAATTCAAAATTAAGACTAAAATATAAAAAAATAATTTGATTAAATTTTTAGTATTTAAATATTAGTTTAACTAATAATTGTGTAAATTTTTTAAACCATTATACTCTTACATATATTATTTATTAAAATTTAAATGAATAAAAATAATGGTAATATGATAATTTGATTTTTTAAATAAAATAATGTTAATATTACTAATTTTTTTGTGTTTGAATATTAAGTCCACCAGGATAAAATAATTATAATATTAATTTCAGGATCTAAAAATCTACGTACTATGTTGGATACGGGTGAACAACAACAATGACAACACCATTATAAAGGTTGGGCCAGTTCGGCCCGTTTTGCAGCTCTATCGTGGTAACTGTCACACCCGTTGTGAGTGGTAGATGCCACTACAACAAGATCATGTAACGGACCCTCATGATCTCAGAGGCAATGGAGTGCTTTCAACGTGTGTGTGCATGGGCAACACACATACGAGCAAACAATTAGTTGTGGTGGTCGGTGCCATTACGAGGAACTATCATGCGAGGAGCGCATGATCATGCGAGGTGACGGACTGCCTCCAACATATGTGTGCGCGGACAGCACACAGAGCAGCAAGTGACAGAGTCACGACATGTTCGAATGGAGACTCGAACAGCCCAAACAGTCTTGCAGAGCGAGCAGCGGGACAGATTGGCTAAAGTGAGCTGCAGGAGCATGTGAACAACCTAAACACTTGACGTCGCAGGCTGAAGACACGTGGCTACAAGCTGGAGAACCAGAGCTGCAACTGTCAAGGGACACGTGGCCAGCAAAGAGACAATTGAGGGCTCGTGAGACAGGTGACAACAGCTCAGAGAGTCAACTAACTGCAGGGAGAACATTGTGGAACACATTCTCCATGATCTCCAGCAGTTACTCAGAGCCAAATATGTGTACTATAAATAGTATAGGGGGTCTATTGAGCTGGGGACACACACAGGTAGAAAGACTTGTAGTGTTACTTCGCATTAAGAGTTGTATTTCCTTTTATGTGAGCAATAAAAGATTGGTAAGGTTGCTGTACTTCTCTTTTCCTCTATATTCTTGTGAGCTTATGTGAGTTTGACGGGTTGAGGTGGGCGAACCTTGGCGTCATCACGTGTAAAATTTCAGAATAAAAGTTTGACGGGTGTGACAGTAACTATAATGCCTAAAAACTGGATAGATTTGATTTACGAAGACACAGTGTTGGCTAATTTATAGGCTTTCGGTTATCTACAAGAAAAACAAAGCACCGGCCCACGAACAAAAAGCTCGTTGGTGCAGCCAATCTCTACCGACCATTCATTTGGGTAGATTGTAAGTATATAATATATTTGAATTAGTGGAGTCAACGCTTCCATGGAAACTGAAGCATGGCCGCACAAAATGGCAATCCACATTGAGAGAGTGGCCTTAGTCAGGAAAACAATCCCCGTCTCTTCGATTGTCGACAATTTTTATTTGACAATAAATTAGCAATTATCTTTCACTAAACAAAGTTTGATAATCAAATTCAAGATTTTTTTTTTTATTTCGCGAAGAAAGTGGTATCAACATATACTGCGAAACATAAATGATATCTGATAGAAATTGGTAAATAGAGATTTTTTTTTTAAGATAATAAAAAATATTAAATATTTCAGGGCAAGCTAACAAAGGAAAAAAGAAAAACTAGGTAGGTATCTTTGCATAGATTGTTATCTGGTCGTTCCTCTCATCCCATTTGCCACTTTATCCAGTCGCCATTGGATGTCATATGCTGAGGTGGACCAATCAGCAGAGGCCAACTCACCCCCATTCAAAACATGTCCCAGTGCATTGGCAAGCTAGAACCACCAGCAGATGGATTCCAGCCACACACCTCACCCATTATTATTTCTTTTCATTTCCATTAATTATGCTGCAATAAAATTTCTCTTCTTGCTGATTATATATATATCAAAATCCATTGCAAGGATCCAAAGCTTGCTAGATTTCCAATTTCCTCTTCTCCATGGCACTCTCCACATTCTCCTTCCCTTGCCATTTGGTTGGAGTTTCAGCTTCAGATCTTCAAAAGCACAGCTTTTTCCCTTCAAATTTGCATGGATTTCTCAAGGTTTGCCCTCAAATACACTTTTTTCTGTTGCATGTGAAAACCAAAGAAAAGTTTGGATTTTTGCTATCTAGTTCGTTGGATTTTGGGATAAAGATTGGTTTTTTGAGCTGTTTTTGTTATAATTTGTAGGGTAGGAGAAGGCAATGTGTTTGTGCATCTCTATCAGAGAGTGGGGAGTACCATTCACAGAGGCCACCAACTCCATTGTTGGACACCATTAATTATCCAATTCACATGAAGAATCTTTCAGTCAAGGTGAGGAAAGGATTCAGGGATGGTTCAAGAGAAATGCGTTCTAGGTGTTTATCCAAATGCCAACCTGAGATTGTGATGTCTGTTTTTCCTTCAATCAGGAGCTGAAGCAACTCGCGGACGAGCTCCGATCAGATGTGGTCTTCCATGTTTCCAAAACGGGCGGTCATCTTGGTTCAAGCCTCGGTGTGGTTGAGCTGACGGTCGCGTTGCACTATGTCTTCAATGCTCCTCAAGACAAGATATTATGGGATGTTGGTCACCAGGTTGGCCCCATCCCTTCCATAGTTTGCTACTAGTTTCAACTCCATAACAGGATGTGCGGGAACAACAGGTCATGAGCTTTTAACTGCACCAACAAATATTAAATCCCTTAATGTAGAAGGAACAAGGAAGATGTTGTTTACCGAAAAAGAAAAAAAATGATATTGTCTATAATTGGCAAGGAGCCAAGCAGCCTTAGCAAAAACCTTCTTTTTCATCTCTTTAGCTCAAACAGGGAGAATTTTTCTCTTTTGTGGTATGTTTTTACACGGTCTCTTTCTGTCGTATTCACTTGATAATAGGTACAAAGACAGTAGTCCGTATGTAGTTTTTTGGAAAGAGTTGAAGGATATCTGGAGAATATTGATCATAAAATATCTGAACTGGTTTGCAGTCATATCCACACAAAATTTTGACGGGGAGACGGCACAAGATGCCTACAATGAGACAGACAAACGGTTTATCTGGATTCACTAAGCGTTCGGAGAGCGAGTATGATTGCTTTGGCACTGGCCACAGTTCTACCAGTATCTCAGCGGCCCTTGGTAGCATACCCTCTATATACTATTATTTTATTTCTATGCAAAAATTTGACATATTTTTTGTCAAACATTTATCTCTTTGGGCCTTTTGATTGCTCTCTTATGAACAGGTATGGCTGTGGGGCGGGACCTTAAGGGTGGGAAAAACAATGTGATTGCGGTAATAGGTGATGGTGCCATGACAGCTGGGCAAGCTTATGAAGCTATGAACAATGCTGGATACCTCGACTCAGACATGATTGTGATCCTGAATGATAATAAACAGGTTTCTCTTCCCACTGCAAGTCTTGACGGGCCTATACCACCAGTTGGTGCTTTGAGCAGTGCTCTCAGCAGGTTGCAGTCCAGCAGGCCTCTAAGAGAACTTAGGGAGGTGGCAAAGGTTTGTACGCACGTCAGAAAATATGAATGTCTTATACCAAGCTTATCTATCGGTTATATCAAGCATATCTAGCAGAATCTGACATGGGTTGATTGAATTGTAGGAAAGATTGTTAGTTTAATTGCTCTTGTTTATAGCATCTTGAAATATTAGACACTTAGACCATACAAAAAATTATCTCAAGAGGCTTAGGCTGTTTGTGAAGCAGAATTAGCATGGCGTAGCTATGGATGCCAAAACTTTTGTATATGAAATATTATCTGCCTTCAGGACCTAATTACCCCTAGTTCTCACCAACGATCAAGAATTAAAAATTTTCTTCTAATCATTCTCATGTGGAATTAAGTTCTTTAGTGCTCTACACCAGTTCAAATTGTCCTCCCAGCCCTCGTCTTTTTCATTCAAGGATAATTACCATTTAGTTGAAGCTAGAGATACAGTAGCAAACAGACGTATATAGTGGTGGCCCTTTGGCTCCAAATGCATAATTTGGAGATCGTCTTGCAGTTTCATATATTAGAAATTTTCTCTCTTTGGTCTTCCCTTACCAAGTCTTTTTTAGGTTTTGTGAACAAAGCTTCATGTCCTCAAACTTTCTGCAACCAGAAATCAGCAATATTATTAAATAGCTGAAGTAAAGGCTGTTTTCATAAAGTTCTGTATTTCCTTGAAGGGAGCCATCTGACCTTTGTATTAAAATCCTTGCATATGAATGGCAAGAACCTATATGTCATGACCTATTTTGTTTTCTGAAAAAGCAGTAAAAATTCAGAAAACAATTTTTATGCTCTTTTTTCTTCTTGTGATTACTGTAATCTTAAATCATGTATTTTACAATATCCAGGGAGTCACTAAGCAGATCGGTGGTCCAATGCATGAAATAGCAGCTAAAGTTGATGAATATGCTCGAGGAATGATCAGTGGATCAGGTTCTACATTGTTTGAGGAACTAGGCCTATACTACATTGGCCCTGTTGATGGCCATAACATTGATGACCTTATCACAATTCTTAAGGAGGTGAAGAGCACAAAAACAACAGGTCCGGTCCTTATCCATGTAGTAACAGAAAAAGGAAGAGGATATCCCTATGCAGAGAGAGCAGCTGATAAATACCATGGTAAATATCAAGTTTCTTGTGTACATTCAAACTACTTGTTTGTCAACTTGATAGCTATCTTGGTAGATCATGTCCGGCGCTCTTGTTTGCAGGAGTGGCCAAATTCGATCCAGCAACAGGGAAACAATTCAAAGGCAATACTCCTACTCAATCTTATACCAATTACTTTGCTGAGGCTTTAATAGCTGAGGCAGAAGTGGACAAGGACATTGTAGCAATTCATGCAGCAATGGGAGGAGGAACGGGCCTAAACTACTTCCTCCGCCGGTTTCCAAATCGTTGCTTTGATGTTGGAATTGCAGAGCAGCACGCAGTCACATTTGCAGCCGGTCTAGCCTGTGAAGGCCTCAAGCCATTCTGTGCAATCTACTCATCTTTCTTGCAGCGTGCTTATGATCAGGTAACTCAAATATCTCCATTCTCATTTTAGTTACAAATTTCAATTTGGTGATCTGAACTTGAATCAATATCATTAAACAAAAATCAAGCAGCTAGATTTTTTCAGAATAACAGAATATGACATGGCTGTATTTTCTTGTTTCAGGTGATACACGATGTGGATTTGCAGAAACTACCAGTGAGGTTTGCAATGGATAGAGCAGGACTTGTAGGAGCTGATGGGCCTACACACTCGGGTTCATTTGATGTTACATATATGGCATGCTTGCCCAATATGATAGTCATGGCTCCTTCCGATGAAGCTGAACTGTTTCACATGGTTGCCACTGCTGCAGCAATCAATGACCGACCATGTTGTTTCCGTTACCCAAGAGGCAATGGCACTGGTGTGCCATTGCCTCCAGCTAACAAGGGTGTACCATTAGAGGTAATCACAAGTGAATCCAGAATGCTTATCAGTTACTGAAAAATAACCCTACCACAATAACAAATGTTAGCATTGTTACAGATTGGAAAAGGAAGAATACTAATGGAGGGTGACAGAGTTGCGCTCCTGGGCTACGGTACTGCAGTACAGAGTTGCTTGGCTGCAGCTTCCATAGTAGAACGGCATGGCCTGAAACTTACAGTTGCTGATGCGCGATTCTGCAAGCCACTAGACCAAGCTCTCATTCGCAGCCTTGCTAAGTCACACAAAGTGCTGATCACGGTTGAAGAGGGTTCAATCGGAGGATTTGGGTCCCATGTTGCACAGTTCATGGCTTTAGATGGCCTCTTAGATGGCATTACAAAGGTATAAGATCAAGCAAAATCTCGTGTTCATGGGTACTTTCTTGTCAGATCATAATATCTTGTTCTGCAACTTCAATGTTACAGTGGAGACCAATTGTACTTCCAGACCGATACATCGAACATGGTTCACCAGCTGATCAGATGGCTGAAGCGGGCTTAACACCGGCACATGTTGCAGCAACCGTTTTCAACATCCTTGGACAAACTAGAGAAGCCCTAGAAGTCATGTCATAGCCCATAGCAGATGTATATACCGTAGGTTTTTCCTCATGGCTACTTGTAAAATTTTGTCGTGTTGTCATAATAGTGCAATAACATAATTTGTGCTGTGACAGGGATTCAATTACCTGTCAAATTAGAGAATGCAAGTTAAAAATATTTACTCAAGCAAGTATTTCAGCAAACTAATGTTGTTAAGACTGCTTGTCCATTTGATTTATAGAGCAATTATTTTGAAGCTAAGCTACACATTTATCTACATAATTTCTGTCTTGGGAGGATAATCTGTTTCCCCAGGTTTGAGATCACTGTCAAAAATAACAAATGACAAATTGCAAGTAGAAAATGAAAAAAACAACCTTCAAAGCTTCAAGAGAAAGAAGGAAAAATGCACTTTCAGAGATAAAAGAAGAAAAAAAAATTCAAATCTCAGAAGTGGCATCATAAGTTCATTAATGAAACTTAACTTTAGACATCTGAAATTAAATGGTACAACACAATCCTAAAAGGATCTGTAAAGTGTGACAAACCATAAGAATTAACTTATCAATTTGATATAAGTAAATACAGGCATATGTCTCAAACAGCAGCAGCCAAGGACTCAATTAGGATTTGGTAGCCCTCCGGGATAGGAGTTTGTCCCTGTACATATTCGGCTAGTGCTGGAACATCAGTATGCACGTCTAGATACCTTGAGAGCAAGAGGAGCAAATGGAAGTCAGAGATGCGTTTAACAAAAGGGAGGTGCTTTGTTTGGTTGAGATGGATCTTCAATGACTGCAGTGTTACTGTCGTGATCCTGTTCTCCACTGGGAAACTTGAAGACAGTGGTCCCTGCCCAAAATGACAAAAGATTTCATTTAGTATTTTGTTACTGATGCAGTTAACTGACATGAATAAACACTTGCACACAGGGAAACTTTTTTTTTAAAAAAAAAATAAGAGTCAGAAATGAGTATTCTGGCTAACAGCTGACAAGTGCCACCATGATGCTTTAATCCTACCAGCAGATTGTTTTACCATCTGTAGCTTTTAGTGATCACAATGCAAAAGGAAAAAAACAAAGGGTAATATTGGCCACAAGAGAGTGAATTAAGTGCATGAAGCAATTCAACAATTTGAATGAAAAGAATGACTTAAGGAAATTCTAAGTGGCGATTGTTATCAAAATAACAGAAGCATTGGGAAGAAATTAAGAGAAAATTAAAGTGCAATTTGTAAACAAAAATTGGCTGAATTCAATTTTACCATTAATGAGAATTTCAAGAGATAATCGTCCACAAGCTATACTCTAAGGACCATACCATTAACCTCAGACTGAAGACAGTTTTGCTTGTGAGAGCCAATAAAACAGGTTAAATTGTATTTTCATCTGCATCAGACACCAAACTTAGTCTAAGCCAATAGGAATCTACAAAAATTGGAGACCTGATTTAAGTTGTACCAAGAAAGATTAGTTCTCTTGGAAACTAAACTCTTGGTTACTCTTTTAAGAAGAAGGCACATGCTGTAGAAATAAAAAGCAAATATTTATCTCATTTCTTTTTCCTAATTTGAGCTATGCCAACTTGAGAACATACAATTTTTGAGGAAAATTGGGAAGAAAGAACAAAGGCGATGTTGTGTGCACAGAGAATGTTAACAAAATAACTTACACAGGAAGGACAAACACATATAACCATGCGGAGATGTAAGTAAAAAACTCAATCCTAACACATAACCTTGTACAGTCCAGGCCATCTACGGAACTAGTGATACAAATACAAACTCCAACAAGATAAACAGTAAACACCATAGTCGTCATGAATTTGGATCCATAATGGAAATGACAAAATTTATGCACTAACCACAAGAATATTATTTCCAACATAATAGTTTTTCTCTTGTCCAAAAATCAACTTTGAAATTATGTTTCTCTAAAGTTGGTTGATTCACTATTTAGTCAATATCCATAACGAAAGATTCAAGCCTTCAACCATATAATCAACAGAACCCCCTCAGTTTTCCCTGCACCAAAAGCTAATGGACGTGCAAACATATTATGCCCAAAACATGAAGACAATAAGCTAAATCAGGTGACTTCTGCTTTTTCTAAAGGAGAGAATCCAACCAAAAAAACAACAAGGATATATCATTCTTTATCACAAAGAAAGCATCTGCTTTATTCTTTGTTCCTTTTTTTCACTAAGATTATTCTTTGTGTTTTTTAACCTGTCAAAGCTTGCTTAAGCCAGTTTGGTTAAGTAAAGGATATTGGTTTGACCTTAGAGAGTAGCAAAAGTTTTGAACTTTCTCTATAAACCATAACTAAGTTAAGAAACTACAATAGTAACATTAAATCATAGGATACCACATAAGGAATCTGAACTAAAAGCATTGCTCCAGGTTAACAGGACAACAACTAGGAAACCTTCAACAACTTATGATTCAGAACAATAAAATGAGAATTATAGAGTGAATTTCATCACCAGATACAAAATAACTAACATAAGTATCAACTAGTAAAAGGTCCAGACTTTCATAAGTTTCATCAAAGATTATAAATTTCTTCTGCTAAAACGAACATGCATAACAATTAATTCACATATCATTGTAACCTTAAGCTAGCATCTGTCAGATATATGACCTTAGCATTATGAACACAAATAACCAAACAAGAAATGGGAGAAGCTAGAACCAAAACCCACCTGGTGATCAGAGATCTTCACAGGAACAAGGAAGAAATCATTGTCAACCTCCTTTGTATCCTTCCCTCCAACCACCACATCCTTCTTCAACTTAGATACCCTAGGGTTCTCATCTTCCCGAATCTCAGTGAGAAACCAGTCATCCTTGAACAGCTTCACGCACATATCAGTCATCTGGAATGCCTCAAAGTGCACATCCGCCGCCCCATCCTCATTGACTTCAAGCTTCACCAGCGCCGTTACCCACTCCTCAATTCTGCCCTCGGCGTGGAGCTCCGCCGCCTGCAGCACCTCCCTAGCCGACAACGTGTACTCGCCCTTCCCAGTGTGCCCCACCGCCTGCGTGAACACAAACCCAACACGCCGCATCCCGAGTCCGGCCGCGATCGCCTCCACGAGGGCTTCCTCGTCAGGATCACGGAGCAGCTGCAAGGCCTCCTCCCCGCCCTGCTGCGGCGGCTCGTAGATGAAGTTCACAGAGACGGCGCCGCCTTCTGCAACGCGGCCATACAAGAAGCCACCGCGCTTGACGGCGAAGGCGAGAGTCTCGTTGACATAGAGCTGGAAGGCATGCGCGGCGTCGCGGTCGAAGGACGCGGAGTCGCAGTGCGGCTTCTCCTGGCGGGTGACGCGAACCTGGCGGGCGATGAGGTCGTCCATAGTCATCTTGCGACCGAAGGAGCCGGCTGGGGTGAAGGCCGGCGTGCCCTGGACGGAGCGGTCGAGATCGAAGTAGGTGAGGAAGACAACGGAGCCGTGGGCGACGCCGACTGAGGCAAGGGGGGCGGAGAGGTCGGAGAGATCGGGGAAGGCGGCGGCGTCCAAGGGTGACTTGGCAAGGAGGAGGTTGTGGTTGAGGGAGAGGATCTGGGAAGCGACGGGGACGCCGAGCTGGGAGTGGATCAGGGATTTGAGGGTGGCGACGGTGGCGGAGGAGGGCTCCGGGATGTTGACACGCTCAAGGCCGTCGCGGCTGCGGACGCGGACGATCATGGTTGCGGGGGTTTCTGATCGGAGGAGAGAGGAGGAGATATGGAAATTGGAGCTCCGGCGAAGGAGGAGGAAATTTGCGAATCCGAGCTCCGGCGATCGGGAGGACCAGCGGGGGTAGGTAGGTATCACTGCCTGTCGGGCTGGAAGTCGATCGGATTCGGGTCGGGCTCGCAGTTTAACAATGCCCTAACCCGATAGTGTTTAGTCGGCCCACTTTAAAATTTAAATCCATTTAAATAATTAAGATAACCGACTCAAAATCCTATTTTGTGAATATTGATTAGAAAAGGCAGATAGCGGGAAGGGCAAAACAGGAAAATTACATTAGGAAAAATGTTGATATATTTTTAGATTTTTGGATGTATATCTTTGAAAAAACCCAAATTACACTTGTGTGGCTCGAAAATTTGTAACTGCCACTATGCTTTTAAAAATTTATTTTTTAAAACAAATACTTTTGTATTAGTCTCTCCATTTATATTTGTTTTAATTAGAACGAAATCAATGTGACATAATAATATGATAGTTATCTGAAAATCAATGATTTTAAGAAAAAATTAGCCAATAAATTTAGACGCACATAAAATTAACCAAACAATAAAAATAAAAAATTATTTCTCAACAAATATAAATATAATTTAGATTTTTTTAGGGGTATACAAATAAATATCTTATATTTTTGGATCAATTGCATAAAACTATTTAAAATCTTGTCAAATTACATATTTATGTTCTAAATTTTAAAAATCACATATAACTTTTTGAAGTCTTACCAATTGCATATTTTTCCTTGAAACCTTAAAAATTTCATATAACTCATTAAAATCTTATCAAATTACACATATTTTTTCTAAATTTAAAAAATTACATATTTTTCTTGAACTAACATGTTGTAAAAATCTCTTTGGTGTAAATTTATCATTAAAATAAAAAATATTTAGAGAATATATATTGTTTGATATTATGTAGATTAAAATGAAAAGACAAAAAATATCTCTGAACTAATTAAAAATGATGTAATAGAGAATTCGAGCAATATCGAGCACTAAATATGAGTCATATTGGCCTTGTATCTTCTTTACATTGAGTTCTAGTTCTAGTTCTATTTCATATTGAACTGAACATATTTAAACTCTATTAGGGGCAAAAATTTATTTTATATTTTTTTTAATCTGATAAAAATCGAAATGGATTTAAACCAAACTAATAGTAAAATTATTATTTTACATATCATATTAAAACTTTATTTAAGATAAAGTTCTCAACTGAGATAGAGAATTTTTTTACAATAATAGTTCAATCATCAAATCCTCCTCTAACCAAGTAAAAGTAATTTTGCCTTTCTATTTTAATTTAACAGTCTCAAATGAGATAATATTCCTCACTCTAATGATCTACACCTAATAAAACTTTTACAACAATTTAGTAATTAAAGGAAAAATATAAAATTTTTAAAATTTGGAGGAGAAATATGTAATTTGAAAAGATTTCAAGAAGTTATATGAAATTTTTTAAATTTTGAGAAAAAAATATGTAATTTGATAAATTTTTTAAAAAATATATGTATTTTTTAAATTTATAGAAAAAAAAAATATAATTTGATATTATTTTAAGAAGTTATATCCAATTCATCTTTTTTTTTATAAGGGAATAAATAATAATAATAATAAGTTTTGTAGAATTGGAGATGGTCCGTGCCCACTATCGAGTTCAATAAAGATTTCAACCTCAATGGTTTACATTCAATTTTATATAGAATTCTTTGGGTGCCCATTTGGTAACGGACTAAGACTAAGACCAATCTATTGATAGCCATACTAGCATCCCAAACATCAAAAGATAACTATATTAGCATTTTATAATTTTTTACTTAAAAAATAAAATTACTAAAATGCCTTTACCTTTACTCTCTATCCTGATCTAAAAACAGATCTCTATCCAATCTCGCTCCTCCTCCCAGTCATTTGCTTCCACCATCACCTAGTCTCCTATGAGGCCACTGTGTTCACTTCATACTTGGGTTGTTCTACAGCTCCAAAGCTCACTCTGCCTTAGATTGGAGCTATTTGGTGCTTGAATATCAACCTAGGTTTGTTCTTCAGTAAGATTCGGCCTGTTTTCAATATCAGTAGATTCAGACCTGTTCTCGAGCATCACCTTTCACCGCCTCTAGCGTCTTCAATTTGGTTTGAATCTTCTTCAATTTGTGTGATAAATGTTCTTATAGAATTTGCGTAACAGTATTTGTTTTTGCTTTCTTTTGGATATGACACCATTTTTTGATTTTATTTTTCTTAGTCAATTACTCCAATAACTTTCTTTCTACATTTCCTTTTCTACGGTTACATATTTTCTTTTCCCACTTCAAGCGTTGGAATGGCTAATTATTGTATTACGAATAAGAAATTATAATATTGTGAGAAATATTCGTGGCCCCATCTGACTATTTGCAAAAGATTTTATGACTTATATTTGTTTATCTCATTGCGTTTACTCTGAGTTTTGGGTTTAACATCACATGTAAATATGTTGATGCCTTTTCAAACTTGTTGATATTAACTTCATGTGTGAGTGGGTAGTTCTTGATCTTGGGAGATCAGACTTGTTCTCAAGCATCACCTTTCACCGCCTCCGACTTCTTCTACAATGATCCCTTTGATCGTCTTTGATCTACTATCACACTAGTTCCTTGCGCCACCATGTCTTTTGCCGCTACCACAGGATCTAGCCTTGCTTCCACTATTGGTAACTTTAATTTTTTCTTATTATTTAGACAACTAACAACTTTATCCATTGTTATCTACTATTTATGGAGGATCATTCTACCTAAGTGTTGCGACATATATGCTTCCGATCTAGTTTTGATTTGATTTGCTATATATGCCAACTTCACTTTCCACTTGCTTGGCTTGTATTGCTCTTCTTGTATGATGTATATTGTAGGACTTTGTTATAGTGTTTGCACTCCTTCCATGGTGTACCAGTGCATGTCCATGCATGAACAAGATGTTGCTAGCACCACATAAGCAATTGATACAAAATATTAATTCTATGTGAATGTATGAGATGAATGCATTGTGTTTTACTGAACTACATCATCCATGGATTTAGAAAAAAGTACATAGAAAAAGATCTACCAAACAAAGAGATGGTAAAGACAAATATAAATAACTTTTGATTAGTTATATTAATATGTTGTTGGTTATAAGCATATTTTGAATCCACTTTTTTCATGATGCATGACTTACCCATAAGGACATGAATTGTGATGCTACTTTTTGTTCCTTTTTATTGTGCTGTTTGATTAATACTTCAATGTAAGCATGGATGCTCATGATCCACCTATTTGACGAAGTTTGTGGACATAATATAAGGGGAAGTCAAGTCAGTAGGCTAATTTATTTTTTGACGAATGATGATCCTCAAATTAGACCATATATGATGACACCTTATTTGTTCGATTGCTAATGATGGAGTATGTTGATGGTAAAAACAAGGGCGGAAACTTTAGGAAACAATTATGGAATAAAGTTTTCGATAAGTTTAACAAAATATTTGTCACTCTGTGCAATGCGGAGCAACTAAAGAATAGATGAAAAAAATAAACAAAAAGTTATAATAAATTTCAACTTATGAGGAACAAAAGTGGGTGAACTTCGGACTATGACAACCATAGGCCAATAGCAGGAGATCCTGAAGTAATGAAAGGGTTTTTCATGGTAAACTTTACTCTACTTTGTCATACTAGAAAGACCATGCAGACAACTATTACTAATGTTTTTTTTTCTTATACCATAATCTACAATATGAAAATACCCGGAACAATGGTTTTCCTCCATTTTTTGACATAGAAATAATAGTGAGGCACTCAATAGCATCAGGAAGGTGGATGCAAACATTGAGAATTGTAGTGGAAGCAACACTGACACCACATGACAGATCGGGTTCGAGCGATTCACCAAATAGTTAAAATAATGACGTCGACGATGAAATGAGAAACCATTCTTTTCAGAGGAACTTGCTTTGAGGTGAGAGGCATAATTTTGAGTCATGGAAAATGCTCCCTTGAAGCATTAGATGGTAGTAGTGGGAAAAATAGTAAGAGATATAGTGGAGAGTTCGTGTGAAGTACTGCAAGCAAGCATAGATAATATGTCAATCAAGAGAAGTTGGACAAATTGATGGATATCATGGGAAAAAAAAATATGATGTTTAAGATGAATTATTTGTGAAAGGTGGCCACAATGGAGAGGAAGGGACCGAAGGTGACTCTAAAAGGAACAAGTGTTTGGACAAGTTGTTTTGTCGAAGTTTTTTGTCTGCTCTCGACTGATTAAAATGCATTGAAAGTCTAGAGAATCCATGGCAACAGGATTACTTTTTATGAGAAGAGAATCCTAATGGACCAAAATTATGGGCTTGCATGCGAGTAAGTGAATTCAATGCAAAACATGAAGCAAAGACTAGTAGATCAAGTGGGTCATCCACTGGGTACCAACAATGGGATAATACATTTACAACAAATCAAACTGACCTACTCAACAACTTCACAAATTAAATGGCCCGAATAGGTGGCCATGTGTTTAGCCATACCCGAGTATAGTCCCTTTTAATTAAGGTGATTTGTTTTTTATTTTTCATCTACTTATTTCTCGTCATCATTATTGTATCTAATTTATGAATCACCATTTCAAGATCATTGTTTATCTTGTGAAACTCTTCACATGATCCATTATATATCTTATGAAACTCTTCACGCATAAACATGACCTGTCAAGCAGACACGACTTGTCTTTGTGTAACATGTGATTTTTTTAGAACTATTTCGCATGTGATTTGTCATGTCCATGATCCCTGTGTAACATGTGACTTCTATATTGGTTTTCGAAAGATACTACTATTAATCATATGACCTTAGCCCTCTCTATAAAGAGACACCAAGGGGTTGCATTTGTTTGCACTAGCAGAAAGTTGTAGTTGTATCCAAGTACCTACTAATCACTCTTCTTTTTTCTATTTTGATGCAGAAAAATGAGAGCATTAGCAACTATGTTGACTAAGTATTATTCTTGTAGCATTTCTCGTTCAAGTCTAGTTAGAGTAGCTGTTGTTAGTTAGCATAATTTTTCAATTGTCTTCCCTAACGTGTGATCCATGTATGTACTTGGACGTGTGTTACTGTGTATTCACTTGTCATACCCCTACTATTTTTTTAGTTATGCATATAGATGTATTTATTTTACTTGAACTCGTATGGAAACCATGCTTTTGTCATAGTAGTAAAGGTACATGTTTTATTGCTTCACCTGCAAGTGTTTTGTTAGTGGAGGTTATATCGATATGTTCTTATTTCTATAGCTAAAAAAAGGCCTAGTGTGTGAGACATTATCGACAGCAAAGATCTAGAAATGGAGAATATATTGAAAAATATCATATGAGATCAATTGCAAGCTCCTCAGCACCATACAAAAAGGCCACTCCATCCATTGAATAATTGACCTTTCACTGAAATAGAGACTATGCACGATATACTTGGTAATGAGTAATGATATTTCTACTCGTTTAGAGTTGTGCCATAAGTATTTTTACACCTTACAAGAATACTGTTCGAATGAGAGAGGATTATATCTATGCGACATATATCAGCTGAAGAACAACTTAGGATTTTTCCTTTCTCGGCTGCTCGTGGGACATCTAATAGAGACTTGTAACTAGCTTTTTAACACTATGCAAAGACAATTAGTAGGTATTTTAATATTGTGTTGTAAGATATTATCTCACTTAAAGATGAATATATACAATTGCTCATTAATAATGCTCCGGTCCATCCTGTGATTCCGAATGGGAGAGAAACATATCCCCACTTCAAGGTGAGAAAATGAGTTATAAATTTATGATATTAATGATGACTTAAATTCTAAATAATTAAATTGTTTCATTCTAGGATGCACTAGGTGCAATAAACGACACGTATATACTAGTGATTATGAATCGAGAAATGCAACTTTTATATTGAGATAGACATGGGTTGCTTACTCAAAATATTATGACAGCTATTTCTTTTGATTTGAAATTCTTGTATATTTATAGTGGTTGGGAGGGATCCATAATAGATGCACAAGTCTTACGGAAATATTTAATATGAGATAATTTCATGGTCCCCGAAAGTTTAACTCATGCTTATCTTTATGTTATCCATGAATTAAAAAAATTACAAACGCTAATGATAGTCTTCTTTCAGGTAAATACTACCTTGTGGATACTAGTTATGCAAACACTAGTTTTCTCATGCCCTATCGAAGTGAGTGGCATCACATCAGACAGTTTTGTCATAGCTAAGTGCAATACCAAAATCCAAAAAATAAATTTAACCATATGCATACTAGTTTGCAAAATTGTATTGAGGGGACATTTGGTGTATTTAAAAATCAATTCCAAATATTTCGTAAAATGCAACCATATCCTTTTGAGACACAATGTGCATTAGTATTGGCTTGTGTTATACAATATAATTTCATACACAAAAATTACAAGGAGGACCAATTGTTCTGAGAACATTAGGCTAACGGCTGAGCTAAGGATATCAATGAACAAAATACACAAACTTACAATGAAACAGTGAAACATGTTGTCTGTATGCCACAATATGAAATCCAAGGTGGGGATATACTTCAAAACCAAATTACTGTAGCTTTATGGAATGCGTGAGTGACTGATTTGCTTTTTTAAAGATAATATTGGAACTACCTATTAGGTTTTTCTATTTTACAAAGTTAATAATTACTATCTATTTCATTTAGTTATTATTTGTTATTACATTTCAGTTACTTATTACAATCCTATTAATGAAAATTTCTGCTTTGATTTAATTACAAAAAATAATGAAGAAGCACCTAAAGCCCATCTATATTGTGTTCGTCAGACACCATGTAGGATTATATGAGACATGGGAGGGTTGTCATGCACAAGTTATTCATTACTCGGGAGCCTACTTTCAAAAAATATTGTGATTGGAATGAAAGAGTAGCATCTTTCAATTCCTATTTTGGTATATAATTTTCCAATCTATGTAGTACATTTTCATTTAGTATTCCTAGTGCATATATAGACAATGATCAGCTAGTGGACATGACCCCTGTTGTTGCTCCTAATGGTAGTTCATGGTATATGTCATATATTTTTGTATGTGCGATTATTTTTCTTTTACTTATCGTTGTGTATCTTTGTTAAATTTCAGCTGGTTTATGGTATTAATGCTACTTAGGATCTTTTGGACATGTGTTACTCTGGTTATGTTATATATTTGACATCATTTGTTTCATCAAAACTTGTTGTATTTATGTATTAATAAATTCACCTTGTCAGAAATGTAGTTTGTCTTGTGCGCACCTAAGAATGTATTATTTGTATGTATTATGGGCCCCTTATATATATTAAACATGAATATTTCTTAGTTATTTGTAATAAGTACCATGTTTCATAATCAAGTAAAATCAAAATAAATATCCAAGGATAAAATCTCAATAGTAATCTATGTCAAGGGTAAAATGGTCCATAAAATTTTTATACAATTCATTAGCCAAGCTAGTATCCAAACACAGACTATCATTTTGTACTTTAACCTTTAGTCTTAGTCTTAGTTTTAGTCTGTCACCAAACAAGCCCTAGATGGCGCCCTTTTTAGCTCAAGAGATAATTTTTTACAATAATGCGTGCTCAGAAATTTACAAAATAAATCTCATATTTAATATTTTCTCATTAATAATATTATTTTCAAGAATTGCAAAGAACATTTTTGGTTTCAAATTATTGCCCTTCTTAGTTTTGATAATGAATAAACGATATTTAGTATCTACTTGGGTTGTGTTTTAGCTAAAATATTTAAAATTCTCAACAAAAATGTTTGAAAGCTTCAATAAAAAGGAAGCGCGATAGTGGATCGGTGAATATAACTTGAAGTGATCAAGAGATGACTCAAGGTAGCTTGAAAGGTGTTTATTACAAATTGAAGAATTGAGAATGATCCGGACAAAACCAAGGCAACTCAAGAACTCGGCTTTAACTAACCTTAGTTTTTTTTTTAACTTTTAGTCAAGTCAAAAATTTATTTAAGATAAATTATTTAGCATTCAATGTCACATAGAGCTCTACAGAAAGCTTTTATTAGAGCTTATCTGACTTAACCAAACGTCTAGTTCTAAACTAGATGACCAATTGAGTCAGACTGAAAATTCAAATTTTGGTCATATGCAGAACTGGATGATCCGTTGATAACCATACATCCAGCTTGTGATTCACCATGATCCCAACAGGTGGACTGCAAGGAGAACATTGTGGAGAATGATCTCCGTGACCTCCAATAACTGGACTGCAGGGAGAACATTGTGGGGAATATTTTCCATGATCTCCAATATGTGGACTACAGGGAGAACATTGTGAGAGCATTTTTTCCATGATCTCCATGGGTGACTCACAGCCAAATATGTGTATTATAAATAAACTAGAGGATCTATTGAGCTGAGATACACAAAGATAAAGAGACTTGTAGTGTCATTCCGCATTAGAGTTGTATTCTTTTTATGTGGGCAATAAAAGATTGGCAAGATTGTTGTACTTCTCTTCTCCTCTATACTCTTATGGGCTTGTGCGAGTTTGGCGGAATGAGGTGGGTGAACCTTGGCGCCATCACGGACAAAATTTCAGGGTAGAAGTTTGACCGTGTGACAAGTGAATTTATTAACCAAAATTAGATGCCCAATTGGGAACTAGACACCCAGTTGGGGTCCAGGTTCTGACAGAATTAGACGTTTGATTGGAACCAAATGCCCGATTGGACTGTGACCCAATACTAATAAACTAGAACTGGATGATCAATTATATGAAATGGACATCCAGTTTGGGTTTTCTATATGACTAATGACTAGTTTTTAGATCATTGATGTGAACCAAACTGTGAAATCTCACTTCTAACGGCTTATTTTTGACCAAAAGGTATAAATAGAGTGGAAAAGGCTTCAATTAATAACTTTTTCATCTTCTAATCTTCAAGAAAAGTTATCAAAGTCCTTTCTATACTCTAATCATTACTGAGTTCTAAACTTTCTAATATCAAGCAAGTTTTTATTACATTTTACCTATTTCTTGAGAGAATTTTGTTATGAGTTAAAATTGTAAGATCTATTTTTTATTTTTTTTCCGCTTGTAATCCACTCTAAAGTTATTTCGAGTAGTTAAGAGACTCAAACTCCAATTGAGAGTTTATCGTACCAATTGATGCAAAAAGAGTTATACAAGGTTGGCTTTAATGATGAAACAATACTTTAGTAAAGAGTTGAAGTCCTCAAGATTGAGGCAAGAGTCGTAGAGTAAGAGCGATTAATCTCATAATCGTGTAAAAATCATGGTGTACTCTATTCTTTTTTTTGCTTAATTTAAGTAGTTACACTTGTGATTATTTGAGAATTGGCTTTGAATTGTGATTGGTGGATTGAATTGGTTTTGATTTATCGAAAAAGTTCTATTAGTTTTTAAAACCTAATTTAACCACCCCTCTTCTCTCTTAGGTGATCCTTGTCACTTTAATTAGCATCAAAACTTGGTACTCTTATTTTTTGTTTAACCATCTAGAGTTTTCAATCTGTATTTATGAAAAATTTTGGTACTTTACCATCTATTCAAGAGGGACAATTCACTACTTGCCCACCATTATTTAATGACACTCATTTTCACTATTGGAGAGTGTAAAGTTAAATTTTCATAAAAGTCATTAATTATGATGCGTGACAGTTGGTAAAAGAAGGATACATTCTACACACCAAAATAATTAATGGGGTAAAGATTCCCAAACCCAAAGACAAGTGGGATAAGGTTAATAAGAAAAATGATTCTTTAAATGTGATAGCAATGAATATTTTATATTATGCTCTTGATTTGTCCAAATTTAACCGCATTAATATTTATAAGATGACCCATAAAATATTACATTATCTTGAGATTACATATAAGGTTACAAGACAAGTTAGAAAATCTAAAATAAATATATTAGTTAACCAATAGGAGCTCTTTAAGATAAAACCAAATGAGTCTATTACTAAAATATTTACTAAATTTACTGATATTATCAAAACTCTTAAATCTCTTGGTAAAGCTTATAATAACGATGAGATGGTTAAAAAAAAATTTAGATACTTGTTTAGGACTTGGAATCCAAAAGTGATGACAATACAAGAATCCAAAGATGTTAAATACGCTACCTTTAGAGGAGCTTTTAGGATCTCTAATTACTCATGAAAAGATAATGAAGGACTAGATCAAAAAGGGCAATGAAGATAAGAAGAAGAAAAATATTATTTTTAAAGCCAAGGAATCAAGTGGAAAAGAACAGGAGAATAGTGATGAAGATATGATACTTCTAATAAGAAAAATTTAAGAAATTTCTTAAGAAGAATCACATGCCAAGAAAATTAAGAAAAAGTGAGATAAGCAACCTAATTATGGAAGAAGAAGAAGAAATATCTATATGCTTCAAGTGCAAAAAATCAGGCCGCATGAAAAAAATTGTCCTCTCAACAAATAAACGAAGAAATTCAATTTAAAGAAGAAGAAACCAATGGTAACAACATGGGATCATTCGGAAGAGGAGAGTGAGGATGCATCATCCAACAATGAGATTATGAACTTATATCTCATGGCAAATAAGGATGAGATATGTGACTTATCCTTTAAGAAATTATAAGAAACTTTTGAAGAATTATTTTTAAGTTATAAAAAATTGAGTCTTGAGCATGCTTCATTGAGAAAGAAACTATGTATACTTGAAATAATTTTGATGTTTTGAAATTTTCTAAAAATATTTATAATTACAAAGAAGATATTGATGCACTCTAAATAGAATATGATATTTTGAAATCCTCTAAAACTACTTATGATTACCAAAATAATATTGTCATACTTAGAAATGAGAATAATTATTTGAGAAAAGCTTTACAAAATTTCTTTCATGAAAAATACGACTTTGAACATGATCCTTAAAAGTCAAAAGAACATTTTAAATAAATCTAGTTTACTTTATTTTAACTTATAAATTCAAAGGTATTAAAACTACTTTTATAAAGACATCAACTACAACTTATTTTCATTTAACTTGTACTTATTATTATAGAATGGGACATGTCTCCACTAATTGCCCAATTAAGAGAAACCCTTCTTTTAAGTAAATATAGGTATTTAAGGGGATAATCCCAAAAATCAAAGAATCTAAATTAGTTTGGGTTTTTAAAACTAGTATGATTATTATTGGAGTAGGTAGGGATGACTCTATCTTTTTACTAATTATATCATATGGTCATTCTCTAGCTAATATAGTAGAGGTAAGTAATTTCATCTCATATTTCTTGCATTTATGCCCTTTGCATACTCCTTTTTTTTTTAACCTTAAGGACCCATTATTGAGAATAGGTACCAACCCAATTTTAATTTATTAATTGTTCCTACACTCCAAGAAGAAGAATGAAAAATGATTCTTCAATAGTGGATATTCAAGACATATGATGGAAAATTCATCCATATTTAAGGAGTTAGTAAGCAAAGGTGGAGGATTTATTATCTTTGCAGATAATGGTAATGGTAAAATCATTGGTAAAAGTGATATTTTTATTGATTCCTTCATATTAAAGGTGTATTTCTAGTTAAGGAACTTAAGCATACCTTATTATCTATTAGTCAATTATGTGATAAAATTTTTTATGTCTTATTTGAATCTAATCATTTCATAGAAAGACATAATGATAGTAACAATATTGATTTTGTTAGTCATCATAATGGAAATGTATCAGTATTGATCAATATGACCTTAATATTGAAAAGTATTTTGTACCCCCATGAGAACTATGGATGGCTTTGGCATAGATACTTTGGACACACATGCATGTATACAATTGCCAAAGTCAACCGAAAAAAGTTTGCAAGAGGACTACCCAAAGGCAAATTCATTAAAGATCAAGAATATGACACATGTTAAATGAAAAAAATAAGTGAAATCCTCACACAAACTCAAGAAGGTGACGTCAACTATAATGCTACTTTAACTTCTTGACTTAAACTTATTTGGACTCGTTGGGACTACACATTTAGAAGGTGAGAACTATGTCTTTGTAATTGTTGATGACTTTTCAAGATTTATATGAGTTCTATTTCTCACAAATAAAAATAATACTTTTGATAGTTTTGTTGATTTTGCAAAATATATTTAAAATGAAAAGTGTTATTTGATTTCAAAAATTAGAAGTAATTATGGAGGAAAATTTGAAAAATCATAAATTGAAGAGTTTTGCATCGAAAATGACATTAAACATAGCTTTTTGACCTCTCACACTCCATAACAAAATAGAGTTGTTAAGGGAAAGAATATGTCTCTTTAAGAGATGACAAGAGTCATACTTAACAAGTACTCTCTATCCAAATATTTTTGGGCGAAGGCTATTAACACGCCTTACTATATCTTAAATAGAGTTTCTATTCAACTGATTTTTAACAAAACCTAATTTGAATTGAGGAATAAGAAAAAACTAAACATTACATATTTTCATATTCTTGAATGTAAATATTTCATTTTGAATATAAAAGTTCATTTATCAAAATTTGTCTCTAAAACTTTTGAAGGTGTATTTCTCGATTATTTTTTTACTTCTAGAGCATTTAGAGTCCTTAACAAGTCCTCTTTTATTGTTGAAGAGTCTATTAATATTGGATTTGATAAATTTAATTCTCTCTTGGAGGAAAAAGCTATTAACGATGAAGAAAATATTTTCAAGAGGATGGATGACTTGCAAATTACAAAAAAAAAAAGGGAAGTGAACTAGTAAGAAATCAAATGAGAAGAATTAGGAGCAAGAGCATGAGAAGGAGCAATCCAAGGAGTAGAGATTCAAGAAAAATTATCCAATAGATCAAATAATAGGTGATGTTAATCAAAAGATAAAAACTCATCATGCTATTAAATTAAATCTCAAATATATTGCATTTTTTCTTATATTAAACCCAAGAATCTTAAGGAAGTTTTAAAAAATTTGAGAGTTGGATTCTTGCTATACAAAAAGACTTCAATCATTTTGAATAAAATCAAGTTTAGGAGTTTATTCAAAGACCAAATAGCTACCCAATTATTGATACTAAATGAATCTATAGGAACAAACTAGATGAAAATGGTGTTGTATTTAGAAACAATGCTAGATTAGTGGCATAGGTTTTCAGCCAAATTGAGAGCATTGATTTTGAAGAAACTTTCACACCCCTTGCTCATTTGAAATCTAGTCAGATTTTACTTGCGTTTGTTTATTTAAAGGCTTCAAACTATTTCAAATGGGTATCAAAAGTACTTTTCTAAATAATTTTTTATTCAAAAACGTCTATATTGAACAACATACCGATTTTGAAGATTTAAATTTTCCAGAGTATATTTTAAAATTGAAGAAGACACTATATGGTCTTAAGCAAGTTCCAAGAGTTTGGTATGAGAGACTAAATTCCTTTTTGATTTCAAATGATTTTAAAAGAGATTGCATAGATATCACATTATTTCTTTTAAAAGTGCATTATGATCTATTAGTAGTACAAATCTATGTTGATAATATTATATTTGGTATTATTAATGAAAACCTATGTGAGATGTTTGCAAGTATTATGAAGGAGAAGTTTGAGATGAATATGATGGGGGAATTGCACTTCTCCCTTGGACTCCAAGGGGTCGTTTGTTTTCAGGCCAAGGTCAGGATCATCCCGAACTGACTAGTCTATCATCCAAATACCAAAAATTTGACCAGACTAACATTATATAATTAAATTAAAGTTTAAGTGGGAAATGACTAAAATGCCCTCGGGCGCCAGAGGCCAGCGCGAGCTCGCCGCGGGAGCTCACCTCCCGAGCTGCCCGCGCGAGCTTGCTTCGCCAGCTCCCCGTGCAAGCTCGCCACCCGAGCTGCCTGCGCGAGCTCACCCGACAAGCTCCCCACGCGAGCTCGCCCGGCCAGCTCCCTGCGTGAGCTCCCTGCGCAAGTTGCCCCGGCGAGCTCCCCACGCTCGGCCTGCCAACTCCTAGCGCGAGCTCCCCGTGCGATCTCGCCCAGCTAGCTCCCCACGCGAGCTCACCGCGCGCTGCGCTCGCCCCGCCAGCGCTGCTCGCCCCGCGCACTACGCACGAAAACCCTAAACTGCAACAAGAGCTGAGAATAAAATGGTCTAGAAAAAATTTAAACCATTCTCTAGTCAGATCAGTAACCAAACATTAAAATTTTGACCACATTATCTTTTTACACTTTAGTCCTTCTTTTAACCTTGACCTTGATTTTGATCCGGAACCAAATGAGCCCCAAGATAACTATTGAAAAACATAATTTTCATCAAGCAAACTAAGTACACAAAAGAGCTACTCAAAAAGTTCAACATCGATGAAGACAAGGAAATAGAAACTCCAATGAGTCCTTCAACCAAGTTGGATAAGAATGAAGATGGTAAAATAGTTGATGAAAATATAGAGATGTAATTAGTAGTTTATTATATCTTAGCGTAAGAGTACTAGTGGTACATATCAATTTCTTGAAAAGTCTCTCATTTAATGGAGTTTTAAGAAACAAAACTCAATGGCTCTTTCTACTGCCAAGACCAAATATATAGCCATGAGGTGTTGTTGCTCTCAAATCCTATTGGTTAAAAAAATACTTCAATATTTTGGTTGTGCTTTTTCAAATATATCAATTTATTGTGAAAATAATAGGACTATTAGTTTGTCTACAAATTCAGTACTACATTCTCGTTCAAACCACATTAATATTTGCCACCTTTTTTGTTGAGATCATGTTTTCAAAAAGAATATTTTTTTTATTTTCATTAAAATTGATTGTCAACTCACAAATATTTTCATAAAATCTTTGGATGAGACACAGTTTTGTTTAATTTGGAATGCAATTGGTATTTCAAAACTTGCATGATTTATTGAGAGCTTTTGAAATTGGTTCTTTAGTTTCTTTTTTGGACTTTATAGAGGTTTGCAACTTTGTCTAAATTGAATGCCTAGTTTTGTGATTTTTGGTTAGCCAAAATTCATCGTTGGGCACCCGTTTGAAAAACAGATGTCTAGTTTAGGAAAATTTTATACTACCAGAATCTCTATCGGATGCCTGATTCATTTAACAGATGTTTGAAACAAGTAGATTCGGCCCAATTTTGACCTTTAAAACCTCTACCACTGGGTCATTTCATCTCATTCTCATGTGTGACTCCCTCCAGTAACCCCCCAAGTGCTCCAGCGATGGATCTCTGGCGATTGAAGCCCTCTACCTTACGTTGGCCCATCTTCCTTCATTCCTTCACCTTCCCCTTTCTCAATTTCGAGCTTTTCACATTCAATGGCTAAAAGGATCAAGCACCTCACCTCTAAGAAGAGAATAGGCAAAGGATCTTCTTCCACATTGGGTAATGATGATTTTCCTCCTAAGTTTGCTTCCATTGAATAACTTATCACATTCCAACATAAATTTGCTACTTCTTGCATAGTAGTTTCTCATATGGTTGATTTTAATAATCTTTCTTTTTTAAATCTTAGACCACTATTTGAATCTTAAGGCTAGCTTTCATTGATCACTGACCATGAAACATACCATGATTATGACATATGAGTCTTCTAAACTAATGCTTCTTTTGTTAAAAACTCTACCACACTTAAGACATCTTATAGAGGTAGAGACATGATTTTGACACCCATAGTGCTAGACACTATACTTAGTGTATCAGTGGAGGGGACTCAACTAAACCTGACTCGCAAACAGCCTAGCCACCTCCCTTCATACGCCTCAGTTGTTGAGGCCGTCTTTGAGGAAAATTGGGGCAATGGCATGCAATGACTTCAATTGAACCTCCTCCCACCTCGTGTCTATGTCCTTCATCAAATCCTCATCTACACCTTCCTTTTGAAGAGTGGACATCAAAATGAGATTTTCTATATTGAGCTCTATATTATTTACTACTTATTGACTTAACATAGGTTCACCAACCATACCTTATCCTTTACAATATGTGCCATTATATTAGACATTCCCACATTACTCTTGGTTGTCTTGGGATCATTTCTCATATTTTGAAGAACTTTGGGGCTCATGTTTCTACTTGTAATCTCTCTCTCTATCACGTCTTCACTCCTGCCAATATCTTCTCTCATTTTACCTTTTTTTAGATAGGCTTCAATGAGCGAGATGGTATTTGGACTCAAGGTCATGCCAGAGATGCTAAGCAAGATGAGGAGGTAGAGATTGTGAGGCAGAGCACAGGCAGAGAGCAGGATCTGCATGAGTTGGATATTCACATGCCACATTTGTAAGTTTTGAGGTTGATTTTACTATGAGTCTCGGACATCTCGAGGATCTAGCTCAAAGCACAGCCATGCAGGTGACCCATCTCCAGACTTTGATTGACGAAATGTCAAAGATGGTTCACACCTCCTTGAACAAGATGTCAAAGATGATTTGCACTTTGCTAGATCACACGACTCCTGGATAGACTCTTGGACCAAGTCGTTAGACTTAGACTCTATTGATTTTTATGTTTTGTAGATTATGACTAAGTTTTGTAGATCATGATCATTTTATCTTTGTATGGATAGTTTTAGTGTTTTGGATTATGATTTATGGTTTATGGATTTGCGTTCTTTGACTTGATATTATAGTTATTTTATGGATATTTTTGATGTTTTTCTTGTCAAGGAGAGTTTAGTATCACTTATATACAGGATGTGATGATATTATTTTTATTTTTATGTATCTTGTTAGTTGTGATGATAATTTAGCTTGTATATAAGTTGAGTTTTTTAATTTACAGTAGAAACTTTGTCGAATTTCATTGTGTATAGTATCATTTTTGTTGATATTAAAAGGAGGAGAGAGCTATATTGATATTGTTATGCTTATGCTAATGATCCTATATGTGCTTTATGCTCTATAAATGCTTATAATCATATATGTGATTTATGCTCTATACATACTTACATGTTTGTCCATGCTTAGTATACAACTACTTCCACTTTAAGGACGAGATATTTTTGTGGGAGTATGTTATCATTAAAAATGGAGATATTGTTGTCCCTCCTATTTTTGATGATGAACAAACCATAGTTAATATCTACTTGAGTTATATTTTAGCCAAAATACTTAAAGCTCTCAAGAAAATATTTGAAAGCTTCAAGGAAAAGAAAGCGTGATGGTGGATCTACGAACGTGACTTGAAGAGATCAACAGCTGGCCCAAGATGGCTTGAAAGATTTCTACTATAACTTGAAGAATTGAGAATGACAAGGATAAAAACAAGATAACTCAAGAACTTAATATCAATTAGGTTTAGTTTTCATTTTATTTTCAGTCGAGTCAATAATTTGTTTGAGGTAAATCATTTAATGTTCAATATCACATAGTTTGCAAGAAGCTTTTAATAGAACTTATCTAACTGAATCGGATATCCGCTTTTAAACTAGACGACCAATTGGATTAGACAAAAATTTAAATTTTAGTCATATACAAAATCAAACAACCAGTTAATAACCGGATGACTAATTGGTGATTCAGGTTCTATTTTATTAACCATAACCAGACTCTCGGTTGGCAACCAAATGCCCAGTTGGGGTTCAAGTTTTGACAAACCTAGACACCCGGTCGGGCTGTGAGCCAATACTGATAAACTATAATCAAACGACTGATTATCTGAAACGGACATTTGATTTGGATTTTCTACGCGACTAACGATAGTTTTTTGACTATTGAAGTGAACCAAATATGGGATCTCACTTCTAATGACTTGTTTTCAACCAAAAGACATAAATAGAATGAAAGGGGCATTAACTAATAATTTTTATATTTTCTAATTTTTGAGAAAAGTAATCAAAGCTCTTTCTCCTTGCTAGCCATTATTGAGTTATAAACTTTCCAATCTTAACAAATTTTCAGTGTTCTTTATCTCTTTCTCGAGAAAACTTTATTATAAGCTAAAATTATAAGATTTATTTTTATTTTTTTACTTGTAATCTACTTCAAGATTGTTTGGAGTGATTGAAAGATTCAAATATCAGTTGAAAATTTATATTGCCAATTGGTACAAGAAAGATTAACTTTATCGACGAATCAACACTCTAATAAAGAGTTGAAGTCTCTAAAATTGAAGTAAGAGTCATGAAGTAAAAGCAGTTGGTTTTCGAAGCATATAAAAATTACAGTATATTTTATTTCTTTTCTTACCTAATTTTATTACTTACACTTGTAATTATTTAAGAATTGACTTTAAATTGTGATTGATAGATTGAGTTAATTAAAAAATTTTATTAATTCTTAAAATCTAATTCATCTTCTTCTTAAGTGGCCATTGTGATTTCACAAATATCACAATTTTTAAGAAAGAATTTACCAATTGGTTATATAAGAATTGCTAGATTTGATATTTTAATTCTAATCAATGACAAATATTCATAGGTCTTACTAAAAATAGCAATTCCCCCGTAATTTCGCCAAATTGCTCCATGTATTATATCGCTACATGTTTGATTGAAGAGCAAAGTAAATTTTAATCTTATATCTATCTTTTAAGATTAAAAATTACTCTATTCCAATTTTTTTCTAATTTATATTCTTTTTACAAAATCCAAATTACTTTTGTTATTCCAATTTTATGTTATTTAAAGTATAATTAAAATTAAGTGCTTAATCCCAGATTTAACTCCAATCAAATTCAATATCAATAAAGAGATTGTCTCGCTCCCCAAGATCCAAGATTTTTTTTCTTATCAAAGAAAATATAATTAAATCCAATAAATGCCAACATAACATTCGATCACAGAGCTGCTGGGCTGAATAAAATCCCCAAAATGTTTGTCCCAAGTCCCCCGAGATACAGCCTACAAACACTCATCTCCCATTCAAATTGCTTGCAAATCCATAATTCCTTCTTATCAGCTGATGACAATCAATCAATTTATCGCCTAAACAGTAAAAATTATCCATGGAATCGGCTTTTTAGAAAATTCATAGAACCTTGTTTTTCACGAATTTATTGATATAGAAGCACAGCTTCCTTCTCGATCAGGAGACGCGCTGCCGGCGGGAACCGGAAGCCGAATCGTCCCATCCCAATCCGGACCGCGATCGCTTCCTCTTCGTCAAGCTGGCCTGGTCCACAGATGAAGCGCACGTGGCCGCAGGGGTAGAAGCTCCGGCAATCCACGGGGAAGGTGAGGGTCTCGTTGAAGCGGAGCTGGAAGTGTTGGTCGGCGTTGGGGGTTTCCCCTGGAGGGCGATGAGGTCGGCAATCGTCGTCACGCGCCCGAAGGAGCCGGCGGGGGTGAAGGCTGGGGCGCCAAGGACGGTACGGCCTAGATCGAAGTAGGAGAGAAAGACGATAGAGCCATGACCGATGCCAAGGAACGCGAGTATGGCGGAGGGATTGGAGAGATCGGAGAAGGAGGCGGCTTCGGAGGGGGACTCGGCGAGGAGGAGATTGTGGTTGAGGGAGAGGGTCTGCGCGACGACAGGGACGCCAAGCTGAGAGTGGATCAGGGATTTGAGGGCGGCAACGGTGGCGGAGAAGGGCTCTGGGACGGTGACGCGCTCCATGCCGTCGCGGCTGCGGATCCGGATGATCATTGCAGCGGCGGCCATCCCTTAGAATCGCGACGCGGAAGAGATCGAAAAGCGAAGGCAAGCAGATCAGAGCCTATTTATCGGGCAATGAAGGTGATGACGTCCGACTCGGACTGGTCAAGCTACCGAAATCCATTTTTACCTTTTTTAAAAACACCCTATTATGGTTTTTTGGGTTTTGTACGAATACACCCTCAAAGTTTTCCTATTTACGCGTTTGCCACTGGCATTTCGACAATTTTATATAATTTCCTAATTTCTGAAATATTTGAGACAGTACATAAATATATTATATATGATGCATTTTTTATCGATTACATACAAAATACAAAATATTACGTTAATGTATAATAACGATTTTAGTCATTATTTGATAGAATAGTGCGTATCTAGATTGTAAATATTTAAATTTATAATCTAAAAATATATATAAATTCAGTAAAATCGGACTTTAATGTGTTCTTTTAAAAATAAGAAATTAACTAAAAAGATAAAAAGAAGTCCCTCCTAACTGAAGCCAGCAGACGAAGACTTTGCCTGTCGTGGACTTCATTATCAAACAAAAAAAATAAAGGAAAAAATTTTAATTAAATTGCAATCAAGACCTCTGCAAATCAAATATTATCTCGAAAAACATTAAAAAAAAATTGAAGATGAACAAAAATAAATGAAAAAAAATCCAATTTTTAAAGCAGGTTATGGTGACGGCGATGGCGTTCCTTCCACGTTCACGCAACTACCTTCCCATTTGAAAAAGAGGAAGTGGAGGAGGAGGAGGAGGAGAAGAAGAAGAATCAGAGGAGATCTCGCTTCCGAATGGCTCCCCGCATCTTCTTCCTCCTTCTCATCGCCTTCGCCGCCATTATTCACTCAGGCAGATCAGATGGTAAAGCCTTGCCTCCATTTCTCTTTCTTGTTCAAAATTGGAAATTTTGATTAGTAACTGCAAAAACATGGTGCATGCTATCGATTTTGGATTGCAATTGAAGAAATTTGTGATCTTTGATGCTTTTTTTCCGTGATTGCTTCTTTCCCTGCTGATTCTGCTTTAGATCTGCCGTTTATGAGTCATGGTTTGCCAAAATTGTGGAAAAAAATCGCACAAATTTGGGACTTTCAGTCAACGTGAACAATGCAGTGGGTTTTTGGTTTAGTTTGTTGTGCTTGAATGTTTTGGTGTTTGGGTTTGGATGACTTCTTTAGTTCTTTAGGTTTTGATAGTTTGAGATCTCAGATTTTCAGCATTCATTTATTTGGCTGAGAATAAAACTTGGATTTGAGTATCATTGGATTTGTGAATTCCAAAAAGGAGTGTTCTGGGAAAGACTAACAAAATGTAGTTTTGAAGTCCAGGTCAAAAGAATAACATCCCTGTAGGTTTTCTTTTATGTTTTGTTGATGCATGACTTTTCTCTTGAACTCCCAGGATCTTTAATCATTACCCAAGAACATAGTACTCACTAATCAATGGCCTTATGAGTTGCAACAGCGTACTTTTTAGTGAATATGATCAAATCTGTGATTCTAGTAGCCTAGACATTGAGCATTGTATATGTTGGCAACTACACATTTGCTGTTCAATACGTAATTGTTTAGCTTGCATAAGCAGGCACCAAAGAACACTGGTATTGTTTTGCTTAACCACCTAACAACTATTCTATCAATCGAATCCAACTTTCTAGATGTGCTTTTGTTCTTGGACTCTGGCATCTAATACCTGTAGAGTGGATTCATTTCCTTCAGGCCTGATTGCTAGGTGCTAGATTTTAAAGATGGAAGAGAATTTCTTTCATTTGCAATTCTGTTCTTATTTGTTTCTTCATAATGACTTTGTTTTCAATATAAAATTTCCTCTACCAATAAAGATATACAATGGGTGCTACATCTGTCATAAGCCAAAACATGTTCTGAGAGTTCCATGAATATTTGATATCACTGTTTCCATTAGATCTCAGGCTCTTCACTGCCATTCTCAGACTTTTATATTTGGTAGCATAGTTATGATCCCAACTGTGAGTCTGCGACTCTATCCTCTATCCTTTTCTGGTTGTGCGAGAACAAAATGCACATACATGTGGCCTTTCTAAAGGCTTTGTTCCATTGAATATATAGCTTTTTTTTCTTCGGTTGTAGCTCATTCTGTATTATTTACAGTTTTTTTTTTTTGAGGTCGATGTACTAGAAACTAAGATCAAGAAGCATAGAAGTGTGGGGTAGAAGGAAAACCATTGTCTTCTTACTCATGATAATCCTTGGAAGTCATTTGGGATAACGGTATAGAATAAATTGCCATCGGCAACTATTGGCTTGATTCTCCCAAATCCCACAGACAACTCCTAATTTGACATGCACAATATATTAATAATCTATTTGTTAATATAGTTATATATATTTTGAGGAAGATGTGCACAATAGTTATAATTGTTGACTTCCAGTTTATTTTTTACAAATATTCTAATTAAATCTTATTAAACAGAAAATTACAAAATGCATTGTTTTTCTTTTTCTTTTTCGGTAGTTTGTACAGAGAAAAATACAAAACAAGGACACTTGACAACTCCGCCAAAACAGTGCTCACACAAAACACCCAAGGTGTGTTACAAAGTTGCAAATGTTTAATGCTGCCTTTGTGATGAGTATTACATGCAGCAAAGGTTAAAAAATTATCACAGCAATGCTCTTTCTAATGTTAGTGTGACCAGAGTTAGTTGTGATGTCCATCTTTCAAACAGACAAGTTGAAGCAAACCCATGTGACATCTGGCCTAATCAGTTCTATTCTAGTGATTGTAGGAAATCTGTACTTCATCCACAGCTAAATCTATTGAAGTTGATTTCATTTATCTTTGCTAAATTACTTGGCAATGATCCAAACATGTCTTCAGGCTCTCAAACTTCACAGTTGTTCTTCAACTAGAATCTTAATGACTGAAGATATACAAACATTTAATATAGTGACTCACAAGATGGTCTCCACATGATGGTTGAAGGCATATTGTTTCATTTCTTGTGGTTTGAAGTTCTGCTGTTGTTTTTACGACATCTCTAAACCTTGATTATGCTCAGTACTTCAATTCCAGTGCAACTGAAGATCAAACTAATGCCGACAACTTTACTTCCAATTACGCTATAATGTTTTCCTTTTTTTTATTTCGAATGCAGCACCATAATGGTTTTTTACTGTAACCTCAAACTTGTTTCTCTTATAGAACAGTGTCAAATTCTTATATATTTCAGTTCATAAGGCCCTCAAAGAACTTGTAATTCAGTGGTAAGTTTTAATTCCTATGTTGAAATTGGTGGTAATTGTTTATTCTCACTTCTTTGACTATCCATACATATCATTGTCCTTTTCATGTTAATTTGTTCTTAATGGTAGCTATCCTCCTCGTTAAATGCATTATATCACTTTTTTCTGGCAGAGACAAGTGATCAGCTTCTCAAAGGCATCAACAGCTACAGAGCTTCCCAAAACCTTTCATCATTTACAGAGAACCAAAATGCTGCCTGCTTAGCAGAAGAAATTGCAAAGCAATTCAAGGGCCAAGCATGCAGCAATACTACTGGTGCTGACACTGTTCCGGGGACTGAGCAGCAGTTCCCCAACTACCCAGACTTTCTTGACCACTGCCATCTCAATACATCAGTTACTCAAGATGCAGCTATAATGCCAGCTTGTGTGCCCAGTCTGGATGGGAGCCTTCTCCTTACCAACTTCACCAAGTCCCAGTACTCCCAGTACCTCAACGACACCAAGTATGTTGGATCTGGGATTGCCGATGAAGGTGATTGGGCTGTTGTTGTCCTCAGTACCAACACGCCTACTGGCAATTTTGCCATGTACAATGCTAATGGCTCAGTCCTGAAGACTGCTTTCAACAAAAAATTGCTGTTGTTGATGCTAGGTTTCTCCGTGATCTGGTTTAGCTTCTAGCACTGTTTTGTTTTACTGTTCTTTTGTAACTTGTTCAACACCTAGATGGTTTTCAAGTGGAGGAATTGGACCTAAAGCAGCCGAACTTATAATTTTGATTTCATAATAGTTCTTGTCATGTTCTTAGTCATTTCATACATTAGAGACGGGAACTGGTCAGATGATTCTATAGCGAGTACTTGTTTAATTTGCAGGGTGTGACAAGTTTGATGAAATTATCTGTATTTGCTGCATCTTTTCACTAAAAAATTTCTGCCTGGATTTAGGAGTTGTGTTTTGTAACCTTAAATGAAAGACAGTTTATTTGAGATCAACTGCTGGAGTAGCTCAGTTGGTTAGAGCGTGTGGCTGTTAACCACAAGGTCGAAGGTTCAAGCCCTTCCTCTAGCGCTTATTATTTTGAAAATTTGTACAAGGTTCAACAAATTAAATACCCCAAAAATGTGCTTTATTAAAAATATCTCTTCATATTTAAACTTTTTGGAGAAATCTTTCTATTTAAACTTAAAACAAATAAACCTCTTGATTCGCTCTTCAAATAATAATTCTCAAAATTACATTTACATGCACGTAGAGTTGCCACACTAAAAAGAAAAAAAAATCAATACATGCTGAATTGGTTTTTGCCTACGTCCCTAACAAAAACTTCTATTAAAATAATATTAATAATAATTGAAAAAATTTCTTCTATACCATTGTAAAGCAATGGTATTTTTCCTATATATCTATAAAAATTGTAATATTTTATATGCCTTGAAAATTTTTTCCTTTCTCAGATACTCCTATGACTAAACAATATTAATTTTGATCATTAAAATTAATAGAAAAATATTAAAAAGTACCATTATATCCTTATTATATATATATGTAATAATAATCTAATAAAAGTTCAAAAATAAAAAAAACTCACTAAAAATATAAAAAAATATAAAAAAAATCTTGAAAGTTCAGAAAATCATAGAAAAAATCTTTGAAAGTATATAAAATCACAAAAGGTTCCTAAAAATTACAGAAAGCATAAAAAATTACAACAATACAAAAAATTTAGAAAATTATAAAAAATCCCCTGAAAGCATAAAAAATTAAAAAAATCTCTAAACATATAGAAAATCACAAAAAAGAATCTATATTTTTATTGTTTTTAAAAAAATTTTAAAATTTCAAATTTTTTGATTTTATGTATTTTCAGGATTTTTTATTTTGTATTTTTGGGATTTTTTAAGATTTTCTGTACTTTCAAAAAATTTATGATTTTTTAAATTGTCAAGGGGTTTTTATTTATTTTTTTTTTTGGATTTTTAACAAATTTTCTATATTTTAAAAACATTTATATTTTTTGAATTTTTATTAGATTTTTAGCAATTTTTCAACTTTTAGGAAATTTTTTTATAAAATATATTTTTTTTATATAGGATTTTTTTAAAAATTTAATGATGCAATGAGAATTTTAATATTATTTTATTAATTTTAAAGGTCAAAATTAAGATTCTTTAATTATAAAAATATTTGAGAAAAAAATCCAAAAATATAGAAAATATTGTAACTTTTCATAAAAATTTAAAAAAATTAATACTACTTTTCAGGGGTATTAAAAAATTCTCATAATAATTTTTTTTATATAATCAAGTTGGCCAAATTCTCCATCCCTGTCAATGAAACACGCACACTTGCCTCAATCCCGATATTCTCTTCTACATTGATTTTAGTGTTCGGACTGGAATGTTCATTGTCGGGGGCTCATTCCCATCAGCATGCAAATTGTTTGTTTACAGGGCTGATTGCATGCATGTCTCTAAATTCTTTAGATATTATGTTTAGTTCCTTGAAATCATTGGGTTAGTGAGATTTCTAAACTATGCAGAACAGAGAGATTCTTGACAGAGAAGAAGGACAGGACACACCGAAAGAGATTATAAAATAGAGTTGAAGAAGGTGGCAGGGAACATCATTCACGGGTGCTACATCGCACAAGCCACAGACCATCAAAACCAAGTGGAATAGCATAGCTGAAAAGTCCATTACTATTCTTGACCATGTGATGCAAATGACCACACTCTTCTCCTCGTGATGTCGAAGGCTCGCGGTGGGACGATGATCGCTTTTGAGTTAATAAAAGGTTTTTTCCAGGACAGATCATTTAATTAATCGCCTGAATAAGAGGTACTGTTAACTTGGTACAATCTATTGATACTGTTTTCTCTCATTGATTGACAGGGTCTCACTCATGCACAGGGGAAGAGAAGAAGATGAGATTACTGCAATGGAAGAAGAGGGGACAGGAACATCGTAGCGTGTTAATAGGTTAATGGGAAGGTGGGGACGGAGGCACATGAGATGTGAGATAGGGCTGCATGGGCGAAACGACGGAGTAAACGACGACCGAGGCCTAACGTGATCCAACGCGGACACACACAACTAGACAAAACCCTCACGTTCCCTCTTGCTTTCCACTGCTCTTACTCCCTCCATAATGCAACTGCGTGCTCTTCTTCTTCTTAAGTCGCGTATGAGAAGAAGGGAGGCTCAATGGCTCATGAAAGCAGTTGATGGATTTTTATAAATAATCTACTTGTCCAACTGATTAATTATGATTTTCTCGGGACGATTCTAGTTTAAACCAAACTATAATCATGTTAGAGTTTAAAAGTATTAAATCGGATATTAAATTATCTCAAAAGCCTAAATTCATGAAATATGAGTTTTTTTTTCACATTTTAGGTGTGATATGACCACATCAATTTTAACATTTTTAATCAATAACACTTTTACTCAATCAGTTTCCCTGTATAACCTATACTAACATATTTGTATCTCAATTTTTTTATTTTTTTAAAAGAAATTAATATACGACTTAATTCAATTACATCATCGCGGTAATTTTAGCTTTAAAAATTTGCACAAATTCGAACTTGAAGCATTAATGTCACTTATTAGGAGAATTAGAGGAGTGTTAAATTGGGTCAATATATTTTCACACTTCTCTCCTTTCATCAGAATCTTAATACCGCGTGTCATTTTCATGACTGCATCTCTTACTGAATAATTACAGTTTTTTAAATTCAGTATACCATGTAAAATTAGATTCTTTCGTACCTTGAGAATATACTTTATCTCAATAAAAATACGGACTGTTCCATCAAACATTTAAACTAATATATATTGAACTCTATTTATTTAATATTTAATGTGAGACTAATTAATCTATGATTATAGTATGAGTTAATTCATTAATAAATTTTCATATTTATGTAAGAATCCGGTGCAAGATTATTTTATCACACAACATCTTAAATATTATTACAAAATAAATATAATTAATGATAAATATATACTTTCTTATGTGTAATACATCATATTGGGTTATAAATTATATCAGGACCTAGATTGATTGAAAGCATAATTTTCATCTCTTTGTTTTCTCTATGCATGCTGGCTAATTGATGACAACCATGCAATAAGACATCAACTTGATTTTACTATGACAATTAGATAAACAACAATAGATATAATTGGCCCCTCTTTTCCCCACCACGAGGAAAGAAGTGTATCCAAACACGTAGAAACTTCCACCCAAGTCTACTTCCACCAAACCTCCACCACCACCACAATCTAAGGAACGCCGCCGCCGCCGCCGCCACACATTCCGCCGACACTCCGCCACAGCCGCTCGATCTCGCAGAACACATCGTCGGTCGGCAGCTCAAACCGGCAGCACGGGCACGTATTCCTCCGCCGCAGCCACGGCAAGATACACATCCAGTGAAACAAATGCCCGCAAGGCATCCCGCACACCTCCCTTCCCCCCATGATCTCTTCCTTGCACACCGCGCACTCCCTTCCTTCTCCGACGACCTCCACCGACGGCAGCCCCACCACAACTGCGACCGCCGCCGCCACCTCCCTTCCCTTTTTCCCCGCTTCCCCCGTCACTGCCTCCAACAGCCTCCGACACTTAGCGGCAGCGTCCACGTACTTCGACACCACGCCCCACCGCTGGGCGCCGCCGAGCCCAGCCGTGCTCAGCGTGGTTTGGAGTAGGTGGTTTGCAATCTTTTCTCGCCAGTCGAAGCCGGGGATTTCTTTGGGATCGTAGATTTCGACCATGATTAGGAGGAGGAGGGCGGCATCGAGCTCGTGGAGGCGTAGGCGGTGGCAGTGGGCGGGAGGGGCGGTGGTGGCGATGGAGTAGGAAGTAGGAAGGAGCTTGGAGAGGGAGCGGAGGAGGAGGCGGGCGAGGAGGAGGGTCTTATGGGGGAGGGAGAGGGAGTGGAGGAAGGAGAGGGTCTGGGAGAAGTGGGACGGGGAGAGAAGGAGGAAGAGGAGGCGGTGGTGCTGGAGGCGGAGGTCGGAGGAGAGGGAGTGCGCAAGGTCGGAGAAGTGGGCGGGGCTGAGGTTGATCAGAGAAGCCATTATGAGCTCGCCGGAACACGCCATAGCAGCAGATCTGTTGAGCTTCACTTTGGGATTTGGAGGGGGATGAGGGTGGTCTTATACTCGCATTCTTTGTCAAATGACGAAAGTGCCCATGCCAAAATAAGAAAATTAGGATGGACTAAAGGCCCATGGGCCCGGGTCACCTTTCGTTGGCCATAAAACGGATCGGATTGGGTTTGCATAACCCGAATCCGGGTCGATTTGACCCTATCTAAGCAGACCCCGAGCGTTCCTTCTGCAGCAAAATCACCTCGCCGAAGCTCCGATCAATGTCCGCCGCCGCCATGATCATCCGTGTCCGTAGCCGCGACGGCCTAGAGCGCGTCACCGTGCGGGAACCCTCCTCCGCCACTGTCACGGCCCTCAAATCCCAAATCCACTCCCAGCTCGGCGTCCCCGTCGCCGCCCAGACTCTCTCACTCAACCACAACCTCCTCCTCTCCAAGTCATCCTCCGACGCCGCGGCTTTCTCCGACCTTTCCGACCCCTCCGCTCTCCTGGCCCCCCTCGGAATTTCCCATGGCTCCGTCGTCTTCCTTTCATACTTCGACCTCGCCCGCACCGTCCGCGGCCCCGCCGCCTTCGCCCCGGTTGCCGGTCGCGTCATGACGGTTGCCGACCTCATCTCCCGCCAGGTCCACATAAACCGACAGGAGAAGCCCCAATGTGCTTCCGTCTCCTTCGACGGCGACGCTGCCAACGCCTTCCAGCTCTACGTGAACCAGACCCTCGCCTTCGCCGTCAAGCGCGGGGGCTTCTTGTACGGCCGCGTCGAGGAGGAAGGCGTCTTCGTTGAATTCATCTACGAGCCGCCGCAGCATGGCGGGGAGGAAGCCCTGCAGCTTGCGCGGGACCCCGAAGAGGAGGCGCTCGTGGAGGCGATTGCTGCTGGACTTGGGCTGCGGCGGGTCGGGTTTGTGTTCACTCAGGCGGCGGGACACACTGGCAGAGGCAAATACACAATGACGGCAAGGGAGCTGCTGCAGGCGGCGGAGGTGCACGCTGAAGGCGGCATTGACAAGTGGGTCACAGCTCTGGTTAAGCTTGAGGAAGACGAAGACGGAGTTGCCGACGTGCACTTTGAAGCATTCCAACTGAGCGACGTGTGCGTCAAGCTATTCAAGGACGGATGTTTTGTCACCGAAATTCAAAAAGACGATGATCCGAAGAAGTCGAGGGTGAAGAAGGAAGCAGTAGTTTGCGGGAAGGACTGCAAGGAGGTCGACAATGATTAGTTTTTGGCAGGATTTTAAATCTCGGTCGAAAACAAACCTCTTCGACCGGTACCACAATAGATCTGATAGATATGTTGTGATTTAGGGTTTTCTGCTGAGTCGTATGGCGCGCGCTGTGCGCAGGACGAACGTAGGGCGCAGGGAGCTTGCGCGGCGAACTCGCGGGGCAAGCGCAGTGTGTGCAGCGAGCTCGCGTGAGTATCTGGCGGGGAGCTTGCAGGGCGAGCTCCGCGGGGAGCTCGTGCTGGTTTCGTGATGGAGCCCGTGCCCTCGTCAAACTGGCCCTGTACGCTCGTCAGCCTATTACTGCTTCCTTGTCCGACTCGTGCTCTCGCCGGTTTGGCCTCTACTCTCACAAGTTGAGACCGGCTTTGTAATCGGGCTAGCACCATCGTCAACCTGATTTCGACGTTCTTATTGGTCTCTATCAGATACTGTTCACGTATATGAGATTATTCACATAACTGTTCATTATTTTAAAAATTTTTAAAAATATTATAATTTTTTAATTTAAAGCTAAAAAATAATTAAATTTAAATTAAATTTTAGTTAAAATATAATTAATAAATAAAAAATATTTTTGTTGAAACTGAAATGAAAATAATTTTGATCAAAACACGTTGATTTTTTTGTTTACATGCATGCATGTATGACCGTTTCACCGAAAGTAAAGAAAAAAAAAAATTTGTGTCGATCTCACCCCATATGAATCGCTGTCACGTGATCGCATAGAAATAGTTGTTATGGCTTAAATATGTATAAATGTTTATCTAAATCATTCCGTTACTGAATTCATAATTCCACATTCAGATATTTTAAATTCAACTGATGATGATCATGATTAGTTGTATTACATTATAATTAATAAATTATATATGATAAGTTAAGTTTGTTTTATTAATTTTTAATTTTTTAATCATATTCATATTATTTCTCATATATTTTTTTATATAGTAATATATAAAAACAGCGGTTAACTATCAAAATTAATTTTATTTAATTAAAATAATATTTAATATTATGGTAAAATTAATTATAAATTTTTTTTATAATTTTTAAATTTTTATAAAAAATTTTAAAAAATTTATCATATTTTTAATTAAAAGTTAAAATACAGTTAAAATATAGTCAAATTTTTGTTAACATATAATTAACAACTAAAAAAAAATCTTTTGACCGAAACAGAAACGATCGAAACTGAAATCAAAACAACCAAAATGACCAAAACCTATCACTTCCACTGGGTACCAAAATCGAAATCAAAATCGAGATTTAAAATCTTGATTTTTTTTTTTGATGTCCATGGGGATTATTAGCCACCAGAATTCGCTATTCTCCAACTTTCCCGTCGAAAACAGGATCAACCGAGTGACTCTGCAGACTCTGAAAAGCCAACTCAGTCAGAGGAAGCGTCGTCCATTGTTGGACTGCATCTCTGATTTTCATTTGTTGCTGCTGTTGGCGAGGTACCTGGACGTGCAAACAGACATACCACTGCTGACAGAATGCGTTCGGGAAAGAAGACAGGTGCCCGAGGGCTATCAGATACTAATAGAGGCGTTGGCGTCTTCTGCTTGAGGATATTTTGTTTGCTTTACATTTTCTTAAATTAAGTCGATTATTTGATTCTTATAATGGGTTGTGTCAAAAATTATTGAAAATTTTTTTCAGTTTATTCAAACTTAAATGGTTAATTAGCTTGTGATACTAATTCTAATATAGCTTAAGTGAATGCTGCATATTTATGGCTGTTAATTTCAGCTAATTGTAAATATTATACTTGTTCTGAATGTATAAGAGGTCCTCTACAAGTAGGCTGCGCACTGGTTGAGGTAGAATGCTTATCTATTATTCTTAGTAAAATAAATAAATAAAATATGATGGATCATGATTAATTATTTTAATATACATTTAATATAATCATGATTAATTATTTTAATTTACTATTTAGTGATTTTGATGCCAACTAGATTAAAAACATACTAACTCCTTTTGCTCACCGGATTCACACCATGTCCAAGCAGCCCCCGGAGTTTATTTTTTACACTTTTTCTTTTTAAAATTCCAAATATAAACCTTAACATGGACCTGGGCTTGAGCTGCATAGAAGCCTAGCCTGGAGCCCGGCCCGGTAAAATTCATAGTGTATATCCGCGAGAACGAAACGGCTCCAGCTCTCCAACACTCCACCTGTTGGCAAAGGCGATTCAAACTTTGTCCGGGAGCGCGAGCAAGCGCCATGCTCTTAGCATGCACTACACCCAGCCGTCGAATTCCCCTCTTTCCTAACCTTTTAGCTTTTCTTTTTAGTCTCCAGAGTATATCCAATGCTGAATTCCATCCCTATCTTCACCACCCTCCTCTCCCGTGCAGGAACCATCACCACCATCAATCCCCTTCTTCCTCTGCTTGTAGTCATGCCCTTGCACCTCATTGTGAAAAATCTGAGTCCCTGGCTGCAGTTTTGTCGATTTGTTCTGATTTTGCTGTTTGTTTTCTTGTTTTTCAGGTTTGGGAAGATGAAACGGCGCAGGGAGGATGGTGACTCCATTCCTGATGAGGTGATTTGCCATTTCTGAGTCTCTTTCCCTTGATTTTGGTTATTTCTTTTTATTTGGTGATGAATATGGTTTTGCTTGCTTATAATTGTTTGGTATTTTTTAGATGGATTGTGGTTTCAAGGAGTAGTTTTTCAGATCATGTGCTTGCAAGGTTTTTGGGCTAATGCCTTCTTGATCTTTAAGTAGTTTGGAGATGCAGAAACATTCAGCACTAGTTTGGGAAATTTCTTAGGATTTTCATATGTAGTTAAGTTAAAAAACTCATAATCAAAACACACACACACACACACACACACATAAAAAAAAAAAAAAAAAAAAAAAAAACCCAAGAGCAAAGCACATGACATAGAAGAATTTAGGTGGTTCACCACATACTTGGATTATATCCTTTGCCAGAAACAACTTCTTGGAGATTTATCATTTAGGATTTCAAAGATAGAGTTCGAGGATATCATAGTACATGTCTATAGTACTCTTGCTTTCAGTGCTTACCCTCTCACTTAGTGCTCCTGAGTTTCATGCTCCCAGATATGCTGCTACACACCTCAAACCATGCAACAATCCACATTGTACCTGCACACACCATGTGTGTTTGCAATGACGTCACCACATTATGCTCATCCGCTCCATCAATTTTGCCTTGCACCATAAGATACCTAGAAGGAACTCCTAGATACCTTTATAAGAAAATCCAACAAAAACCACACATGCTCTGATGTGCCGAAGAATTATGAGCGAAATAGTTCAAGAGAATTAGATTGATGCTCCAAAGAGACCACACAAGAGCTGATGCTCAAACTTTTCTCTTATCTCTTCTCCATGTTTCTACATGTATTCACTAAACTTTTGGAAACTCCCTTATGGAGAGAAGAGTTGCCTCTAACTCATTGCGACTTGCTTTGATTGCTCCAAATTGTGGTGCATATTGCTTATAGTTTCAAGCCAAAACTCAACATTAAAGGCCATCCACACAAAATCATGACACAATTGACTATATTGAGTCCAAATTAACCCAAACTATATTTTGTAGATCTAGAAGATGCCCAAATTAATCACGATATCTAATTTAGATTCCAATCCAAAAATGGACTTCTAGTCCTACTTGGACTCTCAACATAGTATCAATTCAGTCTTATCTCAGCTCCGAAAAAGTTCTTCTTTGCTCCAATATTGAGAGAAACTTTCATATGACTCGATTATATCATCAACTATTAAACTCAAGTGTGTAGTCATCATATTATCACACTCCACATTGAATGCAAAATGACCCTATTTTGCACTCAATATGGGGTGTGTTAATATCTATTTTTAGATTATTTATAAAAAAAATCATCATGTAACTTGACTCATTTGCATCATCACCATGAGAAATATTGTCCATTGAGAATTTGCATGTCATTATATTTCATTTATTTAAGCTTTTGGTATTATTTAGCGTTTGACCTACTATAATGACCTGTCAAAGTCTTTTGGCTTTTGCACACATTGAAGCATATTTAGCTTTTCTTATATATTCAATAAGCCCTTTCAAATATAGTGACAAAAGCTTTATCTTTTAGTAGCCCTTTCAATTGGATTGTTAAGTATGTCCTTGTAATGTTAATTGCTTCCATCTTATTTAGTAACAAGCTTGTATGTTTTCTATCTTATCCTTGTACAGTTTAGCTATTTATTTGGGCTCGAGTCTAACAGTATAAATGTTTCTCAAAACATAGTGTGTGAACTATTTACTGTAATATCATAAAAGTGGCCATTGCCACTAATGGGCATCCAAATTACTCTATATCACTTCTTGCTATTCAAAAGGAGAAAGCTGGATGGCAATTGCGGCTCCTAAGGAAATAAGTGCATATATGGCTGTGAAAGTGGTGATAATATAATATGTGGCTGAAGATGTGGACATCACCGATGGGAGGTATACGAAGGACTCTGACATGTCCAATATTCAATCAAATTCAAAGTCAATTGACCAATTTTTGTGATATTGTTGTTTTACGCAAATCTTGAGCTATTACTGCTATGGCGGACTCCCTCTCCAAGAGAGATGTGAGTAGTGGTGGGCATGAGTGGTGAGATGAACAACTACCAAATGATATTTTGTTGCCATAGCTACAAATTTCTTGTCTTGACGGACAACTTGGCTATTTTATAAATTGAGCTATTGCGCCTCTTCACCCAAAGAGAGAGAGTGAGAACTAGATCCTTGGAAACTTTTGGTTGGAAATACTTTCAGTACTCTTTTCTTTGATAACTTGCCTTCTCGATTGAAGTTGTCGAGTGGTAGCCAACTTGTCTTTTCAATTGATTGGTTGGCCACTTTGAGAGTCATCCCTTGCTAGCCTTTGGCACCATTATCTTATCCAATTTCACAAGGGCAATTAATTTGCTCTCTAATAAAAATTGTAGAATGGTTGCGCAACTGTGCAATACCATGATGTTTTCCAAGATGAGAACCTTGCCCTGTTGTATAGCAATGTTTGTCTCCTTGACCACTCACTTTCCCAATATCAAAGTTTATCATAGAAGGAATGAGGCTTGCGTAAAGAGCACCCTATCTACAAAAGACAAAAGTGTTGTTGATCTTCAATGGCTTTATTGGTCGAGCTCCAAGGGATGCTAGTATCAAACATTTGATGCAAGTTATAATTCAAACTTGCATTGAGTGCTCTGTAAATAATGAAGAATTAGTCATTTCCGTAGTTGATTATAGTTGACTAATGTGTATACACAATATAATCATTTTTATGGCATAATAACATAAATGCTTGGATGCTAGTAAAATCAATCTAGTGGAATGCAATAATATTTTGTCAACTTTGGTGGAATATGGTAAGTTCTCATTGGTGTCAAGAAGAAAATATGTTTTCAACTTGGATTGCAACATTTGGCAGAAGGCGTAACACATGAAGGAAATTATTTTTTGGAAGGACCGGCTCCTTTGAGATTTATTGACATTGGCTAAGGAAAGATGCATCTATGGTCGTTATGATTCGAGAAAAATTGTTATTTTGTAGGTTTTTTTTGTATTGTACTTACCAAAAAAATTTGGTAAGTTCTCTAGCCAATTGTAATTGTAACCATCCAAATCTATGGGGTATTTTGGTCCTACTATTAGCGTCCATGATATACATGGATGCTTTAAGGTATTTCTTTTTTTGATTCAAATGAGTTATCTGAGAAAATAGGGAACTATTGATATCGGTGAAGTGTCAAAAATAAAATTTCTTAATTCAGACAAAAAAAAACACAAGTACACTCCAATAAGAAAAAAATTGAACCTATGAAAGAACAATGGGATTTTCATTAATTGTCTCGATTAGAATCTCTTTTTATTATGCACCATTAATTATAAATGATTGTCAATCAAAAATGGAATTTTCCTTCATAGCAACAAACTTTAGGACTCACACCCACAATTGTGTTGCTCCCTATTATTTTTTTATGTCACTAGCTAACACTAGAGGCTTGTCGGAATCATATTACTGTAGATCTTGCTAAATCTTAGGATTATTTTGTCAGTTGCCGAAAAGGCAAGAAGGGAAATGACTTCCAGCTCTACTAGGTGCGCCTATATGAACCTTTCTCTTCAAGCAAGATAGCTAGCATCTTGTTGTCTTGACTTTGGCGCTCTAAGATATGCAATTAGCAAGGTTTAAAGACACCACATATATGCGGGCGGTTACGAGACTGCATAGCGCATAGATAGTATGTAAAGCCTAGGTGTTTGCCTACGCAAGTTTGAATAAAAATAGTTAAAAATTAAACATAATACGTAAAAATTATAAAAGATCAAAAATAATGGTGCTTTAATAAATATGTATATATATTCAAGCAATAGATTATATGCAAAATAATTCATATATATTAATTACTAATAGAAATAGAGACTTCACACTAATTATTACATTAACAAAAAATTCATATATCTATTTCAAAATAATAGGTTCTGACCCAATATGATTTATTTCGTTGAATCCTTTGATGCCCGCCTAGATGGTTGGGCCCCCTAGGTAGCTATTAGTCACCTATGTGGTTGTTTAGTAATTTATGTGAATTAAACTACATAGTAGGTCCCACTAATTGACAAGCGAGTAGCCTCTGCTTAGGCAAACACCTAAACTGTTTAGTGCTTTTAAAATAATGGTAATCGGATAATAATGGTTGATTGCAAAATTGCACTAACTAAGAAAATTTCTAGTACCAAGGCCTTGCTATTTGTGAACACTCCAAAGTAGGAGACATCAAAATATTTGTGGTATAAAAACCAATCCTCAATGTCTGATTCAACCAATTAAGGAAATTTGATAGGGGGTTATAATTGTCTATGCATTCGATAAGTCTTATTTTAGTTACTTCGAGTGCGGTATTTTCATATGCACATTTCTTATTTCAAAGGATTAACTCTATGGGCATAATCAAGTACAAATGGCAGAAAGAACCTTACTCCATGCTAAAGATCTGGCTAAATGGTACATGTTTGGGAGACCCATCACTACGCATTAGTACATTATAATAGAATTTGATCATATTGATTTTGAGATTTATGATATAAATAGCCAATAGAAATTTGAAGTGGCTAGATCAAGAATTCATTGATCTATCAAATGGTTAATCTTCCAAACTGTATATATTGGGTCTTAAAAAGACCCTTCTCATCAAGACCATTCTTATTCCCTATCTTTTAGATGTTTACAAAAGATTTGATCATTGGCTGGTCTCTTTATTTGTGTTTCGGAAAGAGGACTTAAACAATCATTTTTTTTGAAAGAACTAGAAGTAGAAGTACATTATATTTGCATTGTGGGTTCAATCAATCGGACGAAGGAATCTATGTCACTAATCTAGACCTCTAAGGGCCTGTTTGGTTGGAGCTCAAGTCTAGGATCATACCGGACTGACCAGCCTATCATCCAAATATCAAAAATTTGATCAGACTAATATTATTTAATTAAATTAAATTATAAATAGGAAATAACTAAAATGCCCTCATCTCCCCTAGTGAGCTCCTCACGCGAGCTCGGCCGGCGAGCTCCCCGCACGAGCTCGCTTGGGGAGCTCCCCCAGCGAGCTCCTCGTGCGAGCTCGCCTGGCCAGCTCCCCGCGCGAGATTGCCGCCCAAGCTGTCCGCGCGAGCTCGCCGGTGCACCGGACCTAGTCGGAGAAGAAGTGTCGGCAGCAGCGAGGACGGCTACCCATTTAAAGGGAAAACTGAGAGCAAATTTATCCAGAAAAAATTTAAACCACCCGCTAGCCAGATCAGTAATCAAACAAGATTTACTTGACCGTATTATCGTTTTACACTTTACCCCTTCTTTTGATTTTGACATTGACCTTGACTTTGACCTTGACCTCCAACCAAACGGGCCCTAAAAGACTAAAAGGGCCTTTGCTTTGCCATGATTGAAGTCATGAGGTGGAGTTGGACACATCACAATAGGAAGAATGAGCAATAAACACCGATTTGGACTAAAGATCAGGATGCAAAAGAAAGAGAGGTAGGGGTGCGTGGGAAATCAATTAGATCTATTTAGGAAGAGGAGGAGATTTGTCTTTCTAATAGATTGAATGAATGCTAATTACAACACTTAGCATTAAGTGACCAAGAAAAGCATGTCATTCTTGCTGATTATCTGGCTTGTTTCTTTTATTTCAGGTATGACACAACCAAATTTTATAGTTGCATGTTGTTTATTTACATCCCACCTAATGTCTGCAAATTGGTTGGATTCTGGCCAAAGCCACACGAGTCTCGATCTGGATCCGACATGCAATTATTGAGCCCAATTCCATGCCTTAATAGCCATATCAAGGTGTATAGCCAAATTGAGCCAAGTTGATGGGGGTTATACTTTATCCATTTTGCAATGGAAATTTGGCGGAAATTTTCAAAGTATTTAGACTTAATACAGTATCCATTTAATCTTGTAAAATAAGTATTGGCTGTTAGTATGTATGGTTTGGTTAAATTCTAGTTACCTGAAGAAAAACTTCATTAGTCTTCCTTCAATTGTCAGGTACTTCACATAGATTCAGCAGTTGAAAAGTTGAGTGCATTTGGTCTTCAAGAATTGCAAAAGTTACTACAAGACTCGAAAACTTTCATCTTCAAATACTATTTGAGAGATGGAACTCTTGTCCAGGTACTTTCTTGCTATTACTTGTAAATTTTGGTCCTTAAAGTGATTCTGATGTGCTTTTATGCTACAGATTGACATAGAAAAACTTGCACTTGCTCTTCCTTCACACCTACTTTCTAAGATTTTGTCAAGTAATAAAAGTAATTCAAACTTGAGCTACATTCTCTGCGGAATTCAGGTTTTCCATTCATTGTCTGACTTTGGAAAACAGAATGCCCGATCTGGGAAGGTATGTTGGTTCCCCAGTTTTTGTCATTTGATTATCTTCTCAGATAAAATAGACATTGGCAAGACAATCATTATTGGCATTTAGGAGCTTCCTAACTTCCTAATAATCATTATTGGAATTTACGAACTTGCTGGCTTTTTGAAACAACACTATGACACAAAACCTGACATTATGGACTGATATTAAATCTTATATCACCTGAGCTGTAAGAAATTCTTACGCCCTGCATATGGAAATGTTGTTTGTTGGGGATTATCATCAGTGAAATTTGCTCCATATTAAATAAACGTAGTGGTAGTGAATGGCATCACATTCCATCTCTTCACCTTTTAAATACAAGTGTTGTAGTAACTGCCACTCCATGCTGTCTCTCCACCTTTGAGAAGCTGATTCTACAACTCAGTTTGCAAAAGATTTCTTCATGGAAGTTGCATGTCAGCTTCTGTTTATCTAATATCAGGATTTGGCCAGTTTACATGATTTAGGGCCTGTTTGGATGCTTTGGGAAAAATTCAATGGAAATTTTTGCATAGGAATGGGGCTTGGCAATTCCCATGGATGTTAATAATGATCCTGGATAGCACTATTAGAGATGGGAGGTACCTGCATGCTAGCTATGATCCATGGGACAATAGGAATTTTGCCCCTCAAAAAGTGGTGCTGAACACCCACCTAGGAAAATTTTGCTTCAAAGGAAATAATCCTTTGAAGCCACTAAAACCTGTGGATTCCACGGTATCCAAATGAGCCCCTTGCAAGTTCTCAATGCACTTACTATTCTTCACTAGCTCTCATCAGGCTTCATGGTTGTAGAAAATGTTTTCAGATTCATGCCTTCTTTATCCACTCTTCCAGGTGTTTAATGGGGCACAATTAACTGCAATGGTATTTGAAATGGTTATTCATTTATTGACTACACTGAGTGTTCCTAAGGAGGTATGGGCCCTTGTATCTGCTTATTGTGCTATTGTACAATTATTACATTGTATTTATTCTTCTTTACAATTGGATTTTTTCTTGCAGGAGTCCATTCTTGATAGTTGCCCTCCTCTTTTGTATCCAATGCTTGTTTCCAGTGGTTTTTCTCTGTTAGCAGCTTATATATCCCCGATGTTTGAGGTCCTCATTCCTATTTTAGTCTCTCATCCCAAGGTAACCGAATCTTGTAATCTTCATGCATCTCTATTCATGCAACAGCATTTTGTATACGGGAAACAAAAAAGTACTACAAATAGTTACTTGATGACTTTTATCATATTGGTCTCAATAGGACCTTGTGAAAAATAAAAAGCCAACCAGAATCTGTCTTAAACATGGAAGAGAGAGACAAGAGCCTATGTAAATTAAAGTCAAGATGGATTTGCAGAAGACTTTCCTGTGTTAGCAGTACAAAATCCTGCTGCAATTGAACTGCCTCAAAACCCGGAATGTACTTTGTAATCATGAACTAGAAATGCAGTCCTATATTGATGGCCATGGAAGAACAATCAGATGACTATATTAGAATTAAAGATGAATGAGAATTTTGAAGTATTACATGAAGTCTTCTAGGTAGTGTTCCCCTGTATGGCACTTGGTAGAAGCCTACATATGCGTGTGTGTGTGACCACCAAATCCTTCTCTACTGTCCCCTGCCTTGGGGAAACTGTGGGAGAAGGTAGCAAACAGATATTTCTAGCCTTTTGTTCTCATTGCAATTCAGATTAGCCCATATGAGTTTGGGAGATTGTAGGATTTTTCTGATTTTTCTTAAAAAGTAGCTCTTTGTATCCAACAATATATGCAAGCCACAACTGAAATTTTCTGTTACACTATGGAAAAATTTACTGACTGCTATTTTTTTCACTCTTGAAAATATATGGTCCTTTTAGATATATGTTTGTTCTTATGTAAAATTCTAATTGCTTATTACTTGAGATTGCTGATAGTGAGTCATAAACTTACGAAGTGGTTAGTGAGTTGTTAGCTTAAAAGTCCTGCTACAAAGTCAATAATTTCTTTCTCATTTCTTCTCTTATTTCAGCTCTGATTAGGGGATTCAACAGTATTGGTAAAAGAGGGATTCATTGAGTATTTGAGGGGCAAATAAATTCAAAAGCTAAATGAAAGCACTATAGAATTTTTTAATAGATTTAGATGCTGAGTTAAAGAAAATTCTCTGAAAAGTTCTGCTGGTTCTTTTTTATATATGGTTGAATTTATTAATTTCTTATAATTCCTTCTTAGGGTGGAATTCATTATTTCTTGTCAATGATGTTATTGTTCTTAGAAATAGTTATCTTGTGTCTCATGCTGCCGCTTTGTTACTCACAGCAACCTCTTTCTTTCAGGTTGAGACATTTATGAGCGTGGCATTTGATGCACTGCAGATGAACATCATCTTTTTACATTACAAATTGGTTGAATTCAACACTGATATCGTTGTTGACAAGTCTGTGGTCCCTGATAGGGAAAGGGTAACTTACCATATTTTCCAACAATGTGAATCTTCTCTTCAGTTTCTTCTGAGTATGTGTCAGCAAAAGATGTACCGGGACGTTCTTATTCAAAATAAGGTGGTATACCTATCAGAGTGATAATTTCTTGTTTGAGAGTGCATCCTTGATTGAATTTACATATATTGCACTTCATGTAGCATCTTTTGGAAATGTTTGCTGAATCCCATGTTCTATTCATTGCCTTTTTTGGCACTGCTGCAGGATTATCACAGATAGTACAATTGACAGTAGACATCGGATTCTAGAGTACATAATGATATAGATCTTTATAAGGATATCAACGATATTTATGTACATAGCTCAAAAATTGCACTCCTACCTATTTAGAGACTCTGTTTGCTCTAGGAATTTAGACTGACCATTTTGTTTCTGTTCCTCTGATTCTTTCAGGAAGCATGTACTGCAAGCCTCCTTTCACTTGCTCGTGTTCTCTTGAAGTTGGATATTCCCATGAATTTTGGAATGTCCTTTGACATTGTTGCCGCAGCTGCAAGAATGAAATCAGAAGTTCTGGCAATTGTCAGTTCCAAGCTGCCACATTCTTTTGTCTCAAACTCTCTTGTAGGCCATTTGTGATACTTGAACAGTTTCTAAAAGCAAGTTTCTTGGTTTGCTTTATGCAGTTGATACTACTTTGTGAAATGAATGGAGTTTCCTATTTAGATGAAGTTGCTCAATCTCTGAGGGGAATGCAATTGGCAAAATCTATTTGCTTGGAGGTCAGTTTCTCATAATATTCCCTCCATTCCTTGCATTCTCATAATATTCTGTGGAAGTGGATTACTTCAAATCAACTTATGTTTCATTTAGATTCTGGATGTAGTGAAAAGTGCTTTCAGTGAAGCAGACCAAAAACCGGCTGATCTTCTCCATGGTTGTAACTCAAAAGGCTTCTTAATTCTGAATTCGATGTGCTTGGTGGCTCATTTTTCTGCTAATCCAAACTTCCAAGAGTTTTTTATCGATAATTTGGTTGGTCACTGTTCTTACCTTAGTTGTGCTGTGCTAAATTAGTATTTCCTAATTTTGGTCTTATTTACATTTCTGAATTTTGCAGAATGATTTTCTGGTTGACATTTTTGCAAGGCCCAATGAAACATTCATTTCTACTTGGTGTCCTGCTATTTCTCTTGTAGTAAAAGATGCCGGAGCTGAGCATCTGTCATTTATGGCATCATATATGGCAAAGCTTTCTCTTAATGACTTACCTGGGGCATCTCAGTTGGGACTAATTCTGAATCAGCCAGACACTGCTTCTTCTTCTGCGCTGCCCTACCTTATATCTCAACAAGATAAAACAGGACATTTGATCAAAATAATTGTCAACTTAAACATCTCTCCTGACACTTATGAAGGTAAGACTATCACCCTTGCTCTACTTGTCAAAGCCGCATTCCCTCTCTTCCATTGTTGTATGGAGTTCTAATTGAATTTTATGTTGTCGTAAACAGGAGAAGAGGGTTCATTCCTTGACAAGTTTTTCATGAATGTATTTGTGAACGACCCTGTCTCCCCTTCTGCCAATCCAGTCAAGTCAGTTGATCAAAGGGCCACTGAGATCTGCCAAAACCTAAGTACTGTTCTTGCACTTAGGGGAACTGAATTGCAAGATAATTAACTTCTACTCTTTCAAATGCTTTTCCAGTTTTCCGAATGTAATTGCCTGTGTGCAGGTGCTTTGTCTACCTATGCATCATCTTTGATACCCAACTGGTTGACTTATAGAAAAGTGGAGCTCTTCAGGTAAACAAAAACATTTTTTTGTAATAAAAACTCATGCTTGATTAACACGTTTTGGTTCACAATCCAACATGAGTTAAATTCTGACTACTGAGAAGATTTTCTTTAAGATATTTGACATCATAATGAATGTTCAAGGCTGACTTTTTTGGAAAATAACTATCATTGAATTGCACAATGCGTTTGACTATAATTCCAACTTAGTCATTTGAAATTCAAAAAATCTGAGTAGATTTGTCGCTATGCTATTATTGCTACTCCTACAGTTAAAATCATAAAAAGGACAATATGGATATGTCCAGTCTCCTTTTGAAATCTTAAAAAGAAGATTGATTGTAAGATCATCCACTTGGATGTAATTTGGTTGATTGTAAGATCATCCACTTCGACATAATTTTTATTATGTGAGCAATTTTGTTGTACTAGAATTACAAAATGGGACATGCAAAGCAAACTATCAAAAACTATTGGATTTTCATGGAAATGACTACAATTAAACAAATATCTTGCCATATTATTAAGGTGTCATCAATGTGATTAGATTTGGCCTAATGGAACTGATTTCATACTGATGTATTGCTTTCCTAATTTTGTTAGCAGATCTTTTACTGACCAATTTCTATCAAAGGTCTCCTCACTACTTGGAGAGGATTTTGTTAAGGTATTTCTCATACCCTTCTTGCTACCAATTCGTTTGCTCTTTCCAACTTTTTGCTATCATATTTCCATCAATATAAAATATCTGCCATAGAGCTCACAAATGCATGATAGGCATGTAATAATATGAGCATTATATTGCTTACTTCATTCTGCCTTGCTACTTGATTTGTCTTTTTCTATTTCTATTCTCTACCTCATATCCTTGGTATTACATTTTAATTTGTCAAAGTCTCATGGGTTGATAATGGTGGTTGTGCTCCCTGATCCTAGTGTTTACTCATAAATTTTGGGATCGATTATTTTTCAGATTATTCTCATTCCAAATGGCAGCAAAGGCAGAACATCCTCTCAGATAGCGGATGAGGGCAGCTCCAGTGGATCCAATAGGCACCCCTAGTTACATTTGCTTGTGTTTGATTATATATAGAGTTGTGTATGAACTACTGATGCCCAAACTTATTCTATGTGATATAGCTCACCAAATATTCTAAGTATTGCTATGTGTAATGTCATGTTTCAAATAGAGATAGTTGGGGTGTATAAATTCCATCTTATAACATATTTATATTATGACATTATTTAGCCTTCTACATACCACTTAAATTAGATATTTTAATGATCAGAAATGTTATGATAGTATGTTATCTGAAATAAATAATATTAACTACAAGAGAATGGGGTGGGGGTGTTGGTGGTGTTTCACCAATATTAAAAAAAGTGTGAATAATACAAGCCTTGAAAGCACCATCTTATGTTGTGTCGTCAAACTCTTAAAAAGCAGCGGTAATAGTTTTCTTTTAACTTTTTTTGTAGCATCCAAAAAACATTGGAGTTAGTTGACTTTTATCAATGCTTTTGCAAAAGCGCTGCCAAAGATATAAACCTTTGGCGGTGATTATTATAAAACATTGGCAATAACTTATTTTTGGCATATACTAAGAAGCGTTGATGGTGAACTATTGCCAGTGATTCTATATAAGTACTGGTAATGAATTATTGGTGGTGGTTTTTATGAACCTTTGTTAAAGATTATTTTTTTTTTACTACACTTCTTGTCAAGTACTGCCAAAGGTCTTTGTTGGCTTTAACAGTAGTTTTTGTTCGTGCTCCTCCGAGGAGTGCCTCCAAAAGTTATTCTTGACACTTCAATGAAGTGATAAAAAATATATATTACAACTTGTATAATTTTAAAAAAAAAGACAAACAAAAAATATTTACATTTCAAAAGTAACATTTTGTTGAATAATATTTATAACATCTTGTCAAACAAAACTAATAACATTCAGTTGAACAAAATTTATACATATCAAATACAATAAAATTACAATCCAAATTGCACCATAAAATTACATCCAAATTTTTGAAAAATAATGTATCCACTCTTGATCGAAGCTTTCCAAACGCCCGCTCTTCCTAAAATGCCTCCTCATATAATTTTGAATCTCTAGAGGGTTTGAATCCCTTATACAAATATAATAGTACTACATGAACACTATAAATCTTGTTACCATTCATCACAATATCCCATTTCTCATGCGCCCTCGTGCACTCCTTGTGTCTCCATTCCTATGTTTGTCCCTATATTCCCGTCATGGAGCCTTCTACTATTTTTATGTGCAATCCTCTTGTTCTTACCCCCGTGCCATCCCCATCTCCCTACCACGGTGCTCTTACCTATTTTCACATATAGTCCATATGTTTTCAAATGTAATAAATTAGCAACTCAATGGAATATATGAGGTGATTAGGAAGTGGACATGTGAGGTTGATTTCAACGGTCTGAGATAATGGAGATCCCAGAAGTCATCTCGAATCGCAAATGATAATTTATTTTGATTTAAAGTACGTTATAAAGTATTGTGGGAATATTGACTTCCAATAAATACAAGTCTTTGTTGTTAATTAGCCTGATAATTGTCACGAATCTCCTAATATTAGAAACCTATTTAGCAAAATAGAGACACAAAAAAGGTATTTGATTGATTTTAAAAAAAAAAAATAGTTTAAGTGAGGGTATACCCTCACTTTATAACGAATTTTAATATAGAATTATAGAAAATATAAAAAGAAATAGAGGAAAAAAAGAGAGGAGAGGAAGCTCTGATATGTGGAGCTGTCATGCTCCTCCTACATTGAACCACATTATATCTGATCTGAATCGTGGAAGGGAATAAAAAAAGTTTAAAGTGTTTCCAATATCTTTGAGCATTAATGATAACTTCATGATTTAAAATATTTTCATTGATTAATAAGGCATCAACAATTTTTTTTAAAGTGTTTTCATAGTTGATAAGGCGTAGGCGATAACTTTTTTTATTTTGAAATTTTTTAATGGCTGATGTGTAAGCAATGACTTGTTTGATTTTTAAAGTATTTTAATAGCCGATAAAGCATATGTGATAATTTTTTGATTTTAGTAGCATCATCAATAGTTTATAAGGTTAGGTATACATTTGAGAATCGCGTCGTCAACTACTTTTGGGGTTGACCAGCTTAAAAAGTATGTTAGTAACTACTTGTAGGGTTGATTAATTTGAAGGGCGCATTATCAACTATGGGATTGACTAATTTGAAGGATGCGTCGTCAACTGCTTGTGGGGTTGATTAGTTTGAAGAGTGCATCGTCAACTGCTTGTGAAATTGACTAGTTTGAAAAGTGTATCATTAACTGATTATGGAATTAACTAGCTTGAAGTGTGCGTCGTTAATTATTTGTGGAGTTGACTAGCTTGAAAAATGCATCATCAACTGCTTGTGGGTTTGACTAATTTGAAAGGTGCATCACCAATTATTTTTGAAGTTGACTAGTATGAAGAATGTATCATCAACTACTTATGAGGTTGATTAGCTTGAATAGTGCATCATCAACTGCTTATGAGGATGATAAGTTTGAAGAGTACATTATCAATTGCTTAGGGGATTGCGTATAGTTTTGAAGTGTGACTAACAACTTAGAGGGTGTTATCAATTGACTTTGTTTGAACGGAGTATTATGACTAACTAACTAAGTGAATTTAAGTTTACTTTAGTTCGATTTGATTTGAAGCGTTGCCAATACTTTAGTATTTGCTTAGCTTGGAAGATACATCATTAATAGTTTTTTGGATTGACTAGCTTCAAAATGTGACCAACGACTTTAAGAGTATTAGTAATTAACTTCTTTAGTTTGGTAGCATCACTAATGATTTATAAAATTGGATATAGTTTTAAAGTGCGAGGATATTGTCGGTTGACTTCGTTTGTCATTCTCTTGGCCGGATTCGGGCACCTCTCAGCTGGATCCAATCGGTTTTCTCAGCGGCAGGGGTAGGGTACCGAGGAGGCTAGCCTGTTGCATCTCGAGCTCGTTCATTTGCTAATTTGAAAGGTGCATCACCAATTATTTCTGAAGTTGACTAGTATGAAGAATGTATCATCAACTACTTATGAGGTTGATTAGCTTGAATAGTGCATCATCAACTGCTTATGAGGATGATAAGTTTGAAGAGTACATTATCAATTGCTTAGGGGATTGCGTATAGTTTTGAAGTGTGACTAACAACTTAGAGGGTGTTATCAATTGACTTTGTTTGAACGGAGTATTATGACTAACTAACTAAGTGAATTTAAGTTTACTTTAGTTCGATTTGATTTGAAGCGTTGCCAATACTTTAGTATTTGCTTAGCTTGGAAGATACATCATTAATAGTTTTTTGAATTGACTAGCTTCAAAGTGTGACCAACGACTTTAAAAGTATTAGTAATTAACTTCTTTAGTTTGATAGCATCACTAATGATTTATAAAATTGGATATAGTTTTAAGTGCGAGGATATTGTCGGTTGACTTCGTTTGTCATTCTCTTGGCCGGATTCGGCCACCTCTCAGCTGGATCCAATCGGTTTTCTCAGCGGCAGGGGTAGGGTACCGAGGAGGCTAGCCTGTTGCATCTCGAGCTCGTTCATTTGCTACTCACAGTCCATCTCGATGATGGGCGAGAAGACGAAGACAAGGAACGTGGTACCAGCAATTCACGGTGTGCGGCCCATGCTCTGGAGCAACTTCTTCGCTATCGTCGTCCCCTCCGATGCCACCTGGTATGGTGATTTCTTCTAATCTCTCTTCCTCTATTTTCTTCATCTCCCTAATTTCTTCCATCTTTCCCTGCTGCAGGCGACTCCAGCATCGTTCTCTCCCTCCACAAACAACACAATAGTTGATGATTGGTGATGCCTGTGATGATTTAAAACGTGAGTTGGTGGTAGGGACTGAAACGTTTGTTTAGATGCATGCAAGAAGCATTGGTGGAGTTCATGGAGATAAAGGGTGTGGATGCTGGGGAGGCAATTCACTTTTTCCTGAGTTCGAGGATGGCCGAGGATAGGTTACAGCAATGAAGTTTCTGCAAAAGGAAAACCAAGGAGAGAAGAAAGGAGGAAGGCGAAAGTTAAGGACTTACATCTTGTTCTCCTCTTGATTTTTCTTCCACAGTGATCTCTTGTCCCTCTACAACTTTTGATCTCCTTTGATGATGACTCCCTGCTCTCACTCTCTCTCTCTAATATTCTCTTTTGTTGTTTTTTTTTTATTTTTTTATTTTACAAGTTTTTTAGCCTTTTTATAGGTTTTGAAGAAAATCGAAATCAAATCTCCGAGTGCCCCAATTTAAAATGATATTGAATCTCAATTTGTAATGAAATTATATTTGATTAAATTTTGCAATCTCGTGATTGACTTGTTTTGGAATATTGTAGTTTGTGATGGATTGTATTTTCATCTTTGTGAATGACATGTAATTCATCAATTGGGATTTATTTCCCTGAAATTCAAATTTTATACCATATCTGGATACTGAATTTTTAGAGAGGTTATTTTGCAGAATTTCCTAAAAATTTGGACCAAAATGTGTTTTCATAAATTTCAGGGTTCTTTTTAAATAAAATTTGGACTTATTCATAAATAAAAAATTTTGAGAGTTTTATTTATAAATTTCTCAAGAAATTAGATCAAAAATATAATTTTTATAAATTTCAAGAGTCTTTTTATAAAAAAAATATATTTGTGAAATTCTAGAATTTTCAAGATTCTTTTTGAACCAAATTTAGGTTTATTTACAAATAAAAAATTTTGAGAAATTTATTTATAAATTTTTAAAAAATTGGATCAAAGTATAATTTTACAGTTTCAAGGATTTTTTATAAAAATAATAAATTTGTAAAATTCTAAAACTTTCAAGGTCCCTTTTAAATAAAATTTGGACTTATTTATAAATAAAAAATTTTGATGGGCTTATTTATAAATTTTTAGAAAAATTGGACCAAATATAATTTTACAAGTTTTAGAGGTTTTTTTAAAAGGATACATTTGTAAAATTTTCAAATTTTTAGGATTTCTTTTGAATAAAATTTGGGTTTATTTATAAATAAAATTTTTTTTGAGGGACTTATTTATGAATTTCAAAAATTCAGGATTTATTTGCAAAAAGTAGAAATTTTAGAGATTTATTTGCAAATATAAATTTTTGAGCTGTTTATTTGTAAACCCTAGATTTTGCGGGGATCAATTTGAAATTTCAAAATTTTCAAGAAGTTTTTTACAAAATTTTCATTTTTGGGACAGGGACTCATTTGTAATTTTTATTTTGACCCAGATATTTGATAAATTTTAGTTTTAATTTTGGTCTATGAATCTGACTCAAATCAACTCTCTTTAATTTAAAACCAAAATTTTCAAATAGTTCAAATCCAAATTAAACCCGATTTTTTGGTCAAATTTAATTGTGATTTTAGTCTATTTAAGGCTCACATTTCAATCATAACCTAGTGGTATTTTATTCAACATATTGATTAAATTTTGATTGAATTTAATTTTTGGTCAAAATTGACTTAAAGAGGACAAAGTTCCTCCCAAACTTACTTTTGTATTGGATCTATTTGTTTGATGTTGGTTTGTATTTTAGGAACCTTATTCAGATACATGTGTTAGTTTTATGAATAAATAATATGTACTAATGAAAGAAGTTCAAAAAATCAAAGAATCTTCTTTATACTATTGGAACACCTTGTTCCAAAGGAACTTGTGAAGTTGAAGTATTGTGTTGACTGGTCATCTAAAATTGCATAGTTATGAAGTCACCGTTGAGATTCTCATACATCTCAATAACCTCAATCCTTATAATAGCCTATACTTTAATTTGGGTATAACAATTGTTCATTTTTTGAAGTTTTAGAGAAACTCCCAAAGACAAACTTATGTAGATGTTTGTCCCATATCAAATGTTCGCAAACAACTAGCTCTCTCATAATAAAAAAACATGATTGTGGATTTCATCATAAGTGACAATATTAAATATATAATACTTCTTTGAAATCTATGCCTAAAAGAAAAGGTATAATATCTCTAGTTTGGAATATTCACGTCCAATTTTATCCTCAAACTACTAGGGGCTGCATTTGACAAAATAATAAAGGAATCAATGTTAAGAATATGTTTGATATAGAAAATTGAAGTATATATCTTAACTCTTAAGTTGGCGTATCTTTTATTACAAAAAAAGTGACTCGTCTTTACTTCTTGCAATGTCTTATATTTTCTTTACTTCGTTCTTAAAAAAAAAAAAAGAGTTAAATACATTAATTATTATGAAACTAAATAAATAAAAATTATTTAGACGCATTGCTTTGCTAATAACTTATTAGGAGAGATGACTAGTCCTCTTAAACCCCACAAGCTAGACAAATGGCAAGCTTCTATGACATTTATTAAAAAAATATCGAAAGTTATTAACACTATTAAACATGGGACACATGAATATTGAAACAAAAAGGATTTCATGAAAACCACCAATCACTTTATATGTACTTACTATGAATTTACATTTCACATAATTATTGTATTCAAAACAAAAAAAATAAAAATAAAAAATAGATAAATAAAAAATTAAGATTTAAAATTGAAGATCATCTCAAATTTGACTCAATTTATTATATATTTGGTATATTACGCATTCATCATATAATAATTATATTACATTATTAATATTTATTAAGTAAACCCTCAACAATTTTTTACCATTTTGAATGGTAAACCCCCTAAAATCGTTATAATTACACAAGTTCTTCATATTTGTAATATCTTTTGCAAAAATCTTCTCTAAGTCTAACTATAAAAAATTAGATGTAATTTTCTTTATATCTCATATTCTATTAGGTTCTTGTTTTTTATCAAGAATTATATTAAACAATAAGTAGTCTTTTATTTTAATTCTTATCCTTCCAACCTCAAACATGTCTACCAAATATATAATTTTCACAACTTTACCATCTTTTTTCATCATTATATACATGTAACTCTCATAAAAAATAAGGATAATGAGTATCAAAATTTTTCACATAAATAGAAGGGTATAGGTGCAAAACTTTGATCTAGAAATTTTGGGCCGGGCGTGGCCCACAATCCATTATTGCCACGCTGGCAATCCAGGACCCAAAAATGCCGACCAATCAGCATAATCCTCTTCTCGAAGTGTCACTGTATACCTTCCCGCTCGGTTTCATTCTCGAAAACAAAAGCACACTACACAAAACTGTGAGCCCCAAAAATCCCTAATCCGCCATTCTAATATTAGCGTGGGTTACGGTGTTGATCGGAGGAAGAAGATGAGCTCGACGGCGTCGGCGAAGGGATGCCGCGCAAGGCCAAGGCCACCAAATCCGTCTCCCGCTCGCAGAAGGCCGGCCTCCAGTTCCCCGTCGGCTGCATCGCCCGCTTTCTCAAGGCTGGCAAGTACTCGGAGCACGTCGGCACCGGCGCCCCCTTCTACCTCTTCGCCGTACTCGAGTACCTTGCTGCTGAGGTATGTGATCTGTTCTTCTTTACATCTAGGGTTTGTTTGCATTTTGGTGGATTTTGATTTGATTTTGGGTTTTTGTTTTGGTAAGTTTTGGAGCATGCTGGGAATGCGGCGACGGATAACAAGAAGAATCGGATTGTACCCAGGCACATACAGCTTGCGGTGAGGAGCGTTGAGGAGTTGAGTAAGCTTTTGGGGATGGTGACTATTGCGAATGATGGGGACATCGGGTTTGCGTCGCAGGAGTTGTAGTTTTTTTTTTTTTTTCCTCTAGAGTTGGTTTCCTTTTCATTTTTGCTGGATATGGTTGATGTAATGAGGTTTGGTTTTTATAATATAGATATAAATGGGTTTGAATCCATAAATTGCTTTCATGTTTTTGATGGTTTTGGTGATTCTTTGAAAATTTCGGGATGTGTTCTGTTTAGAGCTTTTATTTTTGTCTTTCAAGTTCTTGTTTGAAGTACATGGAATCTGATAGTGAACAGGCAAGGTGGTTTCATGTGAAATTCTGCGGGTGGTGGGATTATTGAATTTGAATTCAAGTTTCCTCTAATTTTAATTGTTCAAATGAGTTTGTAGGTGTCCTTGTATCCTCCAAAGTTTCAGTCTTGGTACTTGCTACTATGACCTTTTTTTGCTTGTGTTGGATCATGTATCATTTCTTCTGCATTCCATGTTTGGTTCTGAATAGACTCGTACTGCATTGCTTTATAGATTGATTGGTATATTTGGTAGGGTCTTGGTTATCTTCTATCAGGTTGTGGCTGAAAAGAGATGTATGCTTATGGATTTCTTGGTTTTATTTATGCTGTTTGTATGGATCTAAAAATCGACTCTTTCTTTGTGTTTTGGCTAAGTATGTTGCTTTTGCATTCTGTGTTGCTACTTTGAGGACAATTCTGGTTGAAATGGTGTCCGTCTGGTTTTTTTTTCCTCTTATTGCTTTCACAGTTCTGAGTGTATAGAATTTTCTTTTCAAGTTTGTTCTTTTTTATATGGATAATTTTCTCAGCCCTGGAAAAAATTTGCAATTGAACTCTTTTTCTCTGCAGAAATTAGTTTTTACTTATTCTACTGCTTTCTTGCTCAGGCATTGACTAAAATATTGACAAGTAACATGCTATTGCTTGAGTAATTATTTGATTCAAGAAGATAACATGAAATGTGATCATTAGTATTTAGTACAGTATTTTGTTGTTGGAACTGTTGTAAATATCTTCCTTATTTGGTTATGGTATTATCTATCAAATTTCTAGCTGAATATAGATACAAGCCCCTACAGATTCAACACATGTTTGGCCTCTTTTCAGGTGCCTCTTTGGCCAAAATATTTAATGGTTGTATTTTCCTTTTTGATTTTAACCTTGCTGGCTGAATTGTAAACCTCAGTTTGGGAGTACAGTTTCCTCCAAGCTTGTGGTGCAGAAAACTGCTAACTAATGGATCAATTGTCAGTACTGACATTGCAGCACAATTCACATGGGTACATGGTCATCTTTGCTATCCCTTGTATGCAGTTCAAGACTTATATTCTGTCTGATTGCTGTATAGTGCCAACTTCAATGGCATCAGAGCCATCTGATGGCTTTCCTTGCTAACAAGACATTTACTTCTGTAGATCTGATGCATGGTATGATTGGGAATCACTCAATTTTCATGTGTCTACTTTTAGCTGTGTTTATCATCTTAGGGCTACAGAAATAACGACATAATCCTTGTTATCTAGTCACACTACTCGGGAGGAGTTTATGTTCTTTCTACTTAAGAATATGGAGTTATTTTTGTCTCATTGCATCTTTGTTTTGTGGTTGTTTGAAGACTCACATTCCAAATGTTGTTGTTTCATATTGTTCTCCTTCATGAGGAAGATTTAGATACTAACAGTTTTCCATGTTTTATTTTTTTGACATTGAGAGATATTTCTCATGTGTGTTTTTTTTTTTTTCACTTTGGCATTAATCATGTTTTTTTGTTGAGGAATGCTTCTTTGAGTGGATTCAGATTTCAGAGGAGCCAAATTGCTGTGTCCTATGCATTTATAATCTTGGCATTACTTTTTTTGCTTTATTTGTCTTAATTTGTTTGTTTATTTTTACCCTGTCTCTTGTAGTCTTGTAGTCAAAACCTTGTTCACAAGCTCTAGTCATATTTAGATTTGGTGGCCATCAGCTGATACTACTGGTCCTCCTGGTAGGACAAACTGGCATGGCATGCCTCAAAATGGTGACCTAAACAAACATCTACTTGTCCACCTTTTGAACCAGAGCCCCTCCAAATTCTCTCATCTATCAACCCTGTGACTATAACTGATCATTGGCAGTTGTATACCTGTTGAACCTCAGATCAGGCTTCAATGACGCCTAGAATTCTTTCCTCCTGCAGCTTCAGGAAGTCATGTGGTTGTTGCAAGCTTGCTTCAACATGTTCCACCTCAATTGACAAATCATTGCTGATTGTTGCCACAGCCGAACTAGTTGGGTCTCCGGTATCTTGATAAACATGAAGCTGGAGTATGAAAGCTATATATTGCAAAACAGGAGTCAGGCTCTATTGCACAAATGGAGCTGGGATTTTCCTGGCATGCAATACCAGCAGTACTCTTGAGAGTTGGTTTTTGGTCCTTTGGTAAGCTGTTGCTCTGTTTTCTAATTTTATGCTTATCTCAAGTCAAGTAACTATGCCTCTGCAAATTAAATTGGAGGGTCATTTTTGGTGTTTGATTCTCTTGGGGAAAATTTTGACTTGACAAATATATTGGATTTTCATTGAAAATGATGGAGATGTGGTTCAGATTTGAAAAACATATATGTATTTACATTGTAGGTAACATTATGGTATGCTACAATTTGAATTTGTTGTATTTTTAAATAGCACTTGGAATTTGATGTCTTTTGTTTGCTATGTGTTTACACCGGATTCTGCTGTTGTAGTGATGGATTAAAAGGGAATTATAACCCTTCATGAGGCACTTGCTTTTGCAAAATTTATGGTGGCGGTAAAAGTTCAGACTGACAATTGGGGGTCAGGTATCAAGAAAATTTCACAAAAAAAAGGCATCAAGAAAATTTGATACACATATTCTCATATTCCTTTTTCTGCATTAATTGTAATCCTGTAGGAAAGCAATGTATATCTTGTATTTTTATGCTTCATCATGTTACTTACAAAGCTAAATTTGTATAAAAAATGAGATGCAGTATTTTGATTTCAGGTTGTATGTGGTTGGGTATTATCCAAGTGGCCAACTGACACCAATCTTTCTGAAATTGATTGAGCATGTGTGGTGCAGGGTCTTTTTTTGCTACAATGAGGACATTATGCAGACAGGTGAATGGCCTGTGGATCATCCGTACTTGTCTAAACTAGATGGGCTGGGCCTGGTTCTGCAGAGAGATTGTTTATGGTTTTCTTGCGAATATACCCCGTGACTCTTCGTTTTCTACAGGCAAGCCTCTCAAATCTTTATAATTTGGTCACCCTCGCCCTATTCACAATTCAGTCAATTTTGTTATGCTCTCATCTTCCACAAAACTCTTGCTTCCTTGTAAGTGACATGCATTAAACACTAAATTCCCTTAGGCGTCTTACTACCTTTATTCCAACATCTCATATGCTTGAACCTTATTATTTATTTATTATGTTGAATTTAGTCTATGCTCCAGCAATAGGGGTAAGGTAAATGGAGGACCAGCTGGGTGATTTTGTATTGTACATATCAGAGCATTTGGATTCACAACCTTCTCAAAGAAGAGGCACACCCACTGAGCCAATGTTTGTTTGGTGTAAAATTTTTTGCATTTTATATAGCCTTTGGTTTATTATTAGCAAATAGTGCTGATAAATACTCCTAATTCCTTCTTACCTAATAAAGGAGTTTTTTTGCAATAAAACTTGCAAATACAAAAAGATTCAGGGAGGCGCTCTTAAATGAAGGTTTTATCCTTTTTCTGAATCACAACACAAAAAACGGCTTGGCCCTTGATTGATTTGAAAAGAGCATACAAAGCCATGGGGCTTTCAAGGGCCATCGTTTTTAGGTAAAAGCTTTCGAGGTTGCTTCCAAGGCAAACTAATACTTTTCATTAGTACAGAAGCAAATGCTGATTGCTATTTGTTTTTGTAGGTGGTCTGTCTGTCTAGTCTCCGTGTTTTATTTTTCTCCACGGTGGTTTGGTTTCTTTTCCAACCACCCAACAAGCCATAACTACTTTCTGCACCCAACGGGGGACAATCTCAGTTTTAGTCGCATGCTCCGCTGCTTGCATTGCATTTCCACGCTTTTTGGCGCATCTCTCGACATTCGAGAGAAAAATTATCAATTTACTTTTATCAAATTTAAAAGGAAGCCACTCGGTCCACTTTATTATTTACCATCTATTATTCTTTTTAATGCTCTTCTGAAGAAGTTCTACTGCGTTTTTCACATCATCAAAGAGTTCAGATTTAATCGTTTGAAATGGGATTTTGGATCGGGCTAAACCCGATCCGATCCGCACATACGCCGAGATTCCGCAGACGGAAATGATTCTTAAGACTACAAACGGTGATCTGGAGTGCGAAATCAACTCCGACACAATGTCGACATCTGTAGTCAACAATGGCCCCCCGACCCACCGAACCCATCCAACGGTCCCCGTCGCTTCAAGCCTCCGTCTTGTCCCCCTTTCTCCTCCAGCTACAGACGAACAAACTCGATTCCGTCAATGGAAGACGCCCCTGCCCCCCAGCCCTCTTCTTCGCCTAGGGCTCCGCTCCCGCCAATGGAGGACGCCGGAGAGTCCTTCGAATGGGGCGCGCTCCTCGACTTCTCCATCGAGGACGACGACTCCTTCCTCCTCTCCTGGCCTACCTCCCCTCCTCCTCCGTCTCCGATACCTCCGTCCGCCGATCCTGCTCCCACCGAAGCAGCGCCCCCGCCGGAGCGCAGGATCAGGAAGAGGGACCCGCGGATGCTGTGCTCCAACTTCCTTGCCGGGCGGGTGCCGTGCGCTTGCCCTGAGGTGGACGAGAAGGAGGGGCAGGAGGACGAGGAGGTGGCCGTGGGCCTGGCTGGAGGGAGAAAACGCGCAAGGATGGGCGGGGCTGCGACCGTGGTCAGGTGCCAGGTGCCTGGGTGCGAGGCTGATATTAGGGAGCTTAAAGGGTACCATCGTCGCCATCGGGTCTGTCTGAACTGTGCTCATGCTCCGTCGGTGGTGCTCGATGAGGAGGCAAAGCGGTACTGCCAGCAGTGCGGCAAGTGAGTGCGGAATTTTATGACTTTGTAGCTTCCTTGGGCGTTTGCTCGTCTTCATTTTCTTTCGTTTGTTGGTGGATTGTTTTAGACGCATGTTCCTTTTATCTGCTACAAGTTCATTTTCTTCATCCAAGACGGATAGGGCAAGATCCTCCATGAACTCTAGTCTAACATTTCCGGTGCTGTTGCTGTATTTCCTGCTTAAAGCATGGGACATTTGCTTCTCTTTTTTGTGCTCTGTGATGTGAAAGCCTGTAGACTAGTGAACAAGAGAAATTGAAGAAAAAATTCTTATCGGAAACGGAGGTAAACATTCAAGAGAAAGCCATTGTAATAATAAGGAAAAGAAGAATGGGCTACTTATATTGTGCAGATTAGGCTATATTCTAGAGGAGTGGCTAAACTAGTAGATTATTTCCACTAGCAGTTTGAATGGAACTTCAAAACTCAATCCTTTTTACTGGGTTTAAAATAAATATTGGGAATCGGAACAAAAAAACCCAGTAGATACTTCAATTAACAATTATGTTGAAGACAATAGAGGCTGATCACCTTATCAAAATCCTATAACTCTGAAAAAATTTGGACATGCACCATTTCACCCATAGAGATGTGTTCACAGTTAGGAACTAGAGCACCTTTTTGAGTGGCAGCTTCTTAATTTCTAATCAGATCATTCTAACCTATAATGATGTAATTGAAATTGAGACTGCTGAACCCTATTGCTTTCCTCTAGTCCCTTAGGGGCCATTATTATATTATACCTGGATAAGACATTCATAGAAAATCATTCTAGGAGCACAATATAGGTTCAGAATTTCATGAATGATATCCTTGATATTATGCAAGCAATACTTTTGATTTGATGCTTATTTACTATTGGTCTATGATAAAAAACCAAGTCATGGCAAACAAGCTAATTTATGTACCCAGATTGAGCCCAAAGCTGAATGCTATGATTGTTATCTGGGACTTCCATGAGCACTTGGTACCTAGAACTGGTAGATTAATGAGTTTGATAATCAACTCTCTTGATTTGTCCTGAGCAAAAGATAGTTACTGTTGGTTTTTGGCTAATTTTTCCTATCTAGACTCCTTGCAGGTCGATTCTGGGTCTCATTGGTCCTGGCCTTACACTCCATTTTTAGCCATAGCTATAAACTGAAGTTCAGTAACCAGAAATCTTAGATGATTTTGACATGGCCAGCAAGTTGGGTAAAATACTGCTAGAGGCTGATGTCTACTAGAGCAATTTATTGAGATTCTCATAGAAATTGTTGGGCTTGATGTATAGATATGCAATAGATAGTAGCTATGGCATTTCCAGAGAAGTTTGATCAGTGCAGAATCAAGTGTAAGAAGGACAATTCACTGTTGGAGAACAGCAAAGTCGTATTTGGGTTGTCAAAACATGGCTGGATTAACTAGATTTCTGCCAAAAGATGTTTTCCCTATCACTTTGGTGACTAGCTCAGTAGTGGACAATGGGGTACATGGTGCTTGAGGCTTTTGAAGTGTTGATGGTTACACTAAATAATGTTCAAAGCTGGTGTAATTTCTTGCATCTCTGCCTTAAAATTAGTCTGTTTTGCATCCAACTTTTTGTGACTTGCTGCTGCTTTTTGTTATTTGTAACCTGTAAATATTTTCTTCCTATGAAAACCTCAACATCTAGGCTGATAGTAGAGAAAGAAACTGTTTCGTGAGCCTATCTTGTTGCGTGGAAGATGCAAACCTTGATGAATGACAATACTTAGCCTTTTGCCAAGGTAATTGCTACAAGTTTGAGTTCTCTTTTGTGAGTATAGAATTAAATGATAAATAATCTGGTTCATTGAGGAGGGTTAAAGAGGCAATTTTGATGTAGAAAGAGGACACCTTTTGAATGATGCAAGAGACAAAAATAACTTCAGAAAAGAACATGGCTGGTGATTCCTGCAACCTGAAACAGAGTTATTGTTCACTTCTCAGCTGGAAGAAGCACTTTATTCTTTAGTTAGATCTCAAACATAGTTATAAAATAGTCAAACTAGCACACACATGTCTTTTTTTCTTCCCTGGATTTCCGACATAAAAAGGAAAATATTTGGATTATATATATTCATTAAATATTTGTTCAAGGGCTGGGTTCTCTTCTATACATCTGACAGGACACTTGATCAGCTGCTTATGATTGGACCTCCATACACATCATTTAATTAGTCAACCCCGTAGCTTTCATGTCACCAACCTGACAATGTTGATATGTTTTGTAATAGTAAATAGGTAATATCTGACATTGATATGCATTCATGTGATTTAGTTGGACACTTAAAAAGTAAGAAATAGATCCTCTTTCAAATGAAAAAAAAAAAAATTCTTATAAGATGCTTAATAAATGCTTTTTACTAGATTTAGGGTCCCTTTGGATTGGGATGATCATGATAAAATCACGATTTGCTAGTTGGGCAAGTAGTGAGTAATGATGTGATTTTAATCACATAAATTTCCCAAATTGGTATGGTTGGGTTTGGATGTAAGTCTGGTAGAAATCTAGAACATGTTTGAATGAGCAGTGAGTTAGTAAGGTGATGATCACCTGGCTACTCCAAATCCAAATGGGCACTTAGATCTTTAAATATTGCTTTTTTGCAATTCGCTGTATCAGTTTGACTCTTGGTTTCATACTTATGTAATGGGGCATTGGTCATGCTAGAAGTGGGAGCACAAATTATGCAATTGAAAACGCTATCATTTCTACTGTTGAAGCTCAAACCAAAGTGACATATGATATCAATTGGCTTTTTAACTTAGATGAGTGGTATACATTAATTTGTGATTATATTTTTGAAAAATTGAATGAAGTTAGTCATTCAATGCCCAAAATCAGCAAAAAAGAAAAATGCATTCTCATTTCAGCAGAACTTTTTGGTTAAAACTGGATACTTTTAAAGATTGTTGTAACAATATCTACCTTATTAAAATATTTTTCTAGAATAGAAACCGAGTCCTGTTAGACAAATTTGTTTTTAGCTTAGCTGTTAATGCTGTCTAGGATTTCCTTTTTGGTATAAAAGATCCAAAAGTGGTTGTCTGGATAGCTGCAATTCCATCCAAGTGGCTTTCCAGCATGATATGGAAAGGTTTCACATCTGCATTGCTCAGATTATGCAATTTGTGTGGTGCAATCTTCCTGTTCTGATGCATTCTCAGGGTGATAGAGTAAAATGATGTTTTATTCATAACTATAATTTGATTAACTCCTTTGCTTGATTCCAGGTTTCATATATTACCAGATTTTGATGAGGGGAAACGTAGCTGTAGAAGAAAGCTAGAACGACACAACAAAAGGAGGCGGAGAAGGCCTACTGACTCTAGAGTTATTATGGAAAACGAAAAAGAAAACCAAGAAGAACTTCTACAAGATGCCAATTGTGATGAACAAAGGAGAGGTACATCTAATTTATCTTGCATGCTGCATTACTTTCTGACTTGCTGCTCTTCCATTCCTACCTGGCACATGCTGGATGTAGGAACTTGGCGAACTATTTGATTTTGGTAGATAGGTGTGAAGTTCTTGCTTTCTGTTTTGGTATTGAGAAAACCTATGAATTCTCAAAGGTGTTTGGCATTACTTATAAAACAAGTGGGTTGGATTAATTGCATGGTTCTTCACTGATGCAATTAGGTTGTTTCCTTACATTGCTTCCTAGAAATGCTTAACCTTTGTAGCTTCACTCAAATTACTGTGTGTGGTATTATCAAGTCTTGAAATTTGTTAATGTTTTGTTGTATGTAAGGACACCAGTTTATGGGAAATGCTCTGATAGTTATCTTGAATATTGGAGTTATGAATACGTGCTTCAGACCATGATATCATGATATTACAACCATCTTTTGGTGATTTGTTGCCTATACTGCCTCTGTTGTGCACCCTTCACTGTCATCTCTAGAAGTTAACTGCCACCATCTTTAAGATGCTTCTCTCTCCATCTTCTCTCTATGATGTGTAACAGTCTCAATGAGATCTTTTTGGTTGAGAATGCTATGGGCAATTCATGCTTCTGTGGATTTTGACACGATTATGTTCTTTTATGTTATCCTAAAGACAATCATGCTTGATTCTACCAGATTAGTGAAATCAAGTTGTTTGATCCCATTCAGTCAGTTCTATTTGTGTTAGTGCCCTATTCAATTTTTTTAACTTATGTTGGTGGGATTTTGGTCAAAATTTAGTGCTTATATTTATTCTCTTCCTGGTTCTTGGTAGATGACAAATTCAAGTAGAATTTTCTCAAATAATGAAGACATTAGAGCTTGAAAAGGTTGCCCTTAAGAGGAATATATAGTTTTCTCCATTCTTTCCATGGGCATAAGAGGATTCGTCAGTATTTGCACTTATTTCTTGGTTCAAGTACAGTGTTTTATTAATGTATTTGAAGCACTTTTTTATTTGTTCTCTATCTTCAATTTTTTATTTTTAGTTCCATTGGTTAAATGTCCAATTACGGTTGATATTTGTTTGAGATATTAATATGGTTCTATAGTTCAAGATTTTTAGTTAATTGATGTTGAACTTTTTCAATCTGGACATTGGTCTTAAACTCTTATTGTGCAAATTTAGAATATAAGTATGTACTGAATTTCAGATTCACTGTCTGTCACCTTTGGTTCCGCCAAAAAGCATGTAGTGCAATTATGTAAACTTTGTGATGCTTGTAAGATATTTATAATTCACTGTCAAAATTGATGAGTAATCAGTATAAAATTTAAATAGACAACATTCAAGCCACTAAAAAAATGGAGTGTTAAAAAATAATACATGACAAGTTTCTATGGCTATGGGAATAAAAATTCACACGCCATAGAATATCTGACTCTAATTTGTATGTGATGAGAAAGTAAAATAGGATATGATGCCAACACACATACTCTTCTACCAGTGTTGTGTGGTGATACTATAACTAATGGGCTTATGATCTCTATTAATATGATGCCAAAGTACATAACCTTCTACAGTATTGCATGGGGATGCTATAACTTATGGGCTTGTAAAATCTATTGATAAATGTGTCAGATTAATTTTTATCTATTTTAGGATAGGTGTAAATGTTTGACTTAGTTTCTTGAATGAAAAGTGAAACAAATACCAAAATACGTGTTAAACAAATTGTGGGCTCAATATACCCTTTTTGGGCTCAAGTATCACAGAGTATGGTTGTGCAAGTGTGCCCTCCTATACTCGAAACACTGCATTCATCACAACCCAAGAACTTGAAGCCCAAATAATAAAACTGAGTAACCTGTAAACAGGTCATGAGTCAAGCCCGAGTAGAATTAGAGTTAAAAGTAGGACTCTGTCCCATATAAGGAGTGGTTAACTAGGGTTTCTTGTATCTTTCTCTTGGAACATCCATCAACAAAGAGATGACTTTCATCATTGAGAAGAAACCCTAGATTTAGGTTTCAGTTTACTGAAACCCTACACAGTACAATATGGATGTAATTGTATGCAATCTCTTTTTTTTATTTTTATCAAATTATGTTTCAACCACATATTAGTGATCCACGTAGTAATATACCCACTGATGTGTGAAATGCTTTTACTTTTCTGGCCTCTGCAGAGATGATGAATGGTTCTTCCACTGAGGCTGTTGAGACAGTCTTAAGCAACAAAGCATCTAACCTAGAGACATTGCAGTCTCAGAATGATCATGGATCTCCCGTTCATTCTGTTCCTAGTTTACAGAATACCCAGGGCAACAGTACCATTACTTACGCAGCATCAGATGAAACAAATATGGAGGAAAGAATGGATGGTCCCAAATCTGCTCTTTCTTCTGCATTTTGTGACAAGAAAAGTGCCTATTCATCTGTGGTAGGCAATCTCTTCTATCACTTAAGAGGCATCCATTGTATTTATAAATAAATGACATGGTGCTGGTCATGTTACTATTATCATGTTTTCATTTCATTCTATGAAGATAATGATGCATTACTTTCTTGTAGTGCCCAACAGGCCGCATTTCATTTAAGCTTTATGACTGGAACCCTGCTGAATTTCCTCGCCGACTACGCCACCAAGTACTTCTAACATTTAATTGTCTAGTCTGTTGTTTAATGAGACAAATTGATGGTCATCATATGAAATATCATCCTTGCAGATTTTTCAATGGCTGGCTAGCATGCCTGTTGAGTTGGAGGGCTATATCCGTCCTGGATGTACAATATTAACAGTGTTCATTGCAATGCCACAGTTCATGTGGGAGCAGGTAGTATGTGTTTGTCTCCCCTGCATTGAATTGTTTTTAATGTGCAAGCAGCAACCCAAATCTTCTCTCTCATGTGTTTGGGGCTTATGTAACTTTACATATCATCTCCTCTTTCCCTGTTTTAATGCATTTGAGTTATCCTACAATTCTGTATTTGTTGGATAATGTTATGACATTGTTGGATAATGTTATAACATAGTTCTCCTTTTTATTTTCTTTGTTCAGCTGGTAGTCTGGCTGTCTAGAACTCTGAAAGATCTTGAATAGGAAGTTATGGAATCCAAATTAATTATGTTGTGAAAAATGAGTTTCTGCTTGACAAAAACAGAAAAATTCAAGTAGGCCTTTGGCTTTTGTCATAACAAAAGAGCTACTTTATAAGTTTAGGTTCTGTTTATGGAGCAAATAAAATATCAGGTTCTTAGCTGTAATCTTTGGCAAAAATGTCTAATTGCAGTATTACTTTTGTCAATATAATAATTTTAAGAATATCCCAGAGAAATAATAGTGCGAAAAATATCCTTCTCTTTACTTTTATATATTCAGCTGTATTTTGTTTGGTTGAATCATTGACATTGGATCTTAGTATCTAACGTCTATTCTTGCTCCAAGCAGTTATCTCAGGATGTGGCTCTTTATGTCAGAGATTTGGTCAATGCACCCGAAAGTTTGTTTTCAGGGAGAGGCAAAATGCTTATTCATCTGAGTAATATGATTGTTCAAGTTATGAAAGGTATGCTATGATTCGGATTAGGTGCCCTAACTTTGTTGATATAGTTTCTGTTCTGCTGCTTTGGTTGCTACTAGTTGACTATTTGATGACATCTTAACAGTCTTATTCTTTTTTTAGTCATCTGCATGCACAAAAATACTTTTAGTTTGATATGTATTTTCTTTATTATGACAAATAATCTTCTCCAGATGGAACTGATTGATATTATTCAACTACTCACCATTGAAAGGATTAGTAGTTTGTGGTATTGGTCTTGGTTAAAGCAGTTTTGTCGTGCTTAAATGTTAGTAGCTTTTCACCTGCAAGTTATAGGAGCTAGTTGGAATTTTCTATTTCTGTGGATCAACGTTTCAGTTGTTGCTCAATCATAATCTTACATTCAACAGTTATGTTGCCATTTGGAATGGAACTATAATTAACAATCGGCATATTATGTATATCAACAGTAATGTTACCATCTGGAGTATTGGTTTCATACTGGTGTTACTCAACTTTTTACAGAAATCATCTACTGCACAACAATTTATTGATATTTGTCACTAGTCCTATTCTGGGAGTATATGATCAGTATTGCAACATTTGGTTCTCTGGTACTTCCATTTGCTTGTAGGGAATGAGGTTTATGCAGATGATCGCTATTTTTTAGCTTTTACTATATCAAAGGGGATATGATGTTATTTGTGGACATTCTGATGATTTTGGAACTAATTTACTTCTGGATTGAAAGTGCATATAGAAGTGCCCAAATGTTGTATTGCATCTAAGACATGACTTCACTCTATTATTCACAATCTAAAATGTCAGTACCCATTGATAATGTATTATACAGCTTGAGAAAGCAATCGAGAAGAGTAAACTGGATCAATTGTATATGTGGGTCATTTGTCTTGCATCTAAGACATGAGTTTTCTGCCTTTTCACAATATAAGATATATCAGGAATCAGGACCCAACGAACATGCACCATACAACTAGAGAAAGAAGCCAAGTACTTCGCATTAAAGCTGGTCTATAAGGTTGTGTCCCTTGAGTGTCATGTGGGCATTTAGTTGGGGATCCTAGATTGTATTGGTTATGGTCTGGGATTTATGTTGTTATATATATAAAAAAAAAATAATTATACACACACACACTTCTTGTTGCAGTTTGTTCCAATAGGCTCTCTGAAATATCTGTTGTCATGTGCATTCAGATGGAACATTGTTGATGAATACAAAGATGGAGGTCCAAGTTCCAAGGCTTCATTATGTTCATCCCACATATTTTGAGGCCGGGAAACCAATGGAGTTTGTTGCATGTGGAAGTCATCTTGACCAGCCTAAATTTCGGTAATGCTCTAATTATTTTGATCTGATTTCTTAACTACACTATCTTTATTTAGCTGTTTGGATATAATTCCCTTGGAAAATAGCCTAACTATTGATGAGTCCCTAACTTTCTAACTTTCTGATATTTACATGCATTGCTCTTCAATTTCTCCACAAATAACACTTCTGGTAGTTTTTGTTGTTCTAAGGTGATTATTGTGTGGAAATGACATTGCTTACCATTCAAAAGTCTTTTGTGTATAAATGAACTCTTGCATATACACCATGTAAAAATGAGAAATTTCTTTCAATTCCTATATAACTTATAAGTGCACCTATATTCCTACAAATACCTTCGAGTTGCTTTTATCCCCATCCCCTCTGGGACTTCCTATAATGGGTTTATGGATGAGGGGTCCCCCAATGTCACTCATCACATTTAACAGAGTAAATGCAGAAGTAAACTCAAACATTGCATGAACAGAAAGCTGAGTATTTTTTTTGTTGTATATGTAGTTTGATGGATCCTTTTTTTTATGTGCGAGTTTTGCAGGTTTCTTGTGTCTTTTGCTGGAAAATATCTAGACTATGATTGTTGTTGTGCCATGTCTCACGAAATGATCAGGTTGCACAAGGAAAATGCAAAAGACTCTCTTCACATTCATGATCATGAAATGTTCAGGATAAACATCACTTGTACAGAGCCCGATGTTTTTGGCCCTGCATTTATTGAGGTTTGTTCTGTTTTTTAGTTGGCAGTTTGAAGGTTATTTGTGATACTATGATTCTACGGCAGTATGTTTGTTCACATCTTAATCATCCCGAATGCTAAACATGTTTTTCTGTCACACCCAAAGAAAGAAATGTCTTTCCGTTCTTTCAACTTGGTTGCCATCTTTTTCTTAACCTGCTATGTGATCTGGCGTGGTAGATCTTGATAGTTAATTGCTAGTTAAAATATAAGTACTTACCATAACAAGTTATTATTTGTTATTAGCTGCAAACTTTCAACATTTGAAACTTATTTTCATTTGTCTTTTTAGATGTTTTATTTTGCTATTAACTCAAATATATCTTGGAACTTGAGCAAATATGCAAGGATGTTTTCTGTTCGGAATAGTTAACATTCATGAATCAATTTCACAACCTTAAAGTAGAAGTCCATAACTTATGTTTTCATTGGTATTATTGATGACCTCCTACTTGATTATGTCTATGTTCCTGGAATTTTTCATTAAAATGCTTTGTTAAGTATTGATCTATTATTTGCTTTTATGTAATGGATGACATGTCTTCCCATGCCAGCTCTTGAATTTTGTAATTTCTGTGTTTTCTTCTCTACTGAATTCTGATTTATCTTGGATGTTTTACCAGCTCATACCATCTCAGAAAGTATGTACCAGGAATTACCTGGTATTTGATGTCTTATTCTATTACAATTGCACCATATTGAGTTCATTTCTGTTACAATTTAACATTTGGTAAGGTTGTTTGTAGCATTTCTTAACTTGCTACCCTTGGAAATTCAATGCCCAATCAATCTATTTTCTTGCAGGTTGAGAATGAATCTGGATTGTCCAACTTCATTCCAGTTCTGTTTGGCAATAAGCATGTATGCACTGAATTTGCAAGGATGCAGGAGGCATTTGACAAATCTTCTAATGGAGGCAACGACATGTCCCAAGCTGCAATTAATGGTGGAAAGCTTGGTCTCTGTGGATCTTTTACCTCAAAACAAACTGGAATGTCAGAAATCCTTTTGGATATTGCCTGGTTGCTCAAGGAGCCTAGGGTGAAGAGAAATGAAGCTGCATTCAGCTCTGCAAACATTCAGAGATTAAATTGTTTGTTGGAATTTCTAATAACGAATGATTTTATTGGTATCCTGGAAGAAGTTCTTGATTATGTGGATTATATTATAGGTGGAGAAGTCTTTGAGGAATCAATAGATCTAGCTTATGCTGCCAACTTTAGCTTATTGTTGAAGTATGTGAATTATGCAAGATATACTCTCTCCCATAGAGCTGAAACTGATAGAGGATCGGACCTAGGTTCAAGAAAACTGATTAAGGGGCTTCTTGTCCCACATGAGCAGTCCAAGAACAAAATTATTTGCTCCATGCCTTCTACAATCCAAGTATGTATATATTTCTTGATTGACTTTTTTTGTGCATGCTGTGATATTTGAAACTGCTTTTTCCTGAAGGTATTGTTCGAGTACTATTTTCATTATTTTTTTTATTATTGCAAAGTCTTTGTTATGTGATTTTGATTTATATACCGTATGTCCATTCTTAACTGCCAGATACTTTTAGTGATTTCCTTGTAAATTTAAGCAGTAGAATGATTCTTTGGTCATGACTGTTGAAAGCAATTATTGTCCCTGATTTGGTGTGCTTGTACATGAATATGCTCATTTTGTTTACAGTGGTGTTGTATAACCTACAGTACATGTATTATCTTGTAGCTCAACAAGCTTTGTGATTGTCATCATTCAAAAAGAGAAAAAATGACATCTTTCATGCCTACTCCAAAGGACACATAGGCTGTTTGTAAATGAAAAATATTCTTCCTGTTATTTTATGATCATTTATTGAATTACTGCTAGTTTGATATTTTCAATCTTCTACATCAACGCATCGTTCAATCTTGTTTCGGGGTTATGGTTTGTGGAGATGATGCATCTTCAGCCTCAGATTATTATTATTATTATTATTATTATTATTTTGATCAATTTTATCTGTCATGTTAGGCCTTAAAGATGTTTATGACCTAGCCATCCTTAGTTAATATCATTAAGTAGGAGTAGAACTCTCCTTGCATTAGAAAACCAGAAAGAGGAGTTTAATGAAGGATGGAGTAACAAGTAGTGCGGGGAATTAAATTTAGGAAAAGAGATTCCGGAAAACTATGGATGCAAAGTAGATTTGGAGATATTAAAAGGTAGTTTCAGGGTTCCAAATGAAGAACAAACAACTTTGTTCCCTGTGGCACTTAATTTCCATTGTCAGTGATTAGTATTGAAAAACATTAACGATTTAAATTTAAGGAAACTTTCATTTTCAGGAATAGTTCAGTGATCTCACACACTCAAGATAGTCCTTTTAGAGCATGAACTTTGTCAACCTCAACTCACGCATGCCATGTTGTACAAAACCAAAAATACTTTTTCTTTAAGGATTTATTTGTTTTGTGGAATTTGAAACTCCTAAGACTTTTAAATTTTGATATTAATTAAATTCAGTGTTTCTTATCCAGAATCTTAAAATTTCAAAACTTATAAATTTTAGTAATTGTAGGATTTACTGATCCTCCAAAATTGATTAGATTTTAGAATCCTAGATTTGAGAATCTATCACATGAGATTGTGTACTGAATTGTAAAATCTATATTTAGATATTATGTTACTTCAAACATGTCTTTCGTGATCATTCAATTTTTTGTATGCATTTTTTTTCGATTATCTTCACAAGATTAGGTTTTTTTTTTAATTTTTGGAACAAATATTTTATGGTTGTTTATTAGAATTTTTATTAATTTCTTTATGTTTTCAACTGTTGACATCAACAGTTGATGATCGATACTGAATGAATTTTTGAAACAAAATATTCTAGATCTGCAATTTGTCAAATTTTGTTGGTATTTTTTTCATGGATGCAGAGCCAGATTTTTTGACTCCACAATCAATTTAACATTATAAGTAAAAATTTTTTGAGATGAAATTTACCTTTGTTTTTATTTTATTTACACTTATGTTTGATTTTTTTTATTAGTAGTATTTATTAATAGTATGTATTTAAACTACTGTTTATCAATATAGAGTAGTTCTTATTATATAGTTTGGTAGTCGAATGAGAATGTTAATTTGAAAATTTTAATTTAAAATATGTTCTTTTTTACAGGTTGGTAATATGCTAGATTTATTAATTGATCATTATTTTTATTTTCATAACAGTATTATTTTATGAATTTTTTCTAAATTTAATAAAATGAAATAGTTTTAAGTTGGCTTAAAATATGTGTCATTGAAAGCAATTCACACATATTTAAATTTATTAGTTTTGTGATACTCTCTGTATCTCTTTTTGAAAAAAATTTTGTTAATCGGCTCAATCTTGATGCAGACTATATAAATGAAAGATTATTTTTGAACCGTTCATAATTTGAATAGAAAAAAGTAAACATAATTTTCATAAATAAACTAGACAAAGGAGAAATTATTGACACGATTTTATTTTATTTTCTTAAAAAAATATCATGTTTTTTTTCTGACAGAAATTATAATAAGAAAACATGATAAATTTCAAAACTGTTATATTAATTTTTATGGCATTGGATTATATGTGATTACTTAAATTATAATAATTTTATTTTGTATATTTTTTTATGAATTTTATAATTTATGCACAATGAATATATTATCTGATTTTAAAATTGATATATATATAGTTGCAGGCGATAGTAAAAATAACTTCTATTTTTTTATATTTGCATATATAATTTGTCGTATCATTATTTAAATTTAATTTTTTAATTTGTTAATTAAAAGTTTAATTTATTATTAAGATATGAAAGTTTGGTACTATTTAATATAATATTTATTTATTAATATCATATAAAATAAACCGTAAAATAAATTTAAAGTGGGGTAATTTCATTACAAATTTTGTATTGACCATATTATAAAATTTTAATTAAATAAACACAATTTATAAATCTAAAATTTACAAATTCAACAAAATATATACATGATTTTAAAATTTTGAATTTGTATGTTTTACAAAATAAATACATTATCAGAAATTTCAAATCTAGGATTTTAAAGTTTTAAAATATTAAAGTTTTTAGAATTTTAAAACCTTACAAAACAAATAGGTTCTAAATAGATGATGATGACCTGGAACAAGTACTAGATGGTACAATGACACAGGCATGATCTCACCTTACACCCATGAGAACATGTTAATTGTGATCTGTACTGTTCAAAATAATATAATTGAAGCTTTGTGTTAGTTCTTCCTTACTGGTTTCATGGGTGAATCAATCTTTTAGCTGATGGTTGTGTTATAGCTTCCAGTTGCTAAATATACTTTCACTATCTGACCTCATCCATGAATGGCTGCAGGACTGGAAGACAAGGAACAAAGATAATTCGAACCCTGCTGAGTTTTCTGGCAATAGTGATGAAAATGTTCCACTTGTATCTAGAGAGATTGTTCACAGACGATGCTGCTCCCCGCACCTGGGTGTGAAATGGCCTCGGGAGTCTTGGGGCAACATCTTCCCTAGAACAGTCACGAGTACACGCCTCACCATGCTCATAATGGTTAGTGTTGTTGCATGTTTTGGAGCATGTATTGTACTCCTCCACCCTCAAAAGGCTGCTGGAGTAGCTGTTTCTCTAAGGAGGTGTTTGTCCCGGGGCTCTGGTTCATCATGCGTGTAGATGCAACTGCTTTTCCGTTGTTGTCAACCTGTGTACAGTATTTTGTTGTTAAATGACCCTGCAAGCAGGATTTGCTGAGAGCTCACCAATCTGTAGATGGTTTTCTGAATTCCATGATGTCAGCAGCAAATCAAGGCCATTGCTGTTAAGAGTATGACTTGATCTGGTAACAGTGTATTTCATATGTTTAACCTGAGCTGGATGCCCGCAGCACTCTTGCAAATTTCTTTTCTAGGACCTGTATTAGGTGTCATAAATGGTGTTTTGTTCCATTAATTGCCATATTTATTGTGTTTCTATTGTTTATGGATGTAATTTGTGTAGTGGCAGTGTTAAAAAGTACCTCAATCCAAACTCCTAGCTTGGCTGGATGAATTGCTGTATTAGCTGCATTTGAACTTCTCAGCAAAAGATTGACAAAGCTAACAATGAATCAGATCTGAGGTGAGTAGTACTTTGAAGAAATTTCTTGTTCAGTTCTATGGTTTATTATTATTATTATAAAAAGGTTAATGAATGTCTTCAATTTCCATTGGCTGGGTTGGAAAGTTCTTAGAGAGTGAAGGTTATCGATTTGCTTTTCTTGAATCCTTTCCAATTATCTGAAAGGGAAGCTCCTTGTAGTTTGGCATGGAAATAGAAAACTAGATTATTTATTCATGGAAGGTACTTCTTATTCTAATTTCTTGGATTTCCTTGGGCTAGATTTAGACATTTAGGGGCCGTTTGAATCGATTTCGAATTTGGAATTGTGAAATCAAGAGAATGGAGTGATTTCAGAAAATTAAAAGAATTAAATAATTTCAGTGTTTGAATGAGTATTTTTTGAATTGAATTGGGATTTGGTCAATTCATAAATTCTAAAATTTTATTGTTTAGTTGACAAATAAAATTGATCAATTTCATTAATTTGTTAAATTTTTGTGTTTGGTTGGAATAGGAATTGAGAATTAGCATATTGTACAAAATAATAATTTATATTTAAATTATTACAAAAATATAATAAATTTAATATAAAAATTAGTAATTTAATTTTCACAATTAATAAAATTTTCTAATGAATTACACAAACGAAGAGTTATATAAATATATATTAAGTAATTATTATTATTTAATATAATAATATTATTTTCATGGCAAATAATTTTTAATAAACAAAAAAAGTTTTTTTTGAAAATATTTTATTTGTAAATAATTAGGAAAGTATAATAATGTTATTATTAACTATATAAAAATAATAAATATTTTAAAAAGGTCAAAAATAACAGGTTATGTAAGTAAATTGTAATTAATTACAAATTTATTTAATATAATTTTATGATTATCTTGTTAAATAATTTTTAATAAACATGGGGCCCCAGCAAGTGTAATAATAAATGTACTATTCAGAATGATCACATTTGTTATTCCTGAACCAAATGGCCTCTAGAAAATCCAAACCAAATGCAGCTAACAACATATCATGGACAACAAACCCACTGCAGGCACCCAAACTGGAGCACTGAAAGAGAATTTACAACTGCGATGACTCATTTTTACAGGTCCAGTACTCTAATAAAAAATAACTTGCATTCTCAAAAGAACTAACTTTTTATTACTCACTAGAAGTAAATTATCAAACTAACATAACAAAGCATGGTGAGAACTTTACACTGAGCCCAAGTACACAACACTACAATGATCACCCTTTCAAAACACATACAACATCAGCTGATATAACTTACGACATATAGACATTTACAGAGCATGCAATTTGTATAACTACATTGAGAGGGATCATCAAAACCAAGTAATTGAATGGAGGAGGAGCAAACAATCAGGCCAAGTAGAATCACAAAAGTATCTGTACCTTTTTTTTGTACCAGAAATGGAAATCAGAACTCTGATTTCATGAGTTTTCCTTGCGGTCTAATGTTGATACAATGGAAAGGGTTCTCCTGTTCAACATGGATGTAATCCCTTGTTTTCAACACCTGTGGAGAAGAAATGGTTCACACTAAAGGAACAAAGAAAAAGATGCACACCACTTAAATTAGAAATCAAGGTCGAATAGACAAATAAGCAAGAGTTAACACAAATAAAAGGTAGGGAGCAGAAACGAAGGAATCATTTGTAATAGGCCCCTTTAATGATCAAATTGTCTTGATTCAGTGCAGCCACTAGTATCTGTTTTTGTCTCTTGAATTTGTCCAATTTCTAGCAAATAACCAGCATGGAATTAGAAATCATCAGCTAGATATTGCCAGCAAGTGTGAATAGCTACTAAGCTATAAATCGATACACGCATCGCGGTCCCCAAACCTCAAATCAATGAATCAATAAAACCTAGAAGCAAACATCACAGGAAAATAAAAGAAAGAAGCATCCATAGATGAAACCAAACAATGCAGTAACAATTGAATCAAAAGACGATATCAGTAGATGCCCAACAGAACCATCCAGATCTAACCGTTTGAGGCTTCGAAACAAAACGTTCCGGCATCGGTGCCATCAGATCCGTCACTAGCGGAGGGATCCGAGGACGATGGCGACGAAGCAGCAGAGAAGCGCACGGACGAGGAGAGATGAGAGGGCGGCGGCTGCAGAGGTCGGGGATGGAGCAGGGGAATCGACGGCGGAGTCCAAGGTGGAGACAGAGAGGAGACGAGGTTGGTCCGGCAGCGCACGGAGTCGAAGACAAGCTTGGATCAATAGACGAGCTTCAACCGACGGAGCATGTTGTTGGAGATCAGCTTCCACCGGCAGGCGTAGATCGACCGCAGAAGGCACAAATCGAGCACGACCGGCGTCGGCTCATTACGGAAGGCACAAATCGAGCACGGCAAGTGCTGATCACGCTCGATTACTGATGAAGACGCAAATCGAGTACGAGGCGCGGCCCAGCATGTGGCACGGTCGAGCGGGGCGCGGTCGAGTACGGGACGCGAGAAGACGAGCGAAAATGAGCTTTTCCTCTCGCTCTTGTATGAGAATTCGGTAAGAATTCAGAACTGGACTCACGCCAATTGCGGAAGAATTGGCGTCTTTCCCCGCCATAACAATAGAGAATTGAAAATCGAAATTCAGAATAACTAAAAATTATCCAATTCTTTTCATTTTTGAATATAGAATTGAATCAAATAGTAAATATAAGGAATTGATTTTTAATCCCTTCCATTCTTCTTATTTCGGGTTTCAAGAATAGAATCAAATCGTCCCTTAGGAGCCATTTGGATCGATCCAATTTGAAATTATGGAATCAAAAGAATTGAGTAATTTTGAAAAATTAAAAAAATTAGATAATTTCAGTGTTTGAACGATGTTTTAAATGAAATTGGGATTTGGTCAATTCATAAATTTTAAAATTTCGTTGTTTGGTTAATAAATGTAATTGATCGATTCCATTAATTTGTTAAATTCTTGTGTTTGGTTGGAGTAGGAATTAAGAATTAGCATATTACACAAAATAATAATTTATATGTAAATTATTACAAAAATATAATAAAATTAATATAAAAATTGGTAATATAATTTTTACAATTAATAAAATTTTCTGATGAGTTATATAAATATATGTTAACTAATTATTATTATTTTCATGTCAAATAATTTTTAATAAACAAAAATAGTTTCTTTTTGAAAATATTTTATTTGTAAATAATTAGAAAAGTATAATAATGTTATTATTAAATATATAAAAAAATTAAAAATAATAAATATTTTAAAAAGGTCAAAAAATAACATGTTATGGAAGTAAATTGTAATCAATTATAGATTTATTTAATATAATTTTGTGATTATCTTGTCAAATAATTTTTAATAAACATAGAAAATATATATTTATTTTTTGAAAATAATTTATTTGTAAGTAATTTGAGAAATAAAATAATTTTAATTTTGAAATTATTGAAATAATTTTAAAAATTAATAAGATTTTACAAAAAGGCCCAAAAATGAAGGGTTATATTATAAGAATTCAGTTTCACTATATGTACAAATATCATAATAAATATTAAGATGATTTGTATCTACTACAAAGACAATTTAGGATATTAATACGAAAGATAACTTAGTATATTAATACAAAAGATAACTTAGTAGGTTAACACAAAAGACCACTTAGTAGGTTAATACAAAAAACTGCTTAGTGGGTTAATATAAAAGACAGTTTAGTAGGTTAATACATAGTTTAACTTAGTAGATTAATACAAAGTATATAACTACATATTCAGATTGTCCATAAACTCCTGAAGTCATTCAATTCTGGTCTCATCATCCATACCATCGACAGATATCATGTCATCAACCTCGTCCTCATGTAAATGTCTACATGCAAGTTTCAGAAAGGCGGTGCTAAATTGTTCCCCCTTGAACCTCATCAAAGTTGGATACACGACTTTCTTCCAAAAATCTTTTCCAGTTGTTCGAATAGCGCATGCAACATCATGCATGTCGATGATCAACTCTTCCATCATAATCTGATCAATATTTTTTTCTTTTACTTACGTGACATCGATGTATCTTTTGAAAAAAGGCTTGCTACTTACCTTTCGACTAACTACCATCTGCATTCTGGGTAGAAGATCCCTCTCTACCAGCCGCATTTTGGGTTTCGTCACCTACAGAATGTTGTTGTTAAGTCTCCTCTATATTAAAATCCTTTAAAATTATCAAATGCAGATCTAGTCATACTGCCAGTAGCATAGTCTGATCCACAAATCAATAGCAACTCCTCGTATAAGGATATACATGTGTTCAAAATATGTTTAGCTTCCGGAATTTGCTACAAGATTATATTTGAAATATATTAGATGCAACATGAACTAATAATATATTTTAAAAATAATAAAAAATAGAAAAAATTTATTTCTTTCTTACGACTACGATATCAACATGGACTTATCTAGATGTTATGATCATCTTCTCATCCTCAATCCACCCTATCCCACTGAAGTCTTGTACCTTTTTGATGACTGCAACCCGCTTCTTTAATATCTTCTTATAATGGCTTTCAACATTATTAGTGTTGAACTCAGTATTGAACTATGCATTCACAGCATTTGCAGCTGTCACAAATGCTTGTTTCTTGAAAGACTTGTCTTGCTTTAAACCTTCATGCACTTGTCCAACTAAAAAAATTAAAAAGAAACTCAGAGTTGGTTTTAGACCACACTTTATGTGGTCTATGATTTCTAGTTTGTTTAATGGTCTTGGTTGTTCCTTATTTGACAATTGCTACTTCCAAGTTAGGACTTATTATGTTAGCAAATAAGTTGGAGTCCAGTCCTTCACATCCATCTGAGTCCATGCCTTTTAAACAATAACATAGGCTTTAGTAAACAAGTATAATAATACACGTACAATTAATAATAAAGAACAAGCATAATAACAAGCAAACAAGTGTAATAATAACACATTCATAATACAATTCACGTAAATACTTCAATAAGTGAAATAGTTTGATATTAGTAAAAAATGATAAACACAAAAATATGTTCACGAACACAACTAAATCTTAATTATTATTATAAGCCTCCCACATTTCTGCAGCTATGTTATCTCTCAAATGAATCCACTAGAGATTCTACTCATATTGCTCCCTGATTGTTTGACTAATCTAGAATGACTCATTCTCTACTTCTTCTGATGGTTCAACCTCGTTCTCATCATTCACATCCATATCCCTGTTCAGTATTTCGTCGTTTGGATAATTAGTCATGACATAATTGTGGAGGACACAACATGCTACAACTATATCAACTTGGGTTTTGAATAGAAAGAAAGGAGTCTCATCCAATATACGAAAACGTGCCTTTAAAATCCCAAAACCTCATTTTATTTTAAACCTTAGAGATGTATGTCTGTAATTGAATAACTCCGTTGTATTTTATGGTGGGTGACCTAGTTGTTCCTTCAAATGGTATCTCACACTCCTATATGGTGCAATAAATCTAGCTATTGTTGAGTAACCAACATCAATAAGATAATATTTTTCTTCTATCTGCTTCAGACGACCGAGAGTAGGTCGTGAAATATCATCTCTCAAGACCGTAAAATCATTTGCAGATCCTTTCCATCCTGCCAAAACATATAAAATTTAAGGTCGACGTCAACTACAGCTAAGACATTTTGCGTGACACCCTTACATCCATGAAAATGTGCAATCATATCCGATAGTACTCTAGTATGCACATGTGTTCCATCAACTAGTCCAATACAATCATACATAAAATATAATCAAATATTAAAGACATATTTTTAATCAAATAAATCTAATGAGTTATAACAACATATCTTAAACCACGAATAGTAGTTACTATTGTTCTCTATGATAGAATGTGTCGAAGCAACTGTTTGAGACATGAACTGATCTCTGATTCCACATATAGCTCGGAGGCATGTATTAAAATATCGACTAATTGTCTCACCAGACCTTAAAAAAACTATCTTTATCCTTATATTTCTTGAGTGAAAACCAATATAATGCAAAAATATCGTAAGTTATTCCTCAATGGTGACATGTCGTGTGTCATATAAAAGATTTTGATCTCACAACATACTGACCAAATGCATGAATATAGGTACATTCATCCTCAAATAGTCAACACAATTACTTCTATCATCATATAAAATATTTTGAAGATTGCCACCCCTGAGGGACTCTCTGTTGGCTATTGGTTCAATGTGCAATTGGGTTCTTCTTCTTCTAATCAGCATTCGTACTATCAAACATGCAACCATTAAGTAGGAATATCCAGCAGTTTGTATTCTCAACAAATCTAATTCCTCTTCGTTCATCTAATATTCACACATTTGTCAAAATAAGAGTTATATTTTCAATTAGTGAAATGCGATAGTTTATTCACGCATTCTTAATTGACTTTAATATTTTTAGCACTACGAGTGAAGCGAATTAACGAAGTAACTTTACAAATCTGACCAGATCAACAAATTGATTTATTATGGTCCAAGCCATTTCTTCAACCCTTCTCTTACACGAGACACGATTTTTGGACCAAGTAGTTCATCTGCAAAATTTTAATGTAAACACTCTTATTAGCCATATTTCATGGATCAGGATTGAAAAAACATAACTTGTGAATTCAAAATTATAAGTAGAACAAAATTTGAAGAACTGCAAAATTATCTTCCATCAAGAGAATATGAAATCTAGTATTATCAGATATAATGGTTCATCAACAAGGAGAGCAGAAAATATCTCCACTATATACAAGCAAGCAAGGCCAGAATAAAGAATAAACATTCACACTCCATAGCAATATCTCCTTGGAACACCAAACAGGACGTCAACTTTCAAGATATGAACAACAAAATTGCAGGTTTCATGGATCAAGAATTGAAAATTTTAACACGCAACTTGAATCTACAAATAGTAAAAAAATTTGAAACACTGCAGCAATATCTTCCATCAAGAGCATATGCACTCCAACATTATCAAATCAAGTGATTCTACAAAAAACAAAATCAAATGGTCCATCAACAAGGAGATCAGAAAATATCTCCAATGTATACATGCAAGCAAGGCCATAACAGAGAAGAAACATTGATGCTCTAAAGCAATATCTCCTTGAAACATCAAACAAGATGGCAACTGTCAATATATGTACAATAAATTTGTAGGTTTCATGGATCAGGAGTTGCAAAATATAATCCTAAGAATTCAAAAAATTAGAAATAGAACAAAATCAAAAAAACCCTCATCATTATATTCAATTAAGGGTATTTGTAATGGGATAAGTTCAACAAAATAATAGTGAAAAGTTCGGGGGGTTATTTGCAAAAAGTCATATCATTCATCTTGCCGCTCCCGCTCCTTTCTTCCCCACAGCACACGACTAACAGACGACCACCGGCGCGGTTGAGCATGGGGCATGGTCGAGTAGGGGGCGTGGTTGAGTAGGCGTAGATCGACTACAGAAGGCATAAATTGTCCTCTAGCAGGCGTAAATCAACCACAGAAGGCTCAAATCGAGGATGACCAATGTCAGCTCACCGCGGAAGGCACAAATTGAGCACAGCAAGCGCTGATCATGCTCGATCACTAAAAGAGACGCAGATCGAGCACGAGGCGCGATCGAGCACGGGGCACCATCCAGCAGGCATAGATCAATCACATAAGGCATAAATCGTCCTTCGGCAAGCGTAGTGTAACCACCCACTATCCACATATAACCACCCACTATCCACGTGTAACCACCCACTATCCACAATCCCAACAACCGGCTAACTACTGATTGATTAAAAATCTGAAAGCAAATCAAGTTTTACTCTTTACAAAAAGATAACACTAAACTCTCTGGGATCGAGAGCCGTCTTGAAGGTAAAGAGAGTCAAGGAACGATTGTTGGGAAGGCGTACAGAGTGGCAAGAAGATTCGGGACGATAATCATCGAGATTCGAGATAGATTGATTTATTTTCATCCGTTCTCTCTTTGCCTCTATTTCTAAGGTAATTTCATGTTGAATAATTGATAAATTTAGTGGCCCTCATGATATTTAAGAGGATGATGATAACCTAAATTTAAGCAAAATTTAGTAGAAATTAAATATGTCTAATTTTTGAAGTATTATATCGATATAAAGCATGTTCTGAGAATAGAAAGATTAGAGGGTTAAATTTGCAAAATCCCCATCTTCTTCTCCAATCAGCGTCGGCTGCTCACCAGTGACCGGTAGCGAGCAGCGTGCGGCTGCGTGGTACAGCGACAGCGTGCGTGCGGCGGGCGGTGCGACAGCATGTGGTGCGGCGGCACAATACACCAGCGCGCGGGACAGCGAACGGCGTGTGGTGGCGTGATACGCTAGCGTGCGGGACAGCGGATGGCGTGTGGCTGCGCGGTATGCCGACGTGCGGGGCAATGGGCAACGCAGACTGCGTTGTGCTCCAGAGGGCAAGGCGACACAAAGCTACGAGGGCTGGAGTTCCGCTAGCACGCGGGGCAGTGCGTGTCTGACGACGACCGGAGGCAGCGGCCAGCAGCCTGGCGGCGGCGACGGCAACAAATTAGGGTTAGGGTTTTGAGGAAGAAGAAGGAGATTGGTTTTGGTTTAGATTTAGTTTAGAGTTGGTTTTGGTTTAGGTTTAGTTTAAAGTTGGTTTTGCCTTAGGTTTAGTTCAAAATTGATTTTGGTTTTGGTTTAGATTTAGTTTAGAGTTGGTTTTGGTTTAGGTTTAGTTTAAAGTTGGTTTTGCCTTAGGTTTAGTTCAAAATTGGTTTTGGTTTTGGTTTTAATTCTGGTTTAAAATTGGTTTAGGTTAGGTTTTGGGTTAATTGAACTAATGATAAGGTAAATTGTTTAGATTAAGTTAAGTAATCTAAATTCATGATTTGGTTTATTGAATTGAGTCTGATTATTACAAATTGGAATTGAAATTGATTGAAGATTAAATTGGAGGAATTTAGTAAGAATGATTAAATTGATTAATAAATTGATTTGAGTTTGGGATAATTGATGTATGATTGTATAGAAATTTGATTGGGATACTTGAATCTCATTAAGGATGAATTTATAAGATGGATTCAAATTATAATTTATTTGGAAATCGACTGGATCAGTTATGATTTAGAAACTCGAAAAACTAATCTATGAATCAAATTGTATTAGGGACTTTTGTGAAAAATATACTGTAAGGATTAAATTTGAAATTATTAAGGACTTGTGTGATAAATTGTTGGATCAATGGTTGATGATAATAATCTACTAATTTTGAGGTTCATAATGTAAAATTGATGGAAATTATTTATCTTGATGACAGAGTTGTAATTTGGAATGATATAGGGGCTAAATTGTATAGACACATTTGAACAGTCATAACCTTCTTATTTGAGATTCAATTTTGATGATCTAGGAGTCGTTGAACTCGATTTTTCATGCTGATTCTATTGGTGGTCTCAAATACTTCTTTTTGATGATGTCTTCTAACTGATTAGTCTGATTTGTGATCGACCCGACTCTTTTCTATCGCTTGGTAATCTTGACTCGATATTTATTGTAGCTGAGCCTTTGGTATTTTGAGGGGCTTATGCAGTGGGACTTTATTTGACTAGTACCAGTCGGCGATTTTCTACTTCGGTACGGGATTAGCAAGACTGTCAGACGTGACAGTAGTCGGTCTCCTAAGTTATAAGGAATGTGATCCGTTGTGTGACTACACTGGATCACCACTCCATCAGCAGTTGGGAGTGTAGTGTGGTATGACTTTGCTTGGTAGGGAGTCCAACCACACCCATATACTGATTTACGTGTAGATTGATTCGACTCTACTTGGTGGGGGGTGCGATCATCTCCGTAATATCTGTGAGGGAGTCCATAGTCACTGTACCTAACCATTAGCTATCGTGGATGTGATATCTTTATTGATTTATTCCTTACTGTGGATGTTGGTTTATCTAATCATCATTGTGGTTGTATTATTTTTGATACTACTATTGTTAATTTTATTGTTGCCTCCTAAATATTGATCTCTTCTACTGTTTGAAGGAGATAACTCTCTGCTGAGCATCCTTGGCTCACTCTTTGACTGTTCCCATCCACAGGAGAGTAGCAGCTAGGCACATGTTGCTACAGTAGCAGTGCATACGTGCGCGACTACACTTGGAGCTGCTTTATTTACATATTATTTTATTTTTATGTATGGGAATCCTTTTGAAGAATTTGAGTATTTCTAGTTAGATTACTTTTCGTTATATTATCTGGACTATATTTATATCGATGTAATAAATCTTAATTTTATATATTTTGTAAACCTTTTATATATATGTTGTTCACTTGTATTGTGGTTCGATCAGACAAGACAGTGGTGTTACACGTAGATCGACCACAAAAGACACAAATCGATGACGATCGGCATCAGCTCACCGCCGAAGGCACAAATCGAGCAACGAAGACGTAGATTGAGCATGGAGTGCGGTCGAGTATGGGGAGCCGTCGAGCATGTGCGTAGTCGAGCACGGAGAAGACGAGCGAAAATGAGTTTTTCTAGAGGAAAATCTCTCGCTCCCACATGGGAATTCAGTAGGAATTCAAACGTGGGATCCTCTTCCCCACCAAAAAGCAGAAAATTGAAAACCGAAATCCAAAATCATCCAATTACTTTGATTTTTAGATATAGAATTAAACCAAACACAATAATACAAGAAATTGACTTTCAATTCTTTTAATTCTCTTCATTTCGGGTTTTAAGAATCAAATCAAACAGCTTCTTAAGTTCTCTACTACGCAAACTACTAAGATGTTAATTGCGACTAGAATTTTTTCTATTGAGAAATGAATGTGAATGGTGCTTTCACCCTGAAACTTTCCTGAAAAAATATGTGATGTGGGATAAATATTGCTCGTCCTTTTTTCATTCTGAAAGAGATGGTAGTGTTGGCTACTGAGAGCAATCACACAGATTGATTTGTCATACTGATGCAACAACAGCAGAAAGAACCAAATGGAGACGGCAACACTAAACGAAGCCATGTAGTGTTCTTGGTTAATTTTAAGGAACTCTTTGTTTTGTTTTCTGTTTGGAACTAACAAACTTGATGATGAGGCATATCACGAGGATTAGGAGAGGAAAATTTTCTCCTGCATAGCACATGTTTAACGCTTTTTTCTTTTTGGATTTTCCAAATAATACAATCACAAGGGATTTTCACAAAACTCTTTTTTTGCTCTATATCCACAAATATTCCGTTACAAATTATACGCAACTCATCTCCCAAAAAAAGGAAAAAAAAAAATCTCAAACTCCAATCGGATCCCTAATTTCTTCACAAAACCTACTGATTTTTCCAAAATCACCCATTTTGTTACATCCCAAATCCAATTTCCCCAAAAGGCCCCTCGCGCTTTTCACCCCCTTCAGCCCCCCCCGTCCCGCCCCTCTTCCCAGAAGCCACAGCGCCACGTCAGCGTGCCCGCCCTCCACCGCGCACCTGAGCGGCGTCCACCCCGCGTCGGCGACTGCGTCCACCGCCGCCCCCGCCTCCACCAGCGCCCTTGCCGCCTCCATCCTCCCCTTCCACGCTGCCCGGTGCAGCGCCGTCCACCCGTTCTGGTCCCTCCGATCCACATCCGCCCCGCCTCGGGATCTGATCTCGCTGACCTCCCCTTTGCTCGCTGCCCGCAGCAGCTCCTCCTCGTCCAGCCGCAGCAACCCGTATAGATGCTCGTGCCCGCCGGCCACGGCGAGGTCGAATGCCGTCTTCCTCCCACTCTTCGTTACCGCCCGCCGCGCATCGAAGGCGGAGGAGGATTGAAGGTACTCCACCAGATCGGCAGAGCTCCCCGCCGCCGCGGCGCAGTGAAGCGGGGTCCATCCGGCGTTATCGGCCCGATCGGGGTCGGCACCACCGTCCGAGATGCAAACCCTGGCAGCGTTGAGATGCCTTCCCGCCGCCGCGGCGTGGAGAGGAGTCCTCCCAGAGGAATCGACCTGATCGGCCCAGCCGGGAGCCGATCCGGCGAGGATTACCACGATCTCTGCGTTGCCAAAGCCGGCGGCGTCGTGAATCAGCCCCCGTCGGAGCTTCGCACCGCCTGCCAGCAGTGCCTTGACAGAATCCGCGCTGCTGGAGATCACAGCCAGCGTGATTGGGGACCTCCCGTCCGAATCCGCTGCATCAACATCGGCGCCGGCGGCAATCAGGGCGGAGACGATTCGATCCCGGCCGGCAACGGCGGCGCGGCGGAGGAGGTCGGCGAGATCGTCTGGGTTGCAGGATCTGGCGGCCTTGGTGACAAGCGCGGACCCTTGTATAATTTCGGGCGGGGAGGAGAGGAAGGAATGGAGAACATGGGGACCGGTGAGAGAGACGGGGAGGGAGGCGTCGCGGAAGAGGGGGACGCCGGGGCGGGAGAAGAGGCGAAGGAGGGACTTGGGGTCGGCGCGGCCGGTGGGGATGAGAGCTGAGCGGACGAGGAGGGCGTCGCCGGAAGAGAGCGGAGGGGGTTTTGGAGAAGGGAGGAGGGAGAGGGAGAAGGAGGCGGAGGAAAGAGGGGGAAGGAGGCGGATGGCGAAGGGCGAGTGCTGGGAGGGGAGGAGAGAGAAGATGGAGGGGCGGGTGGTGGAGATGTGGACGGCGACGGACATGGTGTGCATGAGGTTGGTGACAGCGAAGGTCACGGACGAGCAGCGGGAAGATGGCCGGAACTCGATCTCCAGCTCCTTCAGGTCGACGGAGACCAGCCGGTCCATTTTCTTCTTCCTCTTTCCGAAGTCCAGTTTCCAATGGCCGAAGACGATGACTATTTATATATGTATATATATGGATTTCTTTTCAGGGTTTTCCGTATTAACCCCTCTAAGTTAGAAAATATGCTCATAGACTTTTTTGCAAGAAACTATCCGAGTTTTCAATATTTATAACTTACTAAAAAGTTTGGTGAACCCAATTTTTTGGGTGAATTGCATATGACATTTTGAGGTAATTTGAGAGATTTTTTATGCTAAAAACAAATAAAATCTGCGCGGTCTTTCCAAATAAAAAAAATAAGACAAGTGGTTTTCTACAAAAGAACTATTGCTTCTTATATTAGGAAAAATTACCAATAATTTCCTGAAAATATCAAATTTACCGCTAATTCTTCTGATTTTTACACGAACTATACGTTAATATATAAAGGCAACTAATTATATATAAAATTTATATTTATTATATTTTGTAATTATTTAAATGAATGATTTTCTGTTGACACGAGAATTGATTATTGGCAATTTTCTCTTGTATCCGCATCTTAATGAATTTAAGTACAGATAATATTTTTATAGTTTGTTTCAAATTCGAATGCAAATAAAAATAATTGTAACGACAATGTATATTTTTTTTTCGATTTAAATTCAGTCGTTTTAACGAGGATTAGTTCTAAGATTAAATCAGGGTTCGCGCTCTAAAGAATGACAACCAAGGACCATTCATTCGTACGACCGTTGACCCGTCTATCGTTTAATAATTGATGATCGACCAGAAAAATGTGACAAAGGCCTTTTTCGTTATGATTTGCGGTAATTAAAATATTAAAAAATATTGGGCGTTTATGATCTGTGATTTTTTAAAAATATAAAATGGAGATTTATTTGAATAAAAAAAATACCGAAATGAATAAAAAAAAAAAAAAAAAAAAAAAAGAGAGGCAGCCGCACAAGGAATCTGAGGCTTTAGGAATCAAATAATCTTTTTTTTTTCCTTCTAAATTAAGGGGTTTCTTGTATGAAAATTTGATGGTGCCTCGAGCTAAGCAATTAACAAATGCAAATAAAAAAAATGGCGGCTAGGTGGAATTTTTCTTTTATATAATTTTTTTATGTCAAATATATCATTTCAATTACCACGTCTACGCTTTCATCTATAAAAAAATATATTTACCAAAAATAAAATTTATTCTCCTCCGTCGAGTTGAATTGATTTGAGTGGCGGACGTCAAACATCGGATGACGAAATCAACGAAAAAGGTACAGATTGTCTCTTGCGAATGGCATCTAGGGCTTTTTAATTGTTTCATTAAGCCTTGATACTCCCGTAATTGCTAATCAGATAATCTAATGCTTTCTCGACCTCTTGGACTTGACCATTGAAGTGATATGCCTGCGCTGCCGTTTGCACACGAGCCTTTGGTCGTCGCGGGAATCATTCCTATCAACTTTTTCCCAATATGTTCTCGTAGATACTGTTTGGTTCTGAATCAACATCACAATTAGTATTAAAATTAACGAATTATTTTTATAAATTAATTTTTTTTATTAAAATTAATTCTATAATAATTTAAAATTTGAAAAATTTATTTAATTTTTTATAATAATTTAATTTAATAACGATATAAAATAAGTAATATTACTTTTATAAGAAAATTTTTTTAAAAAAATATTAATTCTGATCCTAATTGAATGCTTTAATATTTACTTTACAATTTCAATTTAGTTTTTTTTTTTTTTATAATATCCCTATGTAAATTTTCTCGCCTTGTAAACTCCTACACGAGATGTGTATATATTTGAGGGCGTTAATTTAACTAAAAACTTGCGAGTTACTGAAACTCAGCTTGCTCATTCATAGTCTAATTTTAAAATTGAGCTCATTTTCGAAACGAATTCGAACTCGAGTCATTTATCTCTCTGATCAGTAGCATCTCAATTGTTCGAAAATATAATTATGGGTTAAGTAAGAAGTCCAAAATCAAATAATTATGAGTGGACTGAGCTTGATTTTTTCAAAAAATTCTGTAGTTGCCCAAAATCGTCAAATTTGGTAAATATAGGTCACTGCATATATGTAAGTAAACACCAACATAATTTGATTAATGTAAGTAATTAGATCTAATCGAAACCTTAATACCAACCGGCCGAGCATGTTTGTGTCTCTAGTCTTAATGATTTTCGAACTAAAAGTCAGAATATGGCATCAACCATGAAACAGGTTGGAATTTCTTGAATATAAAAGCTTCATATCCTACGATACTATTTGATCGTCACGTAAGATAATATTACAAAAGGCATTTTTACAAATAACCCCCTGAAAAGGGATCGGTGATTGGGGGGATTACTCCGAAAGTCCCATCATGGAAATCTGAGAAATGGTTCGGCTTGGTGGGCGTCAACTTCCATTGACATATTTTGATTAAAAAAAAAAATATATTTTTAATTAAAAAAAGCATTTCTTCGTCTCTTAATGAGATTTTTTTTAAAAAAATAATTAACATAAATAAGTGGATGATGGAGAAGGGTGACCCTTGGACCTCGGAGGTGATTCAAGCGGACCTTTATTATTATTATTATTATTATTATTTATCCACTGGAATATTTACCATTTTATAGTTTTACATAATAAGGAATAAGATACAAATGCTTCGAGAGGACTTTTATTCAGAGGGTCGATTAGTGTCCATTTGATTTGTGATTAGCAAACGTAACAATCGTAATTGAGATTTACTGAAATCCGGAGATTGCAAATAACGGACAGCGGACAGAAGATGATGAACAGTCACAGCACTGCATTGCCCTTCCATTCTTCCAAAATATTACTTCTGTAGAGCTCCAAGATTTGCTAAACGACAAATAGCATTGCGAAGCATGAAAACAACATCTTTAGAACAAGACAATGCATCGGAACAAATTCAGAACAATGCAATCTTCTTTGACCGGTCTTGCATCAAACTTTAGCTCACTTGTTTGCTTGCATATGACATGCAAATTTACTATTAATCAAAGAGTAACAATAAAGAACCTCGATAGGAAACACCTTCGCAAGGGTTAAATTATTTTTCTTCCGAGTATGCTGTGTGGCAATGACATGGAGATTGTCGGATGGTATTGAGGTGATCAAAGAGACAACACAATGTTTCGGAATCTGGTGAATTAGGGTTCGCACTACTTGTTTTGGGTTTAAGAACTGCCTCAGCCTCTCAAGTGTGTCCAAATGGTAAGTCTAGATGACATAACAAATGAGCTTACAGAGATTGGATCCTTTTGGGGAGAAAGTTTTATTTTGAATGAATCACAAATTGCAAGAGAAATTTTTTTTTTTGTGAAAAAAAAAAAACACAAAAAGAAAGGGTTTTATTTGCAATACTTTGGAAGCTTTTCTGTGATTTTAGAAAATATATGGCATCATATGGAAAAATCCAAAAGAAATATTGATATCTATTATTCAATCATTACAAAAGCTATGAAAAAAAATGTCACTCAGCATAAATGAATAATTCCATCTCCATAAGAAAAAAGAAGGCAGCAAATTCCTGCTCATATCTTTTGTATGATACACAAGAACAAATAATACACAACTTCAGAAATGTTAGAGCAGTTCCAACTAGTCAAGCTAAATTTCAACCCAAAAAAAAAAAAAAAGAAAATACGTTGTCAATCTAAATACCTTCTCGCATGATCAAAAAATAGAGAACTTGTGTAGTTTTTCTAGTTTTGGCAAATTTTTGTAGCCATTTCCTGAAAATTGTAGTCATGTATAACTATGAAGTACCTTTATCTAATTAAAAAAGAGCAAAACCAAGACAAATTCCGCCAAGAAAAACTTGCAGTTATGAAATAGTTAAATATTATTGTCGAATCAAGGAAACAAGAAAAGCACTGAATGCTTCGTATCAAGTGTGATTTGAAGTTTACAGAAAATAAAACATATAAGTAAAACATTTTGTTGTTGAACATGAGGACATACGGACCAGCTCATTCTTTCTAAGGAACCTTCTTTGTTCTAACTTAAGTTACAGTGGAGTATGGGAAGTGTCATGATAATAGTATGCAGACCTAAGCTCCAATATTAATAGGAACCCAAAGATTTATGTTAGCCATTTGAATCCCTAATTCTGTTAAACTAAATCAAAATATTCACAGGCAGAACTCCAAATTTCCATTCATAGCACTTTAACTAAATTTTCTGAAGTACACATATCTAGATTAAACATTGAACTACGACGGTTTTCGCATATGATTAGCACAAACCATCTACGTACATACCCTAGTTTTCCACCCAGTAAAATCCAACAATTTGCTGATCAGCAAATCTTCATACACCCTACCTACTCAAATTCATGAAATACAAGTGCATTTCCTCAAGTATTGTCCATAATAAAAAAAATCAAAGTTTGCCTCTATCAGAACAACTATAAATGCCACCACCATCAGCTCTCCAAGAAAAATTACTATCTCAGACTCTTCCCTTTTCATTCTTCTGTCACAATTTTCTTCCAGATGATGAACAATAGTGGCTGCGTCTCCAACAGCAGTTGCATGCACAGCCAAAGAGATCAGTCAACCACCAAAACTTAATCTTTTTACGGGCGAGTCCTGTATGAATTCTTGCATTTGCAAATACTATAAACAAATCTTTCAGAAGCAGTCGAGCATTAGGCAGCCAACAAACTGCTCACCGGATAGAGATAAAGGTAATGATGAAATGAATTGTAGACAGCTATTACAAAAGCAAACATAAAACTGACATACTGCTTCCGATGAATACTTAACCTGCTGGCAGAAAGGTAGGGAACCAAGTTTCTATTTGGCCTGAAAAAAGGTTCAGCAAAACAGCTTGCAACAATAAACTATCAGGTTCCAGCATTGATATTGAACTAGAACAGCAGAAAGAAAAGCAACCTCAATTGGTGGATTTTCAAAAATTGCTGGACCATCCTATCCCTCAAATTATAGGTGTTGATTCAGATCTAAAGAAGCCAAAAAGAGAACAGGATGTTGATGGAGTTGCATCCTTAGAGACAAACCTCACCTCAAGCCATAATAATGTAGCTACCAGTTGTAGTGGTTGATTTATTTCATGCACAATGCATTTCATCAGTGACCTTGTAGTGGCTAAATGTCCGAGTTAATATAGCAGACAGATCATGCCCAATGAGTATTGTTGAACAAAGAGTGTACAGATACCATTATAAGAAATTCATGTCTGAATGACAACTAAGATGACCATATGATTCATACTGTTCTCAAAACCGAATTCCTAACAGCAGAATGAATTTCATCAGCATAACACCAGTAACAAATTTCTGCATACTTTCGGTTATGCTCAACAGCCAATACCAAGAAAATATATTCATAAGAGAAAGTTTCTATGGAATGCCATAATATCCTCATAGGTATGATGTCTGAAATTAGAACCAATATGATGCTGGTGAGGTATTTTATTTCCCTTCCAATTAAAATAAGTAGAGAGCTATGCCAAAGCTGGCGCAATGGTGATGGGCAAGCTGCAAAAACAGATTCCACTTCCTGCAAGTAACGTTCTCGCTTAAGAGTCAGTGAGTATGCTTACCAAGTTTCCTTAATCTCAGCCAAGAACAGAATTGCTCAGTGAGATCTTGTAAATCAAATAAGGCAGCATAAGAACTTTTCCAAGGCATTAACCACTTCCTCGTTAACAAAAAGACACAGATGACTATATTTAAATAATAGAATCAACAACCTAAGGAGATTAATATATGTCAGTGCATCAAGTTTACAAATGATAAACTACCTGGTCAGTTAATATTATAAAATCAAAAGTAGCATCCGCAAGCTTCATCAAACTTTCACAACAAATAAAATTTTCAGCTACAGTATTGCCTTTGTACTACAACAAACAGAAACACTAAGAAAATGAAATCAAGTAGTTCTGGATACATATAACTTTTCTAATCACGTCATTATACTCATTAAGCAAAGATCTGAGGCCTTAAGCAATGACAAACCAGCATTGCTTCAGACCAAATGTCACAACAGGTTTACTTAATGCTTACATGAGTTAGAAGTCTCAAAGAGCATTAACATAATGCAATTATAGAATAATCGCCAAACTGTTTAATTGGAACTGGTTCAGAATGGCCTAAAAGTCGGAGCCTTTCACTCTCGACCCTTTGCTGCGTTCACCCAACTCTAAATCCTTGTCAAAAATCATTCTCGTGATTTCTTTGTGAATGAATCTTCGAAATTTGATTAATGGTTTCAAGTGATCCTAAGGAAAATCTGCCTTTGAGTTATCCGATATTTGGAGAGAAAAGAACAAAGAAAATTAGCAATCCAGCATGAATTCAGTCTTCATCTTGAATGCGCAAAATCCTAAATTTTTTAATTCTCAATAAAGACATCGTCTTTTATATGGCAAAAGAAGAATGCATCAAAGCAAATCATGAAGACGGTTTCTTTCTGTTTGATTCAATTTGCCTAAGGGAAGAAAAAAATCATGCAAAAATTGATCACTTCAATTTGGAATTGCTAACTGTGCTTCTAATTCTAACAGGATTGCATATGACACCAAGATTTCCAGTTAAACAAACACAAACAAAGTACTCTCCCCCCAACCCATATTCATGAGCTCCTTAAATTTTCACCAAAATCGAAAATTTCAGCAATGGTTGTGCCTTCTTACCACAAAAAATTTAGGAAAAAAAGAAAATGCTAAGGATTTTAAAAGATCATCGTGCAAGGGAGCTTACTCGTCGGATAATCGCGGGGGCTTTTGATTATCACGCGAGAAATCCCTCATTTTTAAGAGAGAAAACTTGGTGTGCTTCGGAAGCAATGAAAATTACGAAAAAAAACCCCTTTCTTTTCTTCATTTAATACAAATGCTTAAACTTTATTTATTTTTGGGAATTCTGCATAAACACACCCTGCAAAGTTGTAAAATTGTGTAGAAAACCCCACAAAGGTAGAAGTTTTATGTCTGCGCCGTAGACATTTACAAAGTAATTTAAAAATGAAAATTGAGACGTTTCGCGGCAGCACAAATTTAAATCAAATTTCTACAGGGGTAAATACACATGTTTACAAATTTATACAGAAATCACATGATTTTCCATCATTTTTTAGAAATACCAAATGAAAAGCCATAAAGCGTACAAGTACATATCGTGATTATATAAATTTAATTATTTTGTTAAATGTCATTAATATTTCAAATGAACAAATGGAGTTGGGTATTAAGCTTGGTACATTTATGGATAAACACTTCACTCGGTACAATGAGCGCAATTAAAATCGCATACGCCGATCGTATAGTATGCAACCGTAACTCTTTCCATGTGCATCACGCTATTGAATTGGCATATGGTTCTGTCTGCCACATGGCATAAGTTGACCGCGTGGGTAGTCACAGTCATTCTTCGAATGGCGATTTCTGTTTATTCTTGGACTTACTCTCGGGCTGGGCCAGGCTTCGGTCCACGGGAAGCCCAACTCAACCAAATGGAAAGTCTAGCAGGGGAGACTACGTTCTAACATTTTTTTTATTTTTTATTTTTTTCCCGCTAGGGGAATTTTATTCTATATTTCTTTTTTTAAAATTGCTGCTTTTCCTTAAAAATTCTATTTGTTTCTTCTCCACGAGATTTTGCTATTTTATGATCAAATTCTAAATCGTCTGCGAACCGGAGAGAATTTATTGCGGAATTGAGAATGGGCCAGATTTTTATTGTTAAGACTCATGTAATAAATTTGATTCAGTTATTGGAAAAGATAAGTCCGCAGCTCATAACACGGGCCGAGGGAAGCATCGGACGAAGGCGGAGACAAGGGGCTCCTCCGGGAGGAGAGGAGAGGAGAGGAGAGGAGAGGAGCCCGTGCTCTCTCCTCTGCAGCAGGCAGTAGGCACGGGGACGGACAGGGCGGAGCCAAAGCAAATTTGACCAGTCGCCGAGGGCGGTACAAGCCCTAGCGCCATAGCCTCGACACGTTTCGGCCGCTCGAGCCTGCAGAATCTCTCCAGTGCCTGGGAGTTGGCGCCACCCGCACCCCCACCATCACCATCACCATCACCAGCAGCAGCAGGAGTGGCGTACTCGTTGCTGTACGTTCCGGCATGTGCTGCAGTGGAGTGGGGGGGGGGGGGAGCTGTCCCCGTTCGTTGACTTGACATTGTGCGCGGTTGGGATGGAGGGGTTGAAGCCTTGAAGGTGGAGGTGCATGCATCGCTCGTATTTGGGATTTTGCTTTCGTAGTTCGTCCGAGTGTTGATTGCATGCGATAGAGAGAAAACATTCAACCAATCACGTAACCAGTTAGTATATACATGTCAGAGTGTGATAAATTAACTTTAAATTAAATAATTAAATAAATAGAGTTAGGTCAAATTTCATTCTACATGGACTATTGCCAACAAACAGTTAAAACTCGGAACAGTGTTTAGTACCGAAGATTTAATATTTAAAAAGGCAAAAACAAGATTAACAGAGGAGATTAGACAAAGACAAGTGGATGATTATAGAAGATACCTCGAGATTGACGAACGAGATTAGTGGAAACGGCGTGCAGCCCTGCTGCAGGTCGAAAAGAATGACTTCAAATCACCAAGGAAAAAAGCGCGAGCGACCACCGAAGAACTGAGAGCCTTCTGAAAAGGCAAACTGCTGCTGTGTTCAGTCAATATACAGAAGCGAAAAGAAAGGCTTCAAATCAGTTCAACGTTTGATTTGATAAGATGAAGCAAAATGGTATGCGCGGTCAGTGTCGAGAACCGTGATGTCTCGCGTTTGCGAGATTTTTAAATCTTTTTTAATAAGATATCGAAACATTTATTAGCGAGATTTTTAAATTTCCGATCACAGCACATCGCGAGGCAGAACGGACGGCGGAGATGGAAAGAGGGAAAAGGACAGATGCATGTGTAGGCCGTGCATCCACGTAGCATGGCTCGGGAGCAAATAATGTTTGTCCGACACGCAAAGAGACAAAAAGAAGAAGGAGAGACAGAAAAAGCGGCTCAAATTTTTCAAGGCGGACCGGACCAAACCAACGCCAAGCTTTTGCTTTTGTCGCCACTCGCCCACTCTTTGGCGTCCTCCGCACGCACTCCATTATCGTCCCCCAACCCATCTTTCCATTTCTACCCCCGACCCCCGCCAACTGTAAAATTACATACATACCCTCCCGAAGTTTCTTTCGAGAAAAATTGGAGAGGATCAAAATTTTTCGAAATTTTATCTTAAAATTAATATCATTTATTTTACATCATTATTAAATATAATTATTATTAAAAAAATTAATTATTTTTTAAAATTTTAAATTATTATAGGATTATTTTTTTATTAAAAATATTAGTTTACGCAAATTTAATTTTAATTCTAAATCAAACGAATAATTTGGAATGTTCTAGTTGTATTTTAATAGTATTTCACTTTATTTCAATCAAATGTATGATAATAATAATAATAATAATAATACATATATTGGTTGTTAAATAGGCATGCGGTTGGGTTGGATAGGTAGGTTGTTAGGCCATGGTAACAGATATTTTAGCCGTGGTAATATATATAAGCAATTACTATTTTTTTTAAGCATGGATGTAATTTTAGTCTTTATAATATATATATATATAGCCAAAAATTTCTTATAACTTTTTCTGAAAAGTTATGTATAATTTCATGTATTTTCAGGGATGTCCGCGCAAAAATATCTTGATTGTTTTTTTGCTTTTTTTTGGTGGTGCAAAATTATTTTTTATGGTAAAAAAAAAACGAAAACTATTAATGAAAATGACGTTTTTGTCCCCCACCCCATCATTCCATCTCTATCTTCAATCTCAGTCTCCCTGCGTTAATTGTTACGCGTCCGTCCATCCGTCTGTTTGTTATCGTCGTCAGCTCTCGTCTTTTTCTTCTCCGGACATTTTTAATAAAAACAAAATGCCTTTTTATTTCGAGTCTCTTTCGATGGTCCCTTTTCCGCGTGCGCCTCCATCCGTTTTAATCAAAACCGGCTGTCGCATTGTTAAGGCTCTTCGCGGGCCGGGGCCGACCTACTTTAAATCAAAATAAAATCATTTTTTTAATACTTTAATTGAGGTGTTTTTTCAACTCATCCTATCACGACAGTAATTTTTCATTAATAATAATGAAGTTGATAATTTTTTACAAATTTATTAAAAAATAGTTTTCTGGCTAAAGTTCTCGTATTTATTATCTTTTATAATTGTATGTGTTATTAATTTTGAGTAAATTATAAGTTCATCCGTGAAATCTAACCAAATTACATCCAAGTCACTAAATTTTTGACAATTATGCATAAGTTTCTAATATCTCTGATCTTTTGACATATAGATCCTTTTGAGCTACCGATTATTGAGAGTATCTTACATGTTTTAAGTGATTATTATTAAATTAAAAATATGATAACAAATTAATTGATTTTTTAAACTTTAAATCATCTTAGGATTAATCTTTATAAAAAATACTAATCTAGAAAAATAATTTACTAGTATTAAATTCAACTTTAGATTTAATTTATTATGAAATGCATTTTTAGGAATCAAAGGTCCTCTCTGTGGTTGACTAGCAATGAATTGATGCCGGCGAGCAGTGAATCTCTCCCGACGAGCACCAATTTCGTCCCGACAAATACCGTAGTCATTCGAGAGAGAATCAAATTCACCCGTCGAGAATCACGGGGTAATGGGGCATTTTCATCCCAGGTTAAAGAATGAATTGGGCCCGGGCCCGGGCTCGGGCTCTTTTTTATTCGGATTATTTATTTCTGAACTTTTATTTGTTGTTATTCTGAACGGAACAGAGTACGAAAGAAAGGAAAGAAAGAAGCCAAGTGCAAGGCTCCCGAGTTTCTGTTAACAGTCAGTACAAAAAGGCCACGGATTTTTATACAAAAACCCAACGAAGATAAGTAATTCTTTTTAGGTACAACTAATGAGAGAAGTTTACGCAGATAACACATATTACGAATTTATGAGACTGTAAGGAGTGAAGTATGGTATCAAATAAGTTTGGGGTTTTGAATGCAAAAGAGCTCTTCTTTCGGGGTTGGGGCCGGGCCGACCGATCCTAACCACTGTGCAAATAATGTTCGGATCGGGTCAAAACTTATGACTAATTATTATTATTATTACTTATCTTAAATTTTCATAAAACAAATTGCGGCAAACAAATGAAGGGAGTTACAAAGGCAAAAACACGCTTTTGTTGCGCTTTTGGGCCTTAAACTAACCCTGATTTGTTGATTAGTCAGTGTTTATTAAAGTATAAACGCCAATAAAATGGTGCTACTGCAGTGGTAGGAACCTGTAAGGCATATAAGCAAATAACTCCCATGGTTTTCAATATTTGCGAACGACTCCCATTATTCTAATATTGAAAGAAAAAAAAGTAAAAAATCATTTTACCCAAAAGCTATGGACCAACTGCTTTTACTTTTAGCCCCTTCAGTACGTTGTGGGCACTAAAAATTATTTTTTAAAAAAATCTAATTTACAGTTATTTCCACAAAGAAATGCGGAAAATTAGGGTTCTATCATTAATCTTGTTCGCGTTCATAATTATGAAAGTAATCAAAGTAGCTAATCTGTTTAATCCTTTAGGAAATTACTTATTTTCTTTGTATATTAGTTTATAATTACGTTCTTTGATGGTGACTTACTATTAATTTAACTAGTCGACAGTAATTTTCAAGGGATCATCTCAATCCAAATAGCTTCTAATATTTGTATGAAATACAAAAAAATTAAATGCAACAAAATAGTCAATTTTTTGGTAAATTGAGAAAAAGAAAATTTTTAGGCTTAGATTTAAAAAATTACTTGTATATAATAGTATTTTCATTTTGGTTTATATGTTAAAATATCAAATAAAAATTTGACTGAAAATAATTATTTATAAATTTTTTTCGTAATATATAGATTTTTACTAATAATAAAAACTAATTTTGTATAAATTCGCGATAATGTAGATGTTCCATACTAAAATGTTTCAAAGTTATTTCCAATTTCAACATTAATTAAAAATAACAAAAAAAATCAAAATGTGAAAACCAATAACAACCGGACTGCTTCATCAAATCACTACATAGAGGGTCTTATGTACAAATACCTGAAAAACAACAGGGGGTGAAGTGAAAATTTGGCATAATGCCAAAGAGGGGAAGGCTGGTGGTGTGGCGTGGTGTAGGCGGAGGTGGCCGACGGGCCCCACCTCCGCAGTTTATTTTTTCAGCCGCCCGTTTTGTCGTCTCCTTCTCTCTCTCTGTGTTCTCTTTGACTCCCTGGCCCCCTCTCCTCCCGTGCTCCTCGCCTCCTCATCCTGCTCCCCCCCATCTCCACTTGTCTCTCTCTCCTCGCGCCTCCTCATTCCTGCTTCCTCCGGCTTCAAAGCGCGATTTTTGCCGGCGGAGAGGGGCGGATAACCGGCGGGGAGCGCAGGAAATGAGCAAAGAAGGAGACTTTGTGGTCCGCTCGTGACCGGGGTCTCGTGTTCCGCCATGGCCGGGAGCAACGAGGTTAACGCCAATGAGTCCAAGGTGCCGAGTTTTCCCCCTTTGATTTCTTTCTCCTTTTTTGATTTTGAAGATTTGGGATTTGTGTAAATGAAACGTTTTTGAAGGAGTTTTGTTGCTGATTTGGCCGAATGTTGGGTATGATTGGAGAAAGATGGGATTTTTAGGTGTATTTGGGTTTCTGACGCTTGATGCTGCGGTTTTGAGTAAAGCGTGTTTCGTTTTCTATTTTTTATTTGGGGGCGATGGGGGAAAATGAGGCTTTTTGGAGGGTTTTTGATCTTGATTTCGCCGAGTATCTGGTTTGATTGAAGAAAGATGGGAATTTTTTGTTTTTTTTTTTTTTTGGGTTTTCCGCTGCTGATGCCGTCTTTTTTTGGGTAAAGTGGGTTTGATTTTGGCCTAATTTTAGGGTTTTCTGTTCACAATTGTAAGTCAAACTTCCAGGGTTTGTGTTGATTGTGAGCTTGATTCTTTTTCCCCTTGGGATTCGTTTTGTGTATTGAGGTCAATCTGTTAAAAAATTTCGCGAATTCCCATTAAAAGGCACAAATATATCCCGATCCCACCATTGTTTTGTATTCTTTATCTAACACTGAAAGAAATTAACAGTAATGGGTTGTAAGAACCCTAACAAACATTTTTGTACTTTTTATGCACTTGGTCTACTCCTAATTGCTTTGATTTCCATAATTTTCAGTCTCAGACTCTCAATCAAAAAGGGAAAATAGTCAGAGATCAAATGATGCAAAAATATTGGGGTCAATGAAGAATTTTTTTTTTCTGTCTGTTTTGGTGTAAGCAACATCTTCAGTTCCTGTCCAAAAGAAATCCTTGTCTTTTGTTGTTTTTGATTGTTGTCGATATGAATGTGAAGAAGGATTCAATGTTTATTGTGTTCGTATTGGTTCTGATTGTTGTTATAATTGGCAACACAGAGGGCAGTGCCATTGAACACATGGGTTCTCATCTCCAACTTCAAGCTGGCCTACAACATGCTGCGCCGCCCTGACGGCACCTTCAACCGCCACCTCGCTGAGTTCCTTGACCGCAAGGTCCAGGCCAATGCGATGCCTGTCAATGGTGTTCTCTCCTTTGACCTCCTCATTGACCGATCCACTAGCCTCCTTGTCCGCATCTACCGCCCCACCCCTTCCTCCGACCATGACAATGCCCAACAGCCTTCACCCACCTCGCTTCTCCCTGACCTCCTCCAGCCTGCCTCCCCTGAACCCTTTCCCGTCATCATATTCTTCCATGGTGGTAGCTTCGCCCACTCCTCCGCCAACACCGCCATCTATGACTCCCTTTGCCGGCGTTTTGTCTCCCTCTGCAAGGCCATTGTTGTTTCGGTCAACTACCGCCGCTCCCCTGAGCACCGGTTCCCTTGTGCTTATGATGATGGTTGGGCTGCGGTCAAGTGGGTTTCTACTCAACCTTGGCTTCGCTCCAGCAAGGACTCCAAGCTCCGTGTCTTCCTTGCTGGTGATAGCTCTGGTGGCAACATCGCACACCATGTGGCAATTAGAGCCATAGAATCCGGCATTACTATCTGCGGCAACATTCTCCTAAACCCAATGTTTGGTGGGCTGACACGAACAGAGTCAGAGGAGAGATTGGATGGGAAGTACTTTGTGACCCTCCAAGACAGGGACTGGTATTGGAAGGCATTCCTACCCGAAGGGGCCGATCGGGATCACCCAGCATGCAACCCCTTTGGGCCCAATGGCATTGATCTAAGAGGCCTTCCCTTCCCGAAAAGTCTCGTGGTTGTGGCTGGTTTCGATCTTACACAGGACTGGCAGCTAGCCTATGTTGAAGGGCTCAAGAAAGCTGGGCAGGATGTGAAGCTCATCTATCGTGAGGAAGCGACAGTTGGTTTCTACTTGTTGCCCAACACTGACCATTTCCACCAAGTCATGGAGGAGATTGAGAGCTTTGTGAGTTTGAACTGTTTATGATCAATATATGGAGCAGCTCTCTTAGTCCTCTCACATACATATATATAGATATAGTTATAAGAAGCTTAACACCTTGCTCAGAGTTTGTTTCTATGGAGCTTGGGGATGATTGTTCCTGCTATGTATTGCTTGCTTTTGGTTCATATTTTGATGAGCTGATGGACTTTCCTGGTGAACTACCAGCAGAGAAGCTCATGAAACTGTCGTGAATATGAATCCATAGGTGACTTCATTTGCTCAGTGAAGAAGGCCAGCAGCAGCAGTAGCTTCTTCTTCTTCTGGGCTTCTACTAACGAGATGGAAATCCAATCCGGACTCCACGAATTTGGTGAAGTAGACCTTGTTGATGTCTGGTTTGGGGTTGATTGGGTTCCTGGCTAATGTTGTAATCGTTCTAATTACAGCAACTTGGTGTTGTTGCCAACTATGTATGTTGCTATATGCTACTATTGAAATTTTCACTGCTGTATGATGTTTTCTTTTTGATATTTTCTCATTGTTTTCCCCCATTGAATTTTATTCAGGACTGAAAACTTGCAGTCTTTAATGGTGTATACTTCATCAGCCTTTTGGACAGAAATTTGGATTGAAAATATTCTAGAAGAATTGCAAACTGGAGCTATTGTTCTCTGTTTTTTTGGCAGACAAGATGACATAAACATGAGATGCTTGAATGGTATAGGTTTCATATCATTCTCATCGGCGAAGTTTCACAGCGTACGATCAGAAAGATGAAAACAATGACAAAAAAAGAAAGAAGATAAGAACCAAACAAAGAATGGAGAGCAACGAGACAAAGGAGAAGTGGTCAGTGAAAAAACATAATAATTCGAAGGCAAAGCTAGACAAGTGGCTATTCCTTGGCTTCTTTTGGAGGAATGTTTATCTATTTTTATGTCAATTGCAAAAAAATCCCTGAATTTTTATCTATTTTTCATAATCAGGTAGCATTGCTAATCATGAGTGCTTAGTTTCTGCGGTTTAAGTGTAGGAAAGAGTGGGAAAGAGGGAGATGGCACCTTCGGAAGATGAATTCGGTTGACATCCAGTTTACTTTTTTATTTTCGGCGGTATTAGAATATAATTGAGTCCGACTTTCATTGGCCACTTCTATCGATCAAACAGAGGAGGAAGGTGATGGAAGTCATGTAAGAAAGAGAATAATTTCAAAAATGAAAAAATAATTATTAAAACTTCAGGGGCTTGTGTACAATTAACATCGAGTTTATAGAGAAAAAACAAAAACCCTCGTCTTCTTGGCAACAGCTTGGCATTGAACGGGACGTGGGATTATCTTGCCATCTTCTATTGACTTTTAAGACATTGCTTTGATATAATGCTTGTTGTTTAGTGCTTAATTTTTTAATATAAACGTGGTTTTGTTAACAATTTTATATTATCATTATCATTGCGAAGAGAATAATAGAAACAAAGAGAGTGGCAGGAAATTGTTGTCTCTATCGGACTCAGTTTATGTCCTTTGTTTTTAGGATGGGCTCGCCCGACAGGCTCTTTGTGCTGTTCTTATGTGCAAATACAATATTTCTGTCTATTTTCCCTATCATCTTAAACTAAACATTTTTGGTTTTTCATTGCGTCTTGAGATTAATGGACAACACTAAATCAAAATTTTCAATTAAATGGAAACTTTTTTTTATTCAACTTTTCCTTTTACTTCAAATTCAAATAGGCTTAGCTGTTTTATTGTTATATAATAATCATTTTTCTTATTTTTTTTTAAAAAAATACTCCATGTCACTAAACAAAAACACTGATTGAATAAAGCAAGTTAACCTAAATTTTATCGACTCAAGTCTTTATAATAAAAAATGTCATGTCAGGACGGATTGTAAAGAGAATAAATGTTGACACCGAAAATGTAATTTTTTTTTTTTTCTAGTTAAGTAATGAGTAATTTTCATTTGGGTTTAATACATACCTACTACTGATATTTTCTCGACATAATGCCAAACATAGAACTCATCATTTGCAGAATGCTACAAACTCTGTTAAAGAACACAAACAAAATCAAGGTAGTGACTTTGTCTCGTGCTCTTAGTCTAATGAAGCAGACAAAGAAAGTCAGTGGCTATGGGACAAAGGAGATGGAATCTCACGACTTGAAACTTTGATTTGTCCAACAAAATCTTGCATCATGCTATGATTTAAACAGAAAAGCACATAATCAGCAACAAAACAACAGATTGGACATGCACCCTAATCCATATGATCTTTTGGCAAACAGTCCCAAGTGGAGAAGAATAGGAACTTTATCCCTTCTTCTCTTTTTCTTTTAACTTGAATTTGTTCGACTCGCCCGCCAAAATGAGTTTAATGCCAGAAAGAAACATGACAAGATGTTTTCTAGATGAGTCCTTGCAAGTATGCATAATCACAAATACACCCCTTGATTTTTTTATAAACTTCAGGAAAAAAACTGCTATTTTCAAGTAAATATAGATCGCTCTTAAATTCATGGAACATTTTCGGAAAACTGTAAGGCCAACTAGTCAAGAGTTGTTATTCAAATAAAACACTACCCTGGTGACATTATTGTCATTTGGAGAATATGCAATTGTCAAAATGTCAGAGGTTCATATGTAATTATGTCAACCAACAAGGAGTTAAATGTAAAAAATTTCTCTTGAAGAAAAATGGCTTCAATATAGAACCCACTTACAAGTGAATCTAACCATGGATGTATGACAGACAAGAAATAAGAATGCAGAGCTATGGGCCTCTGTGAAGCAATGTGCAGTGCATGTGGTGACTTTGACCAGCATTCTTCTGTTTCATATGGTGAAGAACTCAACAAGGGCAGGCTTTACCCATTTCAATCATCGATGAGAGCTAAAATAAAGAAGATAAAAGGGGAGAAGAAGAAAAAGAAGATCTTATTTTATAGATAGCAATTCAGCTTATGCCTCAGATCTAAACTGGATCGGCTGGTCCAACCAGATTGAATTGGAACTAGCCAGGACCGATCCCCAAGGCAAATCTCCTAAAACAGTTTAAAACTGTTCAGAGCCATAAGCTGCTTGATTGTAAACCTGGATCCTTTGTAATATCCCGTAGTCCTAAACATAATAGATAACATCTATTTTACCATAATAAATGCATGACAAATCACTGGAAAATGTTTCACCAAGCAAAATCTGTCAAGAATATGGAAGGAATCTAGACCAAGATTCTATTTGTGGTTGTCACTCAAAAAGACAGGAAATTATTTCAGAAACTAATTCACAAAATTCACGCGAGAACATATAGACAAGACACATAATTCACAAAATTCCCGCGAGAACATATAGACAAGGTACATAATTTAGACATTCAGGATATAAAACAAACATGGGAGAAGTTTTGCTTGCCTTCTTGTAAGGATATAAATACCACAACTATGCTTCAGTGGGTGTCTCTGTCGCTACTTCTAAAGGCCCTTTCAACTTCTTTGGCCTTCCTCGTGGCCGCAAAGCAGGAACATCAACTGAAATTACTTCACTTGTAGCATCAAATGGCAAGGTCGACTCCATATCCGAGGTAGCATCGTCAACAGTTGGCATCTCCCGTAAATGAGTAAGGAGCTTGCTCATATGCCACTGAACATAATCGAAGCGGCTTTTTGTCAATGATGATTCTTGTACTACAATGGAAGCAAGAGAACGTAATGCTTGTGACCGATATTTGTAGCCAGTGCTCCTAGGAAACAAAGAGTTCTCACGGCGCCATCTAGGCAACAAATATCTATCAGGAAGTGAGAAACAGTTGTTTAATGAGAGCACTCGGAGAGCATGTCGGCATAGAATTCCCGATGTCTCAAACTCTTTACAGCTGCAATGGATTTCTCCTTGTGTCGGAATGCATCTCACTTCTTGCCCTCCATCTGTATCCAACCGATGTCGGACAAGATAACCTCCACCTGATGGCTCATATACTGCATACTGTGGTGACGACACAAGTTCTTTCTGAAACATGTCAAAAGCATAAGTTGTAAGAATAGTAGAAGCATGCTCTTCAAGGGGCATGCATGTTTTGATCTTGACATTTTGATAATTTTGTCGCATTGTTGCTTCCTCTGATGCTTGGTTTTGGAAATCAACTGCAACCCATACCTATACACAGACAGGAAATGGAAAAGAAGTTAATTCAAGATGGTAAAAGCTAGTTCTGGAAATTATTCCCCCCCAAAAAAATCTTAATTTTCAAACATTAATGCTGATTTCTAATGGAGAATTACCTGTTCAACAAAATCCTTGAGATGTGTTTGAGAGTTCAAAAACCCTTTGAAAAAGGTTTTAGTTGATATTGAAAAGCCAGTTTTTGACAATCCTCCAAAAAACCAGCCTCGCAGGTATGACAATGCCCAATAATTCCGATGAAATGAGAGAATGGCCACATGCCTATCTGAGGCAAGTCCAAAGTCAAAAACCAACTGACCCCATTGCTGCTCAAAATCCATTGCACTTTCCAAACTACATATTCTATTGAACTCGGACACAAACTTATCATATCGGGAGCCAAGAGGGGCAGCAAACCAGCTTTGCAACTTAGATGTAATACAGCTAAGGGAAAACACATGTTTTGTGTTTGGTAACTCAATCAACCTGACCTCTTTAATTCCCATGTCCAGATCGGTCATCATTGTTTGTGGAAACTTGCCATCCATAAGACGAATAAATGACTGCATAAGGAGAGAAAATAAAAAGTAGACATAAAAGAATGAACATGTAAGGAAAGTATAGTTTCATCATGTCATCGGTAAGTTACTATGGAAGGGGAAAAGTTCAAAGAATGAACATATGAAGGTAGAAGGCAACAGCAAGAGAATCTAACCTGCAAGGCCCATCCAAAAGATGGAGGCATTTCATCTCGAAGAAGAGCACAGCCGAAAAAAATGGTATTGCCATAGTTGTCCATACCAAACCAAACACAGAAAGGCCTGTCATATTCATACAAACGATATGATGTATCTAATACAACCACATCACCGAACACCCTGTAGGCCCGAACTGACTCTGGGTAAGACCAAGCAATATGCTCAAGTTTGTCATTCCCATCCATTGTAAATTCAAAATGAAAATCTGAACTTTTATCTTTCATATTCTTGCAGGCTTTTAGAAGTTCTGATCCTTCATTTTCTCGATTGATGTTCTTAGAGGTCTGCAAGAAATTCCTCAGATCTCTTTCAGTGAATGATAGCTCGCCTTGTTTTAATCCTTTTTGCATTTCAAGGGCCCTCATTATAAGATTCACGGTACAACCAGCTCTTGCCAGATCTAGAATACGCTCTCGATCAGTTGAAGATATATTTCGATATGCAGGAAGATGTCGCACTTCTTCACTATCCAACAACTCATGGTTATGGTCATTGCTAAAATGAACCACCACCCACCGAGCCACACCCTTTGCAACATTCTTCTTAATAATCATCTGCGCTTCGCACTTGCATCGCGTTGATTTCTTATTTCTCTGCCGTTTTGCTTCTGCTGCTTTCCGGGGAAGAGAAACTCCAGCTCGATGACAAACAAGCTCACGTTTATACACTCCCAATGGATGTGAAGCATTTCCCTTGGACCGTTCTCGTCTAATCGCAAAGCCATTAGTCCGAGCAAAGTTAGTATAGAATTCTTGGGCTTCATCATCAGTATGGAAGGACTGACCCACATATGGAAGGGTATCAACCATACTGCTTTCTGTTTGAAGCATTCCTTGTTTAGCAACAGAAGCGTTAGGCTTCCCTTGTTTATCAATGGAGGTGCCAGTTGTTCCTTGCAGAAGGTTGGACTCCCCCATATTTTCCATGGTTGCATCTTCCTCATCGCCTTCCACTCTGATATAGCACTGATCATCTCCACATGGGCATCTCCACCTAAGTGTGAGGCAGCCATTGCTTCTTGATCTGGATTTCCCCATTTTCACCTCTTCATTCAGAATAAGGTGTCTGGCATGATGCAGCACAAATATTTTTTAAAAAAGCCTACTAGAGTAGACTTTTCATCTTAATTCTGCAGATAAGAATAGAAATAACCGATGTGCTAGGGCAACAGAATGAAAGCTTCCCAGTTGATACCAATGGCTGTGTTCTAGAAATGACCCATTGAGGACAAGAGAGTTATGCCAACCGTCACGCCCTGCAATATCCATGACAAAGAGCAGATTCTTAAATCCTACTCTCTTGATTTATAAAGTATGGTTCCTTGTTAACTCACAAAAGATCATGGAACCAATATCCAATTCTTAATCTTCAAAATCATATCCAATGTTGATTCTTTTACGTGTATTATTCAATCGACACTCAATAGCCTACTAGAAAACGAGAGGAAGAACATCCAAAGATTTTTTTTTTTTTTGAATTGGAAAGTGGATTATTTTCTCAAAAAAAAAAAAGCATTTATAGCAAATTGGTCTAGTAATAAACCAAAGTTGCCTGGATACAGTCAAGTTCTAGAATTTAAAGCCTAAGATTCAATATCCAAATCTTATTGTCAAATATATTTCAATGTATGCGCCAAAAAGAACACATGTTTGACAGAAAAAATGGTAATAACATGAATCAAGTTAAGAGACAAAAAGTATGAAAGACAACCAAAGATCAAACCTTTAACACAGTGCAGCGAGTTTAAATAGCATAACAGACACGAACACTGAAAAAACCTAACCATCAAGGAACAACAAACAAAATTCTTCAACATGAAAGAAAATTAACGTACAAAAAAGAAAAACACAAAATCCATCCATACCTCAGGTAAAATCCCGAGAAGAAGGTGAGCAATCTCCTCCCAACGAACTAGGACCTTATTTCCAAGGAATTAAACATGGGAACAGAGATGGAGATAACTCCATTGCTCGCAAGGGAATGGCTTCAGAGCCAAGAGGGATTGTTGAACACCAGCGCGGCGCCTCAATCAACTGCAGCCTGTGGCCGTCGCCGCCGCCGCCGCCGGCTACTGGAGAGAGATGAATCGGGGGAGAAGATGGAATCTAATCGGGACAAAGGATTGAAAGGTATTTGATGTGGAATTGGAGAGGGGGAAGAGGAGGCGGACGCGGAAGAGAAAGGTGGGAAAAGAGCCAGGAGGCGCACAAAGAAAGAAAGGAAGGAGGCGACAGATAGGGCATTGCTTTCGGTTAAAATCGAACCGAACCGAACCAAATAAACCCAACCGAAATTTTCGAAATTTTGAAAATTTAAAATCGAACCGAATCGAATAGTATAAAAATCGAACCAAAACGGAACCGAAATATTTCGGTTCAATTCAGTTATAACCGAATTACAAACCGAATTTTTACAGAACTACATGAACGGATCTGATCATTTGCATAAGGGAAAAAAAAAATTAATACAGGATATACATTATATATGCCCTAAATCTGACCCTAATAAGCTAATATCCAGTCCAATTGCAAGTTTGCAAATTGCAACCCAATAAATAATCAGTTAATCTCAGTATCTCACATGCCACAATGGCACAACCGCACAAGCTGGAGCAAGACACTTCAAGATTTCAAGTGAATCAAGTCTTCAAGTTGCAGGAGTAGTACAGCAGGAGCAGTAGGAGGCTAGGAGCAACAGCAGCAGGACAATATATAGTAGCAGACTAGCAGTATAGCAGAAACGGGCAAGCTGCAAAACACTTCAACAGCTCAACTTCATGTAGCAAGACAGTTCAAGACTTCAAGTAAATCAAGTCTTCAAGTTGCAAGAGCAGCACAGGAGGAGCAACACAGCAGGAGCAACACAACAGGAGCAGCAGGAGGCTAAGAGCAGTAGCAGCAGGACAATGTATAGTAGTAGACTAGCAGTCTAGCAGAAGCGGGCAAGCTGCAAAACACTTCAATAGCTCAACTTCATGTAACAAGACACTTCAAGACTTCAAGTGAATCAAGTCTTCAAATTGCAGGAGCAGCACAAGAGCAGCAGCACAGCAGGAGCAACACAGCAGAAGCAGCAGGAGACTAGGAGCAGCAGCAGCAGGACAATGTATAGTAGCAAACTAGCAGTCTAGCAGAAGCGGGCAAGCTGCAAAACACTTCAACAGCTCAACTTCATGTAACAAGACACTTCAAGACTTCAAGTGAATCAAGTCTTCAAGTTGCAGGAGCAGCACAGCAGCAGGACAATGTATAGTAGCAGTCTAGCAGAAGCGGGCAAGCTGCAAAACACTTCAACAGTTCAGCAGTTCAACTTCATGTAGCAAGACACTTCAAAACTTCCAAGTTCCAAGTCTTCAACAGTTCAACACTTCAACTTTATACTTGCAGGAGCAGGCGAGCAACAAGACAATGTATATTGTGTAGTAGCAGAAGCTGACAAGCTGCACTGCTGCAGAACACTTCAACAGTTCAACTTCATGCTTGCAGACTTGCAGGACAATGTACAGTAGCAGGACAATCCTATAACTCTATAAGGCTATAATATCATTCTTACAACTCAAATAACTCAGCATCAGCAAGCTGCAAGACAACAACTGTAATTATGTGGTTTAGAATAAATATGATCAATTCAGTAATCAGTTAGCATTTGAACTTTGAAGGATTATATCATGCCAAATGGTCCATTAAGAAAAGCTTGAGAAATCTCCTGTAGTCCCATGTACAGAAATAACAGAATAGAAGCCAGAACCAGAAGTTCCAACTTCCAAGCAGCATAACATTACTAGGGTGAAGCCAAAGAAGGAGACAATCGTCCAATCAATCACTTGCCCACATGCGAGCATAGCATATGGCAATGAGCCAATGATTCAACATCTTCATCGCCTCAAACAGCTTATGAAAAATTCAACAAATATCATTAAAAAAATCATAAAACAATTCCAAGAGGGTCATACCGTCATATTCGCCTTATACCGTCATACCCAGCATCCCTCTCTGGCTCTCCCCATGAGCGAATGGTAGGTAGTGGTTGCCTTCACAGGCCATCCAAACAATCATGCCATTGCTACAAGCCTACAAAGTGAAGAGGACGAAGCCAGAGTAGGGGACCATTGGAACACCTCCGCATCAAAATACCAAAGACAAAAAAATCTCAAATAAAAGCAAAAATTCAAGGGGCTCAGATGGCTTTGATGCATCATCAAAAACGAAGATGTCTCCCCTCAGGCATCAACCTGCTCGGCTGCTCCTACAAAATAATAGTTAGATACATACCTGTTTCTGGATAGTTGGATCATACTGTTGAACCTAAAAAACATAGTAAAATATCATCACAGTAAAAGCAATTAAGAAAATATTAAGTAAGTAGGTAACTGGGTAAGGAACTATGGAATGTAAGATCATAACTTCACACATGCACTGATGTTATGATGCACATGAATGATAAGGATATATAAGAATGAATCTACAAGAGATGACCATAGAAAGTTAGAAACATGAACAGAAATGCATAAAAAATAAGTAAGCATATTCAAACCTTAAGATGACTTCTCAAAATTCAATGGTTGTGACATCCAATTTCATTTTTATCAACTCTGAAATAAAAAAACCATTCAATGATTATTTGATCATAATAAAGAAATATACAATGCAATAATAAAAATATTAGCAATGCAAATCTTACCCTCTTGAATCTTTTCAAGTTCTTCCAAACTTTTCTTAACATTGATTTCTGTTTTTGAATTTTTAATCCAATCTTGAGTGCAAACGAGAGCTTGTACTAGTGTAGGAGTCAAAGAGCTACGAAAATGATCAAGTATGTGCCCTCTTGTGCTAAAAGCTGATTTAGAAGCCACTGTAGAGATAGGTATAGCTAATATATCACGAGCCATATGTGACAAAATAGGAAATCTACAGCTATTCACTTTCCAGAAGCCCAGAACATCAAAGTTTGGCCCCTTTTTTTCAAGATCCTCTGACAAATACTTGTCTAGCTCAGACTTCATTTCATCACCCATGAAACTTTTTCTATGCTCAGCAAATAGACTGCTTAAGATGTACTTACCTGATTGCTTTGGCATACTTGATCCTTCACCAGATGGCATTCCTCCCGGCTGTAGTCGCATTTTGTACTTTTTGAACAAATCATATACAACTTCATGCAACTTTCTCCTCATCATAACACCTCTGTCACCTTCATATATTTTTTCAACTCCAAACTTAACATATTCTAACTTGCGTCTTGGATCAAAGACAATAGGAACAAAGAGAAGCATATTAATTTTTTCTGGCTCACCCCAATACTTGTCATATTTTTCTTTCATCACAGCAGCCATATCTTGGACTTTTGTATCACCGCTGACTTTTCACAGATTCAAAAGAAGATTAACTTGACAAATTTCATCAAAAAATAAATTACTTGTAACATACATAAAGTCAGAAACTCTAAGAGTCAACTCATAGAAATGCTCTAAGAATATAATAAGTCACCTAACATTCTGCCAGTCAAAAGACAGAGGAGTTCCATCTTCATTATTAAGCTCATGATAGAAATTGCTATCTTCCTCTTCAAATTTTTCAAAAGCCCGCTCAAAAGTTTGAGCTGCTTCAAGCATCATATAGGTGGAATTCCACCTTGTGGATACATCCAAACAAAGACATTTTCTGTTTTCAATTTTTTCAATTTCCACACATTCTTTGAACCTCTGCCATCTTGCTGGAGAATATCTCACATATTTAACAGCAGATCTAACCCGAGCAATGGAATCTGTCATCTCTTTCAAACCATCTTTCACCACAAGATTAATGATATGTGCTATATAACATATATGAATATATTTTCCTTGTGTCAAACAAGTGCCCCAATTCAAAAATTTTTTCTTCAAATAGAAAATAGCAGTATCATTTGAAAAGACATTATTAACAGTAACAGTCAAAACATTATCAATTCCCCATTCAAAGAGGTATTTTTCAATTGCTTTTCCTATAACTTCACCCTTATGACTTGTAATTTTACAAAAAATCAAAAGCTTTTTCTTCAAGTTCCAATCAATATCAATATAATGTGCTGTGATACACATATAGTTTATATTTTGAATTGAGGTCCAAGTATCAGTGGTCAAACAAACTCTTTGTTTGGACTCTCTGAAATAGTGTTTCAACTTTACCTTTTCATCATGGTAGAGTTGAAAACAGTCTCTAGTAATAGTCCAACGTGAAGACATTCAAAATCTAGGACAAGCTTGAGACATAAAGTATTGAAAGCCTTCATGTTGCACAAAACTAAAAGGCAGTTCATCTACAACAATCATGTGTGTCAGTGCGTTTCTAATTTTTTCTTGATCAAACTTTCAACTAGTTAGTACAGACTCATTTGCTACTTCTTTCTGAATAGGTTGCATAGCAAGTTGTGTTTGATATGTATCAACATTATATGGATATTATTTGCATTGATTCATGTGATGTCTAAGAGAAGAAGTACCATTTTTTTTTAATCACAAAAGTATTCATTACCACAGTAGTTGCATCTGACTTTGGTTGACTTGCCCGAGTCTGTGAACTTTGTGTAATGCTCCCATACAGCTGATCGTGCTGCCATTTTTTTTCTCAGCATTGGAGGCTTTGTACTACACGTAGATGCATTGCCCTCGTTTGAAACTTCGATAGCCATAGGCGTAGAAGTTTCCTGAGAAGCAGAAATTGGCATTGGACTTGGAATAACTGGATTTATGTTTGAAAGCTGCTGACTGTCATCCTCGTTTAACATCTGTCAATAGAAAAATACAGAATTACAGATTAAATCGTATGAAATCAAAAAATCCTAATTTAATTTCACAAAATTCAACCCTAACCTTGCAATTTGATCCCGATGCCGTTGTAGAAAAATGAGATATTGAAGCTTAGAGCCTCGAAGGCTAGTCACAGAGAGATATTGAGGCGTTGGGAGTCAAAGCCTCAGAGGAGGAGGGTGGTCTGGGGGTGGACGAAAGCGATGCCACCGGGGATGAAGGAGAAGAAAAATCGGGAGTTCGGAACCGAGGATTTATTGATCTAATAATAAAATCGTACAAAATCAAAAAACCCTAATTTAATTTCACAAAAAATCAACCCTAAATTTCATAATTTCCAAAATACTCTCAACTTGCAGCTTAATCCATTGTAGAAAAATGAGAAATTGAAGCTCAATGCGTCGACCAGAGAGATATTGAGGCGTCAGGACTCAGAGAGTCAGAGCCTCAGAGGAGAGAAAAGAGGAGAGAGGGGGGGGGGGGCCAGGGGTGGACTGTGGACGAAAGGGTTAACAATAAAATCGTATGAAATCAAAAAATCCTAATTTAATTTCACAAAAAATCAACCCTAAATACTCTCACCTTACAGCTTAATCCGTTGTAAAAAAAAATGAGATATTAAAGCTCAGAGCGTCGACCAGAGAGATATTGAGGCGTCGGGACTCAGAGCCTCAGAGGAGGAGGGGGGTCCAAGGGTGGATGAAAGCGATGTCACCGACACGGCGCAGCACCGCAGCTGCAGGGATGAAGGAGAAGAAAAATCGTCAGTTCGGAACTGAGGATTTATTGATTTAACAATAAAATCGTATGAAATCAAAAAATCCTAATTTAATTTCATAAAAAATCAACCCTAAATTTCATAATTTCCTAAATACGCTCACCTTGTAGTTTAATCCGTCGTAGAAAAATGAGAGATTGAAACTCAGAGCGTCGACCAGAGAGAGGCGTCGGGACTCAGAGCCTCAAAGGAGGAGGGGGGTCCGGGGGTGGATGAAAGTGATGTCACCGACACGGTGCAGCACCGCAGCTGCAGGGATGAAGGCGCAGCATTGCAGGTCCGCAGCGGCGAGAGCGCAAGCGGCGAGAGCGGCGAGAGCGAGAGGCAATCAGGAATTCGGGATTAGGGTTAGGGCTGAAATGAGAGGCGAGAGCGAGAGCGGCGAACCGCTCTGAGAGAACACGATAATATATAGGGTTATTTAAGCCGATTAGCCCAAAACCGAAACCTAACCGTAGTATATAGGTATATATATAATTCGGTTCGGTTCGGTTTTTACGGTTTTTCAAAATAAAAAACCGAAACCGAACCGAATTTTAAAATTTTTTTTTCCAAAACCGAACCGAACCGAGAACCGAATAACCCGAACCAAATTAGTTATTCAGTTTCGGTCGGTCAGTTAATTCGGTTTTGACCGAATAATGCACAGCCCTAGCCCCAGAGAGCTCTATTGGGAAATAATACTGCTAATAAGTTAATATTTTTTAAAATGTTAATTATAACTCTCATATCCAACAAAGTCGTTGTAGTATAGTGGTGAGTATCCCCGCCTGTCACGCGGGAGACCCGGGTTCGATCCCCGGCAACGGCGTCAAATTTTTTTGTTTTTCCTTTTTTTCTCTCCCTTTTTTATTAAAAAAAATGAACTTTAATATTTAGTTACATATAATAGCACATGTAAAGAGAAAATAAGGTTGAATACTAAAAGTTATTTATTTGATATTTTTATACAAGATTTGATTTGAAATAATTTAAACTACAATTTATTTGGTAAAGTTTGAAGTATAAATTGTAAATAAATGGAATTTCCTGAATCACTTTCATTTTATAGTTGCATAGTAAATACCAATATTGCTAAGACTAGCCCAAACATGAATCAGTATGGGTATTAAATCAAAAAATTTATTTTGTGTGATTAAATCAAGTCCAGCTGCTCCTTCAACCAATTGAACCGATTGTATAGAACTCAAATCTCAATTTGGTTGCATACGATGCCCAAGCTTTTTATATTGAAAATATGGTGATCACATTTTATGCATTTTGGACAACAGTAAATATTATTTTTGTAGATAATATAAAATTGTTAATAAATCTATAGACGGCTCAAGATGAGATAATAGACGTAATAATCTATAAGTTAAATGACGTCAAACTACTTTTTACCATGTGAAAACGATGTGGTTAATGATCACGTGGATGGTTAAACACATTTGTCATTGAACTTGATGTAAGATGGGCATGGCAACCGTGGAGTCGCCGAATGATGCCAGGAGCGGATATTCCTGGCGGCGGCGGCGGCGGCGGCAATTCGCCAGAAATAATAGGAGTGGCGACTGGAAGAAGATCAAGGGAGGGAGGGGCCTTCACGATGATGGGTGTCCTCGGCCATCGCCAGGGGCATCCGCTCTCGACACCATTCGGTGATCCCAAGATAATTGTGTATATCGTAGATTGCATGGAAATCGAGCCATCCTCTTCTCAAGTGACCTTATGAAGGGTTGCCGGTGAAAAGAGGAAGTATGAGATCAAGACGAAGGTGAAGTCTTGCAGAAATCTTATTTATTTTATGTTTTCATTTTATATAGTTTTCTGTAGTCGCTTGATTCATTGCCTAGTTTCCTCAATAAAAATTGAAGAGGACGATGGTCAGTAAACTTTCATTATAAACATTTTTAACCGATAATTGCCTCTTTGCTTACAAGGTGTCATTTGTAATAACGCCAATCACCGGGGACTCAATCGTATAAAAGCCCTTCTTTTGAATGCGAGATTATTGCTGCCAATACTTTTTTGCAAGGTTTATTGTTTCGGATTCGATTTCGGTTTCGGGACCCAACGAAACCGATACATTTCGGCCGTTTCGGTTTCAGTTTCGACCGAAAGAATTTTTTAAATTATTAATTTGGCGTTGACCAGAGTTTGACTATATTTTAACTGTACTTTGACTTCAAATTAAAAATACGATAAAATATTAGAAAAAATTTGAAAAAAATTGAAAAATTAGGAATGAATTTATACTTAATTTTACAATAAATTTAAATATTATTTAAGCTAATTAAAATTAATTTTGATAGTTAGTCACTGATATTGTCTACTTTTAATATATATTAGTGTATTAAAAAAATATACAAGAAATAATATGAATATGATTAAAATTTAAAAATTAACATAAGTACATTTAACTTTTCATTAAAATGTATTTCACACATACATAATTTATAAATTCTAATATAATACAACTAATCATCATAGTCATCATCAGTTGAGTTTGGAACATCTAGGTGTGGAATTACAAATTCAGTACTTGGATGATCCGGACGAGCATTTGTAGGCATACGAGCCAGAACAACTAGCTCTGCGCGATCTTGTGGCAGCGGTTCTGAAGTATAACTATACATCGAAGGTCCAAAATGAAAATGATAACCATATTGATTGACAACACATAGTAAAAGTGGTCCAACAACCCATAAAAAATAAATATCACACTGTGCGAAGTGTTCAGGGGAAATTGCGGCAAGACGCTAATTGATAGCATTAAGTGAACCTTGTTGAGAGGCATGATAAATTTGATCATTGACTTTTCCACGGTCTTGTAATGTCTGCTCAATTAAGGCTTGTCCGAGTATATCATAGGCCGAAGGTGGAATCATTCTACGATAAAATATAAGTTTTTGGCGAAAAATTGACATAATTATTCTTCCTGCTTGCAGTGTCACTTGGTCTGGAACTGTAATATAATCATTCGGATTTGCCATTATCTGTTTCAAAAATAATTATCTTATAATTGTCAGTATTTATGAACATAAAATAGATAATAAAAAATACATCAGAAAGAAAAGATTACAATAAATTGTGCTAATGAAATAGATAAATTATCATGCGATAAAATAAATCATATAGACATTAAATTTAAATGTCATAAAATTACAATAAGATATCAATTTAAGACAATGATGAAAACCTCATTTCATTGATGATATAAATCTACGTCTTATAATCACATGCTGTTCCGAAGTGGATCTTGAAGAGATTGATATTCTTCATCACCATACTCATCAGTACGATGGAGTTGTGATCGATAGTATTGTTCAGCATACGGATAGTAGGAAGTTGTATGGTCCTGCATTGACTGATGATATCCTGGATTGTATGAAGACATCTCGCTCTGATAATCGTCATAGTAGCTAGAGCTCGCATTGTCTGTTGGACCTTAATTGACATCTTGCCCACCATGTGAATCATATGGATATTGTGGCACATAATCGCCATATAAATTAGAGTCAAAAAACTCATTTACTCCATATTGTGGAACAGATGGAGATGAGTCGTCATATTGTGATTGTTGAAAATTGGCGTCACCAGCTGTACCACCATTACTACTATCACTTGTATAAGAAGTATTCTGCATTTTGTCAGCTTCCTCTTCTCTTTCTTGAATATACTCTATCAAAGGATCATCATCTTCAAATATGGCAGACAAGTCGATTACCTCATCCTCTGGTGATCTTTTCCTCTGTAAGTTTCGGGCTCTTAAACGCATGTTATAATGACATAAAATAAGTTTCTCCAATTTGTCCATTTTAAGTCTGTTTCTAGTCTTCGTATGGATCAATCCAAAAGTTGTCCAATTCCTCTCACATTGTGAACTTGAAACAGTTTGACTTAAAATTCTGATGGCTATTTTTGTAAGATTAGGTGCTGCATGTCGCCCGTAAATACTCCACCATCTAACTGTAATTTATGAGAAAAAATTATTAATAAGTTGATATAAATTCAATTAGCAAATATGTATAATTATTGAATATCAACTATATCAGGAGTATCACCCCTAATAGTTACAATTGCTTGTTGTGTGCCGAACTCCTTGACTTTATTTTTGAAATTGTCGGCCTGTTTAATGAACGTACTCAAGTTAAGAACTTTCTTAATTATGTAAAAAAAATTTAATACATAACTTACATCGCGCAATGCCAATATTCTTGTTCTCATATCTGGCTCTATCCGCTTGATTACCTTTCGTAGCTTTTTGAGAATGGTATTACTATTGTTGACCTCATCGCCATATTGAAATATTAGATTTAGAAAGTACCCTACAAGATGATTAAATATGAATCAACAATAATATCATTATAACTTAGTAAAGTGCTATAAAATAACTCTTTACTCAATTACTTGCAGCATGAATATCTTTGGATAATGTTTTGTCCCAACGATGATCAATAATCTTCCCCCATTTGCGAAATTCAATTGTTCCTATATGTCATCTTATTTGTAATTTTGCTCGTTCTATTGCTTCATATAAGAACCCCATCTGCGAATGATCATATGAGTCAACAATTCGAAGCACTTTAACTAATGGATAAAGATTCCTATTACTTTTTCAACTGATTCCTAAAAACTTTCGTCTATGACTTGATTGTGAAATTTTTCAGAAAATATTTTCTCGGATCGTTGCAACCTCAAATAATGTGCATCATATTCTTCACTGGTAAATAATCTCTTCAGTGTTTGTCGGTGAGTATACAGGGAATCTAAGGAGATAAATTGTGTAGTAAACCAAGTAATACCTGATCTAATAATCTCTCGTCCTCGTATTTCCTTTCTCATCAGCTCAAGACACCAAGCATGGTTATAAATAAATGACGTCAACTTCTGACCATGCTCAACCACTTTTCTAATATCAGGATCCTTACCCATATCCTTCCGCATTAAGTCAATAGAGTGAGCTGCATAAGGTGTTCAGAAAAGATGTTTTCTTTTTTGCATTAACTTTTTCCCAGCATATACCAGCGGAGCTGCATTATCAGTTACGACTTGTACCACTCTTGATTCCCCAATCTCCTCAATGACACTATCAATAAGATGATATAAGAAATTACCAGTCTTCGACTCCCCTGTTGTATCAACTGACTTGAGAAAAACGGTCCCTTCAGAATAATATACTAAAAAATTTATCAAATCTTTACTGTTTTATATCTTCCATCAATCACATATCAAGGTACACCCAAATTCATCCCAATATTTGTAAAAGGTCTAGATAAAAACATTCATCTCTTCAATTTCAAAATTCAGATACTTTTCAGAAATTTCACGAGAACTTGGTGGAGGAACTCCTGGGCCAACCTCTTGAGCGACACGTATCATTCCATGATAGTAACCGCCATATGCTAAATGAAATGGAACATGGTTGTAGAAAAAAAATTTCGATACTGCCCTACCCAACCACTGTTTTGCCTTCCGAAAATCAGTTGATACTGTTCTCAAATTTATTTGAGTATCATCTCTTGGTTTCAATAGAAATAGGTCAATTGGAGAAATATTTATAGATCCGATGTCAGGAAGATGAAAATCCCCTCTTGCTCCTTAAGGGGCAGGTATGTGTCGCTGTGTACGTGGCTCTCTGAAACTAGTAGTTTGACGATCACGAATTATGCAGGAAGTGCCAGCACCACCTTGAGTTTCCTCGTACAATTTTTGACTTTCGCGAAGTACTTCTTGAACCTTAGAATCATCGTCTTCATCATCAGAAATACGACTGGGATCTGGATTAGGTGAGTTGAGAAGTTCCTATTCAAAGCATGATTTTTTGGCCTTATCCTTTCTTCTACTTTCTCTACTGGTTTGTACTAATGCCCGAAATGTTTGTCTCACTTCATTCGGGACTTTCTCACATGGGCGAACTTGGCCGGTGACTCCTCCTAAATGCTCTTTTAATCTTGTAACTCCAGCACTAAGCACATGACGACACCATTTGCAATGAACTTTACGATTTTCTGCATCCACTAATTCACAGTGTTGCCATGCAATATCATCATCGCGAGACGTGTTTTGCCTTGAAGCCATATGCAATACAATAGTAGCAGTAACAGAACAAATGTTGGCTGAAGAAAATTTACTTATGATTAAGGAAAAAAACTCTATTTTCACAATATGTAATTTAATAAATAATTAAAAAGTAACTAACGTACACAGTAATAAATTACTTTAGGGTTTAGGATTTACTAACCTATTTCTTGATTTATTAGCTAATTTTCACGTTAATTTAATACACAATACGTAATACATAATTTAATATGTAAATTAATACATAGTACGTAATTTAATACATAATGTATTACGTAATACGTAATTTAATACATAATACAGAATTTAATAAAAAAGTCATAATTTACTATTTAATACGCAATACATAATTTAATTCATGATACATAATTTAAAACATAATAGATACGACATAATTTAATACATATTTTTAATACCAAAATTAATACCTAATACATAATTTAGTACATAATTTAATACGTAATACATAATATATCATTTAATAGATAATATATAATTTAATACATAATACATACTACATAATTTAATACATATTTTATTATATAATTTAATAAGAAATAAATAATTTAATACACAATACGTAATTTAATACATAATATATTATTTATTTAATAATTTAATATATAACTTAATACGTAATACATAATTTAATACATATTTTAATACAAAATACATAATTTAAGCCATAAATTAATATTTTAATACATAATTTAATACAAAATACATAATTCAATACGTAATTTAATACATAATTTAAAAAATTTAATGCATAATTTAAATAAGTTAATAATCCATAATTTAATAATTTAATAATTTAAATAATTTAATACGTAATTTAAATAATTTAATAATTTGCTATTTTGTTACATACTTTAATACAAAATACATAATTTAATACGTAATTTAAATAATTTAATACGTAATTTAAGCAACAAATTCAACTTAATTTTGGGTAATTGATCATATTACTATTTCAATTTAGCAGATTCATAATACGCACAATGCTCACAAATCCATAAAAACAAATAATTTGATCTTTCCTATTTCAATTCAATTCTCAATATACATAGTATATATAATACATCAATTAGCACTAACAGAAACTGAAAATTATGATACATCATTTATCAAACTGAAAATTTCATACCTCTGTAACCGAAACAGAAATAGATTGCTGATCCACAAAACTCTTTCACTAAGACAGCAGAACACTCAAATGAAATCGTCTGCAAAGTGCAAAACTCTTTCACTAAGTATATATAAGCCACAAGACTTACAGCCCATCCACCCGTGATTCACGAGTAAAAACAAAGTAATTAATCAATCAATCAACACCAACCGACCAACCGACAGTCATCCACTCGTGATTCCCGATGAAAAAAGCAAAGCAACCTCAATAATTCACAGTGATTATATTTGTGATTAACTAAATAAAACGTGATTAACTAAATAAAGCAAACCAACACAGTAAACCCTAAACCGAGAACGGGGGCAAGCGTCGGTCGCCGGCCGACCTGCGTTCGCGGGGGGAGCTGCCCTAGCCGCCGGAGCTGCTCTCGCCGCGGGAGCGCGCTCGCCGCCAGTTGAGCTGCAGAGATGCCGTGCAGAGATGCCGGAGATGCTGTGGCTGCTGAGCTCGTCGGAGATGCCGGAGATGCCGGAGCCCTGAGCTCGCCGTGGGCGAGCTGCGGTCGCCTCGAGCGCGCTGAGGATGCCACCGGCGTGCTGCGCTCGCCCCGCGCATATTGAGCTCGCCGCCGACGCACTAAGCTCGCCCTGCGCGCACTGCGGTCGCCCCGCACACACCGAGCTCGCCCCGTGCACGCTACGGTCTCCCCGCGCGCGCTGAGCTCGCCCCACGCGTGCTGCGCTCGCCTTGCACGCGCCGAGCTCGCCGCCGGCGCCCTGCGCTCGCCCTGCACTCCCTACGGTAGCCCCGCGCGCCTTGCGGCCACCCCGACCGCCCTGTGGCCGCCCTGCGCAGCCTGCCGCCGGCCCGAGCCAACCGCCCTCGCCGGACGAGCCCGAGATTGCCCGCAAACGCCCTGCTCTCGCTCCCGGCTGCTACATGCACCGAAAGATCCGAAACCTTAAACCGTTCCGATTTTTAAGATTTCGGTACGGTTCGGGTCGAAACCGGCCGAAACCAAAACCGCAAACCCTGCTTTTTTTTTACTCTTCTGCGACGTGTCACCTCGCGCTTCTCTCGCAATCAAACAGATCACATGAAGCAAACGACCACGTGGATTTCCGATCGCTTCTTTTTATTCCTTCCTCAAATATCAATGAGTCAACATCAAGTTATCAACCGTTACTTCCACATTATTAGCGGCCGCTATCAAACACCATTTCCTCACAATAATGCTCCATCATCTTCTTCTTCCTCCTCCGTCCTGAGCTGTCCCGAAGGAATCCATTCGTTCCCCTGAATGAAATTGTCTACCGAGTAAACCACTACGTGCTCCGCCGTTATCTGGTTGCTCCACGAAACCCTGGCGCTCGCATTCGCCCCCGGCCCAACGCTGCCGTACTCGCCGTAGAACAGCGTCTCCAGCCCGAACTGCCCGTCCCACGGCAGCCACCCCTCCGGGCGCACCACCTGGTCCATGTAGCAGTCGATGAAGACCGTCCGGGAGTACTCCTTCCAGGGCCGGCCTAGGTAGCTGCGGTGCTTGGCGGGGTTCTGGAGGTAGAGGCGGACGTAGTCGTCGCTGCCGTTGATGGTGCAGTGGTGGAAGACGAAGCCGGTGGTCTGGGCGGGGTCGGTGCGGCCGTGGGCAGTGACAGTGTTGGACTCTCCTTTTTCGGGGTTTAGCTGGCGGGGAAGGAGGAGGATGAGGCAGTTGTCGAAGACGGCAGCGGAGTTGCCGAAGATGAAGTCGACGGTGCCGGAGATGACGCAGGACTTGTAGTACTGGCGGAGGGAGACGGCGTAGAGAGTGTCCTGGTGGCCGGAGAGCTCGACGGATTCCAGGATGGAAAGGTCGCTGTCGGACCGGAAGGCCACCGCCTGGTGCGCGTCCGGCCCGGCCGTGTTCGAGATAGTTAGGTTGCAGGCCATGAACCCGTCGCCGACCACTCCTGCAAAAGGAAAAAAAACCGAACCGGGTCAGCTTGAACCGTCTCCGACGATGTCTTAAAAATCACTCGCATTTTCTTCGAAATTAAATAAAAACTATCTATTTGAAAATTTAACGAAAAATAATTTAAAAATCAAAGACAAAGACAAAAATAATTTAAAAAACTCACCGACGGTGGCGGTGTTGTAGGTGGAAAGGCCCGGCATGCCGACATTGAGAGAGCCCGTGATGACCGTTTTGCCCATTCCGTCCCCCACAAAAACCACATTCTTCTTCTCGAACCCGACCCGAACCGCCTCGTTATATACCCCTTCCTTGATATAGATTACGAAACGCTCGGTCCGATTCGACGGCGCCGCGTCGACCGCCGCCTGAACCGACCCGAACCCACACGCCCCGTCCTTGCAGACCGTCGCGTCCGGCTTCATATCCGCCCCAATGCTCCCCGGCGGAGACCAGATCTCGCCGGATCCGGTGTTGTCGTCCCAGTATCCGTCCCGCTCGGTCTGCGGTGGCGCCCAGAGGGAGAGATCGGAGCCGTAGCGGTGGAGGGCGAAGAGGAGGCAAAGGGTGTTGCTTGTTACGGTTTGGAGGTCGGCGAGGAAGGCCATGGCGGAGGAGATCTGGGAGGTGGTGTTGACGTACTTGAGGGCGGACCAGCAGGAGTAGTGGTAGAGGAGCGCGGCTGAGGTGTAGGTGCGGGTTGTGGGGTAGGCGGAGGGGGAGGCGGCGGCGAGGCGGAAGGCAGAGAGGGAGAGGAGATCTATACAGTTCTGGGCAGCGGTGGTGGTGTTGGGGTCGGAGGCGGCGGCAAGGATGGCGCGGGAGGTGTTGAGGGCGGTGGCGGTGCCGGCGGCGGATGCGGAGAGGGCGGCGGAGATGATATCGGAAGGGGTCGGATTCGGTGGTAGGGATGGGGATTGAGCGAGGGTGGACTGGCAGGCGGCCGGGAAGCGGGTGGCGTTGCAGGCGAGGAGGATCGTCTGAGAGGGATCCGCAGCAGCAGAGGAGGAGAACGGGGAGGAGGGGTGGTGGTTCTGGTGGTGGGCGGCGGAGGAGAGGGGGAGGAGGAGGAGAAGGAAGAAGACGCCGAACGCCATTGGGGCGAAGGAGGAGGCGGATGGGAATGTTTGCATGGGAATTGGGGATTTTATAACGAATAGTCTGATTTGGAGGACATTGTCTGAACAGAAATCTATCGGCAACGGGTAAATGAACGTCGTAATTAACGAAATCGAATTACAGGGTAGGATGGGAACTTCGGATATCGTGGGATTTTGGCGTGGGTTCGGTTGGAGATGTTGGTTGAATAAGAGTATCGAGGAAGGCGGGGGTTTGGTCACGCGTGGAGAAGCTACGCAAAAGCGTTGGAACCGTTTGTTTTAGAATTAGGTTTAGAGTTATTTTTTTTATATAAAATTAATATTTATTATTTTATATTATTATTAAATTAAATTATTATAAAAAATTAAATAATTTTTTGAGTTTTAAATTATTAAAATCTGATAAAAAATATTAATTTATAAAAATGATTCATAACCTTAATCTTAATTTTGACTCTCAACCAAACGTTTTCTTAAAAACAGCTATTATGACGATTAATGCGACACTTGTTCTATGGAGAAAATATTTTAAAATATCTGAATAAATGAAAATAAATATATTATTTGGGGGAATATCAAGAATACCAAAACAGGTTAAAACTTCCAAATCATGCGCGCGGGCCCTAAATGCAGAGTAAAATGTATAATTTACTCCGTTAAACCAAAGTTTTGACCTCGCTTTTTGGAAAAATTACATGTAACAGCAAAAGCCAAAGAGGGTCCGATGCGCTGCCGACCGAGTCGACTCATCGTCCGTCATAAATATAAGCGAAGGCAACGGAGGAGGAAGAAAACTGTGTGTTTGTTGAGTAAAGGTTTGTGCAATCGGAAAATGAGCTACGTCGCGTACGCAGGATGTTCGCCACTAAAATCGGAAAAGGGTCGGACCATAACAGTATGCACAGACCTGTTACAATACAGGTACAGTGAATTAGTTTTTATATTAAATATTAAATAAATAAAATTTGATATATATAATTAAATTATTTATATTTTATTAGTTTAGATTTTTAAAATAATTTGATATATGTCTAATTTTCAATGAAGCTGTCCGCAATAATGGAAAGTGCAATGAGTTAGTTTTAAAATATTTTTATGTATCTTTGAATATTTCATATTCTAGACTAACTAAACCTTTCAAATCTTGATTATTTTCCAATAGAGGGAGTAATTAAACTTGTCAATTCGGATTATTAGATCATGTTCGGACCAAATTAGACCGTAGTATTATATAAAATTTATTAATTTGAATTCAACTCTTTTATTAAATGAGTCAAAATTTTAAATATGAATTGATTGAGATAATTCGTTTATTAAACGAATTGAGTTAAATCCTAATTTAGTTCAATTAGATTTATTTAATTAAATAAGTCATAATTTCATCTTAATCAATCCGACTTTAACATATTCCAAACAATAATTTTTTAAACAAATTAATTTAACTGATTTGATTTGATTTGATTTTCAATCTAATTAAGTAAATAAATCAATCATACAATATGTTGAGCAAGTTGACTATATTACAATTTGAAGAATTTTGAATCATAATCGGATTTACTTGATTATAATTCGAATTTAATTATAATAAATTTTGATTCATTTAATTTGGGTTAAATTTGAGTAGGGTCATATATTGATAGGCTAAGAGCAACCATTTCCCCCTTTTGGAGGAGCGACCAGTTCTGCAAACATGCACTTGTAAACAAAATTATCATAAATAAGCAAAAGATATATCAAAAGTTTGACAAGTTAGACATTACATGGACGACTGAGTTTTGAAGGTCTAACACATCATGTTCCGTGAAAAAGCCAAGTATCTTAGATTTTGGGAGCATGGTTTCAAAAACCAGCCGCAACATTCCATTTCCACTGATCCATTGATTTTTGGTTTTTAAAATATATTATTTATATTTATATATCATTTTTTTTATTATAAAATACACTTAAGGCTTGCTTGGTTAGTAACATGATTTAAAGTTTCGATCAAAATATTTTAATTTTGAATTTCAAAAATATATTATTTATATTTATATATTATAATCACATTATATACTTTCATTAGCTTAGTAGTTAAAATTTTAATTGGGTCTTAAATGAGATTTGGGTTTGCTTTTGGTTCAAATCACATTTTGATTTCTCACACATTTTTTATTTTTTTATTACAAAAATTTTTTTAATTAATATTTTTAAAAAATTATATATATATAAAATTCTTTTTTAATTTAAACTTTTTTTAAAAAATTTTAAATTTAAAGTCAAAGTTTAGTCAAAAAATTTAAAAAATAATTTAACCGAAGCCGAAATGAATTGGTTTCGTTAAATGCCGAAATCGAAATCGAAACTTAAAATCTTGATTAGTAGCTTGATCTCGGATATTTAGGTGCTGCAAATTTTTTTTTCATATTTTGAGTAAATTTTTATCAAAAAAATTTACTCGACTTCGATAAATTCTGAAATCGGTTTTAAAATTAAAATTTTAAACTTTATTTGAAAGGACTATATTTTTGGGTTTTTCACGTTCCATCCTTCATATCCGATTGTCCATGTTGCCTTGGATATATGCACCGACTCCACCTGGTTTCAGGAAAACGATTCCCCGCAGACCCATATCTCCACAAATTAAGCATACACAAAATATTTCAACAGATCCCAAGGCAACATTGCTGGCCAGGATCTCGTCCTACCCAATCAGACAATCTAGGCCGAGTCCCATCCCAAGTGAACCCCAATTTTGGACCATTTCCCTCCCGACCACGGCCCAAAACAAAGCTATCTCCCTATCAGCCCGAAACATCGCTCCACCTACCACCGTCAACCACATGGACACGTGGCAAACTTTTGCTGCTTCTATAACGTCAACAGTATAGCCCCCTCGAGCAGAAATACTACGCTCCGGAAGCCCTCGAATCGATTGTTCCCGGAGTTCGAATTCTTCGAGGTAAACAATCAATCGAAATCCTCTCTTTCGATTCGGATTTCCTCTTGTTCTTGATGGAATTCAGACGCTTCATCTGCTTGTTAAAGATGATTTTCGCAAGAATTTTGAAGTTGGCTGTCGATTTTTTTCTTTTTTTTTTCAAGAATTCATGGTTGTTTGATGAAAATCTATCAAGAATAAGAATCTTTGCGCCATGTTGGGTGAATTTGCTTTTTTTTGATATGCAAATGTTCTGATGTGCGTATGAGTGTTTTGTGTCTTAGTTTTTGCCACCAATTTGGGAATTTTTTTTCCGCAAGGAAGAGCTAAATTTTTGCTAGAATTATTATTTGGATTTCAGTATGTACAAACAAATAGTTTGCCAAAACTTTCCAAAATTTTTCAGATTATGAAGTGCGGATTTATCTTTTTTCTTTGCTTGGGATCGAATTGTTGGATTTCGGTGGTGCTTTTTTGCAGGATTGTTCATAAGTTGGATTGCGGATTGATATGTTTTTGTTCCAGAGGCTAGGGGTATGGGTTTCTCAATGAGTAAGTCTGAAACTGAAGAAACTGAAGTGTTTGTAGATGCGTGCGAGAGTGGGGAATCCAGTGGTGAAATGAAGGATGAACTTGATACGAATGATCATGAGGTTTTTCAACTTACTAGGCTCAGGTCGGAGCCTAGTGAAGCTCTTCGTAAGTCAACACATTCTGGACGAAACCCTGTTTCGACTGTTAAGATGTTGTTGGGAAGAGAGGCTAATTATTCTGGGAAGGGGAGGTTCTCTGTGGCTGATTGCACGCATGTTGTTGGTCGGTACTTGCCCGTCAATGGTCCCTGGCCAGTGGATAGAATGGATTCGAGAGCATATGTATCTCAGTTCTCCAAGGATGGTTCTCTTTTTTTTGCTGGTTTTCAGGTTTGTTATTCTTCTGAAATATGTGATGGAATGGTATTGTAATCTGAATATTTACAAACTTTCAGTATATAGTTTTTCCTGAATTCTTGACACATTGCTGATAGTTGGTACTTTTTCTTGGAATTCACACAGGGAGGCTATATCAGAATATACAATGTTGAAAATGGATGGAAACTTGAGAAAGAGATAAATGCTAGAGGTGTAGGATGGACAATCACTGATACATCTCTCTCTCCTGATCAACATTATCTTGTAAGTATTTTATTCATGCCATTAAGTAATTTCTAGGTCTCAACATTTTTCATTACTGCAACAAAATTTTAGAAAGCTTCTGTTCTGTCAGGGTTGTTTAAGTACCTACTTGCAAGGCACAATGATTGTGAAAATGCTCACGAAAGCCTTCTCATTCAGCTAGAAACTTTAAACTGTGGCTTAGGAACTTGGATCAACTATTTTTCATCTCTTTATGTGCATCCATAGCGCCTTTGATAATTTGCTAAAATCATTGGGGTGCTTTTACTATCCTTAGATATTCTTTTTGTGTGTTTTTAAATGCTTGTGAATAAGTGCATTTTGTATATTTGATGTTTTATTGGAGGCAACCTTCAACTTGTGTAAGAATGTGAAAAAATGGACTAAGCCAATACAAGCAAGTTTTTGAGGAACTTGGAAGATGATCTCCTATCTTTGTGTCTCATATTCTTTTGTTAGAATAAGGGATTACTGCTATTTCCAATGTTTTGATAGTGCAGTTGTTGTGAGTAACCCTAGTCTCATTGATTGAAGTGCTATTTTCTGAAGTAACCCTAGTCATGGGCATATATTTGTTAGGCTGGAATTTTTAATTGAGTGCTATTTTCTGAAGTGAGTAACCCTAGTCTCAATTGATTGAAAGAGAAACTTTCAGTGGAACTATCTTTTCTCACAAGAGTTTTTAACCTGGAAGAGCTTGAATCTTCTGCTATGTTTCAAGTTGCAACACTGAAATGTGGTGCAACCAGTTCTGTCATTATATTCATGGCTTGGAGTCATTCATATCAGCAAGTTTGATTCTGTCCGTCATGACTGAACCCCTTTTTTCTCTCTTGTAACTATCAAAATGTTGATACATCATTCTCAGAGGGATATTTAAATTGCACTGGACCTTCAATGTGATACCATTGAAAAATTTAACCTCCCTATGATCTCTATGGATCTAGTTTGATCATGAAATTCTTGTTTTATTATAAATTCCTTAACCCATCCCTTGTTTAGCTCTCAAGGCATTTCTAATCAACTTTGTTTATTCATGTTTCAGGTTTATTCCAGCATGTCACCTGTTCTTCACATTGTTAATTTGGAAAGTGCTCCAACAGAATCATATGCTAACATCAATGTATGCTTCATGCAGTGGGGATTATTCTTACCTCAAAGTTTTTAAAGGACAATGGATGTTACCCATGGCTCCATGCTTGTATTTTGTATGCTTCTATGTGCTGATCATCAATGGTGGTTACTTGCTTTGTGATCATCTCTTTCTTCCAAAATGTGGTTAACTACCTTCATTACTTGAATTGCTTTGTTTCTCTTCCTGGATATCTACCTGATATGAATTCTGAATACAAGTCCGAGCCGTTTTACTAGTCCTTGATCTGTTATAGAAGGATAAGAACTTGCTATTAAATACGATAATAGCATATCCCATTATTAACAGGGCAGTTATGCTAAATTGAGGCCCAATAAATCAAGAGGCATAAAAATTCCTAGATTTGCAGTAGTTAAACAGTCAAAACATAAATATAAAATCAATAGAATGACCAAAGAGATGATCTCATGTATTGAACATATCTTAGCTTGTGAGTTCTGAGCAATTTACCAGATTGATCCTAAATCTCCATGAAAATAATCTCCAGGTTAGTAACAATAGCAGCACTTGAATAGAACAATTTCAAGAGAAGGAAATATTCACGCTAAGTAGCTTTAAGAAGTGATCAAAATCAAATCTGTGGAGCTGCTAATAATGAAGTTAGACAAAGTTAGGAAAATAAAGAAAAAAAAACGAGTTCAAAGTGTGTGCATCTATATTGGTTCTTATGATGCCAAATGGTGCATATGTATCAAAGGGTGAAGAAAAACTCAATTTTTTAGTAGCAAATATAGTGACCCAAATTCAAAGTGGCCCTTGCTTCATTTGAATCAACTGCAAGTTCTCGTATGTGTGAAGAATATGCTGTGTTTGCATGTATCCAGCATATACTGGCTGCATAAGTGGGTCATCCTTTGTCTATGCAGGTGAAAACAGCATCTACAAGCATATATCACATAAAGAATAATGAAGTGATCATTTCTGTTGGTGCATTTCAGGCAGCCCTAGTTGAAAATCCTGAGTAGGCCAAAGAAAAAGTAGAACCTTTCGTGGTCATTAAGTTGGGATTAGTTGTACTTTTTCCTTGTTTGTTTGTTTATGTGTTTCTGTATGTGGTTGTTCTTATTGAAATTTGGTAAAAGTATTTCATAATACCATCTGTAGATACTCATCTTGCATGGAATATATTGCCTCCTGTTTGATTATTGAATCAATGCTAATCACCATTTTTGATGCAGGATATTCATGAAGGATTGGACTTGAGTTTGCATGATGATGGAGCATACAACTTTGGTATTTTTTCTGTGAAATTTTCAACTGATGGTCGTGAACTTGTTGCTGGAAGTAGTGATGATTCAATATATGTTTATGATCTGGAACAAAATAAACTTACTTTACGTATTCCAGCTCATGAGGTAGCACATCTCGTCTAACCCTTGCTTGAGTTAATGTAGTCATATTTTCCAGATCTTATTCTTTTTCCTTTGTTAGTGTTTCTTGTTATCTTTTTGCTTAGATAGTCAACATTGTATATGATGCCAAAAATAAATAAATAAATATCCTATGCTGACATCCTGCCTGTCAGAGCAGTCTTAACTGTTTTTCTTTGCGTATTTAACTATTCTTAAGCTTGAAAGTACTTGTCAGTAATTACCTGCTAGTACATTTATTCTCTGTTCTGATGGTCACATTGAGTGTTAATGTATTGGGTACTTGAATAAGGAATGTATACTTTCATTTTTAGTCTGTAAATGGTAATTACAGGAGTGAATACAACAAAGAGGATCAAGTTATTCTTTGTTGGAAGCAGACACAATGAAAGACCCATCATTACTTGATTGCCATAAAAATGGTTAGTAATCTATCATAAAAAGATTGAAATGCACTCAGATGCTAAATGCACACCCATTTTCACATGACAACTAATCAAAGATGTGCAACACCAATTGCTTCTGAGATTTATGGATGGGTTGAACTGTTGTGTATGCAATATCTGTTTTATTGAGCTAGTGTGTATTCCATAAGCCATTAGGTTTGGTTCCTTTAGAAATTGCTGCAGAAACCAAAATTTTGGTTTGTGGGAAACTACTAGCACCCATTTGGCCTTCCTTGTCCAATTATGTAAATTCATCACTGTGAATTAGGAAGTTGCAAACTACTTTGACTTTTCTCAACAATTCAAGATACTTTGAAAATTCCAAAAGCAAATGCTGAATACTTTATTAATAGTAGGGATACCAGGTTATACGGCAAATAAAAGATTAGATGAGCCCATGGACAATATGAACGAGAAAATTGTGAGATTTGACAAAATCTAAATGAAACTTGTTTTGACTTTCATTTATTGGATATGGTGTTAGGTGTTAATATCACATCTGAATCTGTAAGCAAGTAAAAAAAATCATGAAAATAATTGGTGGAATAGACCATGAAAAGCTTTCAAAAATATACAAGTACAAATTGGCTAATTCCAGAGGAAGTTTCAAATTAGTCTATCAATAGACATGGTTGAATGTAATTGTTTGTCTATTTTTTCATTTATATGCGGTTTTAGTCATTTATATGGAATGCTCACTCTTCAACATGCATATATATTATTTATTTAAGATTTCAACTATTGCAATATAGTTTGTAACTTGATATCTTGTTTGTTTTATAGTCTGACGTAAATACTGTGACCTTTGCTGATGAAACTGGCCACCTCATATATTCTGGAAGTGATGATAATTTCTGCAAGGTAGTATTGGGACCTTCATTATCAATTGGAATCTGATATCTTGTTAAGATTGTTGTTCTTTGATTGCTGTTCAGTATGTAAACTAAAGAAGCCACTTGGATTAAAGTAAGCATGACAAATTTTGCGATAGAAACCAATTTTATGTAGAGATTGCATACTAAAAAAATATTGACTGAGAAGCATCGTTTGGATAAGATTGTTAAGCTTAAATTATGACCCGTATGTTTCATACTAATTGTAGTTCCCTTCTGTATCTACTTCATTAATTTAATTTTATCCAATGGTACCAAATGTTCATGGTCCATCTGTTTCTTTCATGTTTGATTGTTCCAAAGCATAATGTTTAAAAACTTATCCTTGTCAATTGTGATTGATAAATAATTTTTCTATAATCTTCTTCTACATTGATATCCACATATTGTTGCTTTTTACTCATCAATTTATCAATAGATGTGATCTGCCTTGCTGGCTACAGTCCTTGTCTAATACTGCCATTTTGCTGAAGCATGCCCTTTGATGAAATTGAATGCCATTATCTGATTTTAGAACACTGCTAATCCTGCCCCAAGGGCCCACGACCTTGCATGTCACTGAGATACTCTGCATGAACATGCTATAAATGGACTGCCTATCATGGCATAAGCATCACATTTTGATTCCATTTCATCTGCTTTTTGCTGCCTCTTGTTATAATTAGTGTTCAATTTATTAACTCACTGAATTTTCCTTTATGAAAAAAAAAATCATCTGGAAACTATCTGAACTTCAAGTTAGCTAACTGATTTTGGCCAATATCTAAGTATACAACCTTTGGTCTTTAGGTCTGGGATAGGCGTTGCATGAACACCAAGGCAGAGCCAGCTGGAATCCTGACGGGGCATTTAGAAGGTATTACCTTTATTGACAGTCGTGGAGATGGCCACTATTTCATATCAAATGGGAAAGATCAGACCATCAAACTCTGGGACATTAGGAAAATGTCAGCCAAGGCTTATTGGTATGTCATATTTCCTTTGTACTTGTGTAGTTAAATAACAATTGTCCTTTACATTTAATGTGTACAACAATAAGTGCCATCCAAGTCGGCCCATGCCACCGTGACTCTGTTTTGATGTGCCACGATAATTTTCTGGTGTTTCCAGCACAGGCTTAGCAAGTTCTTGTGTCAGTAATTTGCAGAAGGCCTGTGGCTTTAATAGGAACTCCACATGATGAGCGGTTTCAGTTAATGGGGATTGTATATCCATCTATTTTCTGGATGGAATTGTTTAATGAGCTGCAAAATTTAAATCATGCGTTTGAAGATATTAATACCATCGTTTTATCTGTCTTTGTGTAGCCCCCAATGCACCATGAGCACTAAAATGACATTAAGAAAATTGTTTTTTTTCTGCACTAAAATGACATTAGGAATATTGTGTTTTTTATTTGTATGGCATTCAAATTTGATGATTTCAGTTTGCCAACATGGTTAACATGCCACTATATTCTTTATGCTGGCAAAATTCTGATTGTTATTGTGCTAAGCTGTTCCTGAATGCAGTTACATCAACATTTACCTTGTTTTCTTTGGGCATGGTGCATGAGGGTTCATTCATGATATTCAAATTTCTGAGAACACAGGTAGAGATTTATGTGATCCATTTAAACATAGAGAAAGCTGTTCTGTGCACTAAAGTCAGCTGCATTTCCTCAGTTTTCTTTAAAATATTAACATTATGGATCTCAAAGTTGTCCTTCATCAGGTGGTATGCTTATTGTTCTTTTTCAAGTTCTCTAACCTTTCTAGGTTGCTGACTGTTTCAAATTCATGCAGTTCTGGACCTACAATTCCTGGCTGGGATTACAGATGGATGGAATATCCTCCACATGCACATCACTTCCAACACCCATGTGATCAATCATTAGCTACATACAGGGGCCATGCAGTCTTGTGTACACTAATTCGTTGCTATTTTTCCCCTGCTCATAGGTAATTTCGAATAACCATATCTTTTATAAGAAATAATATTTTCACCTTAATCCTGATTCAGAGCAAGATTATCAGTTATTGCTATATTAACAATATTTTGTAAATTGTATAAGCAACTGAGATTGTAGCCTTCTGTTATTTTTTTCAGTGATATTATTTTTGAAGATATAAATCTACTCTTGTGTGCAAGTTATGAGAACATTGTAAAAGGCTTTTTTGGGAAAAAAAAAGAAGAGAAAACAGTACAAATTTGCTTTACTGCAAATTTATGTATATAAACAAGGATAAGTTTTTTATTTGCATCTTTTGTTTCAGCACGGGTCAAAGATACATCTACACAGGCTCTCATGATCGCAGCATTATTATCTACGATGTGGTATGTGACCGCCTTTATGATATTTGCATATTCGCATTCATTTTCCATCCTGGTTTATGATGACTTTTTAAGTTTCACATCCTTTTCCTCTGGGTCTGATGGCTTAATTATGAAACAAAAAATGATTTCATTTTATACCTTACCAGTACCTCTGTAGCACACGTACATTTATAAAATGATATATGTTGCATCCCTTTAATGATTCCACACTTTTACATATTGGATCTTTTTATTAATGGGCTAGACCAATCTATTCTAAATCTCATGCTATTTGGGTTTAGTTTATGCAGGGGCTTCACTGTCCATGTACCTCCACCTAGCCTATTTCAATGTAGGTTGCCATTTCTCTTTCCAAAAAAAAAAAATAAAAAATATATATATATATATATATATATATAGGTTCTTGCTTATTATAATACAGCAACAACTAGGTCTTGCAATATAATGCAGATTGAGTTTTTCTTCAAATTACTCTTCTTTTTCAATTATTACATGCTGGCCAGTGTTGAGGTTAGGTTTACAAGGACTAATCTTTACCACGAGTTCTTCATTCAGGAAATTCAACAATAAGCAATTTAAGGAACATAATTTTGCCAAAAAAGCTTCTGTGGCTAATATGGTATGCTTGTTTGAGAAATAATCTAGGTAACTGGAGCCCAAGTTGCGAGATTGCAATGTCATCATGCAACTGTTAGAGACTGCTGCTGGCATCCCTATTACCCCACGCTCGTCAGCTCTTCATGGGATGGCCTTGTTGCCAGATGGGAATTCTCAGGGAGTGATGAAATGCCTGCATTGGAAAACCCAAGAACTAGGATTTTTGAAGACCACCTGTTCCATAGTGTCTTTTTGTAATGCACACAATATCAATCATTCTAAGAAATGAGCTTGTAAATATTTGTTGAAATTATCTATAGAGAGTGTTTGATCAGGTGTTTTACATGTTCTTATTGAGGATCTGTGCAATAATAGGTGAATATTCTGAAATTGTGTGACATTCTGAAGGTTTGGTGATTAGTGTGTCATCATTTAATTTTAAATTAGCTTTTATTATAGATGTGTGATTGAGAATGCGAAGGTCGGACGGCACAGGGCAAATGTAATATCTTGGAGGGCATTTTGCAAATATCCCCCTCGAAGTTTTTGGTATTTGTAGACAACCTTATGCATTGTTGGCAGTTTAAAAAATTGGAAAAATTAATTTTGCTTTTTGGAGAATAGCAAGGGTCATGGAACACCGCGATATAATCGGATAAGCTAGCAATTTACAACAAATAAAATGTTATTAAAATTATTAATCCACGATATTCTCATATATCAGAGTTATTTAAAGTTATTAAGCTAACAATTGACGTGTATTTTTAACTTGTTGTCAAGTGTTTGTATTAATTTTTTTTAATATATGAGAAGTCATTGATTTGAATTTTGTTTAAAATAAGATTTTAATGAGAAATTTTAGTTGCTAAGAAAAGAAAAAAAAGGAAACATACAAGTCAATCATTCGAGCACTTGGATAAAGAGCGAGTAACAAGTATGGCCATTGTAATTAGCAAGATGGACAGAGAGACTTGACGAGGCAACTGTCGTCATCTTACAATTACAAGAGATCACACGGAAGCGATCAACACAGGCAACCCTGTGTCATTGCCATTTCAGTGCGAACACGATGGCTTGTCCGAGGAAAAGACAGCGGCAAAGCCAACTGCCAAAAGGGCAAAAACAAAGAGTCAGCTTCATCCAAATCAGCACAAAACAAAAGGGAAACAAGCCAAACTCTCTGGTCCAGGAGTCTCTTCCAGCCACCACCCTCTCCAGTGTCTTCTCTCCTGCCCATGAGAGAAGTCTATCTCTTGGAGAAATCCATCAGCACAAATAAATTTAATCATTATATATATTTTAATTAACAAAAAATATACTGATTTTAAAAATATCACTTCCGACGTAAATCGATTAATCCATCATAATTATAGGGCTAAAAGGAAAAAAATATTTTGTCAGCCTCGTTGAGGGAAACTTACCAACACAATCTCGGTTTCTTCTGCATGCATGCAAATATTTCGGAGAGTTACAGTTCTTAAAAAACACCAGAGAAATCATTGCTTTTATTTCCACTCTATTTGCTATTTAATGCTCAGATGTCATTTTCCGGTCGGCGTGCAACTCATTGACTCATCAGCAGTACATGCAACATTGAAGCAAAAAAGTACGGCACATCGCACCACAGCACACCACATTCACTATCCACAGTTTTCGTCTCAAAATTTACTGCCCAACAAATAGGGGAAATTTTTTTTCAGCCCCTCAGTTTTTTTCATCCCAATAAATATTTTTAATTTTTTATCGGCTATTCACGTGAGACTGATTTGTCACCCGGTTGTCCCGTATTCGGTCAGACGAAAGCAGGAGAGCAGGCGAACCGGGCGTGATTACGGAGCGGGGGTTTCGCCGGTGGAAGCGGATGGACGCAGCTCGGTGAAGCGCTTTGGACAGAAAGATGAGTTAAAAGAAAATGTATATTAAAAAACAACTTATTTTATTACGATTTTAAAAATTATTATCTATTTAATTATTATTAATAAAAAATCGCTTATTATATATTTATAAATTTATAAAAAAAATATTAAATATTTTTAAAAAATTTTTTTTTTAATTTAAGTTTCAATTAAAATTAATAATAATAATTAAATTATTTTTTTATTTAAATTTACTTTAAATAACTATTAAATTAATAATAAAAATTAATTTAATTTATTTTAATTTTTATGAAAAATCAATTGTCTGATTTTATAAAATTATAAATCTAAAATTTAATTTTGTTAAACTAATTTTTCAATAATTATATACCAGATATCTGAAATAATAATAAATAAAAATAATTTAATCTTTTATATTAATTTAAATAACAAATAAAATTAAATAAATTATTTTTTAGAATATATTAATTTTTTTAGAAATTTATATTATAAGATATGTAATTTTTTTTTATTAACAGTGATGATATAAATAATTTTTTACAAGATTCATTGCTAAAAATTTAAAAAATTAAAAGGTTTTTAAAAAATTAAAAATTTTGTCAAATAAAAATTTAAGAAATATTTGAAAGATTAACAAATAATACCTCAAAAAATAATCCACTATAATAAATATTAATTAATAGGTACAAATATCAGCATAATAAAACACCCACCAAGAAGAACGCCAAATCCATGTTCCCTTCACAAACATATAAAAAATTAACACTAATAACAATTTTAACTGTAGAATATTACTAATTAATATCGATAATAAGTATCATTTGATCGCGCCCAAAACAAATCAAAGAATATTATTTAATTTTTTTCGATGATGGTCGGATACCTGCCATCATCCATTGTCCACTATCGGTTCAGTGTCCGTCGGATCATTTCAGAATTTTTCTTTTTCAAAAAACGACCCCAAGGGTCCGGCGGCTCATCCCCGCCACTCCGGGCACTGCTCCGCTGGCCGGGTCTTCTGCGTGCCAGCCTTGACCGGGCACGGTGCCTCCACCGGCGGCACCATGCAGTTATACTGCAAGCACAGTGAGGCCCTCATTGGAATCTCAGCCGCCGGGCCGATCTGGATCCCAGTCAAGAAGTTATGCTGCAGGTACAACACCTGCATTCCGGACCCCATCAGCTTCTCCACGAAGCTCGCCGGCACCTCGCCGGTGAACCGGTTGTTATTCAAGTACAGCTCCTGCACAGCCGCTAGCTCCGCCGGCACCGGCCCCCAGAACCGGTTGTAGCTGAGGTCGACTCTCCCAATCGCCACCGGCCCGTCCGGCCGGACAATGCCGGAGAAGTTGTTTCGTTGGAGAAGAAGCATGGAGAGTGGGAAGGAGAACACGCACGCGGGGATTTGGCCGGTGAGCTGGTTCATGCTGACATCGAGGTAGTTGAGACGGGAGAGCGCGGGGAGAACACCGTCCACACGGCCGGCGAGCCTGTTGGCGGAGAGGGAGAGGTACTGCAGCGACATCGGCAGCGGCGGCACCGCGCCGGACAGACCGTTGTGCTTGAGATCGAGCCGGAGGAGGCGGGATTCCGGCGGGAAGGTCGCCGGAATCAGGCCGGTAAGCTGATTATGGCAGAGAATCAAGTTCGAGAGCCCGGGAATCCGCGGAAGCGCAGGCGGGATGGGGCCGGAAAGGAGGTTGAAGCTGAGATCCAGAGTCCGCAGCTTTGTTAGCCCCGCAAGCGACATCGGAATCCCGCCGGAAAGGAAGTTCTTACTCAGAGCCAGAAACCGAAGTTCAGAGCAGAGAGATATAGACACTGGAATCGAGCCATAAACGCGGCCAGGGACGAGGGAGAGCTCCGCCAGCGCGGACAACTTCCCGATCGCCGGATCCAACCGGCCTGTGAGCCCCGGAGCACCAGCCCGCGGGTCGCCGAGCGCCAGCGCCACCACCCTGTCTCCACTACAGAACACACCAGGAAACCCGCACGGATCCGCAGTGAAGTCCCATCCAGCGAAGAAGCTGGACCCCGGCATGTCCTCCAACCCCTTCCGCACCGCCTGCAGCGCCAGGAAGTCCACCGGATCGAGAATCCCCCACGCCGCCGGCAGCAAAAACAGCACAACAAGCACAAGCTGCACTGCCACCGCCATTGATGAACTCTGAGGCATTTCCACGAACACCTCGAAGGTGGTATAAGAAGACGGAGAATGGCGCTTTCTGAGGAAGCTTTGAGGCGATATCTGTGCTCCCGAGCTTTCCCGTGAGGGCTTTAATGGCGGAGAAGGTGGGCAGGGAGGAGATGATGCGTGGCGACGAAGCTTCGCTTTTCTCGTTTTCTTTCTCCTCCTCCTTCTTTCTTCCTATGCTTGCTTGAGAAGCTGCTTTCTTATGATTTGGCTTGAGGAAGAAGAAGGAATGAGGAGCATTGATTTTCTTTTTATTTTTTAATTTTTGGGATAATTTAATGGGTGAGTTGTGGCTCGGGGAGGAACGGTTGTCCGAGCCTGCGGCTCGGGAGACAGGTCAGCGGGGCGGGGAACACGTGAGCAGGGGAACCAGACCGGTGACTGACACGTCATCGACGGTGGGACACGTGAGATGAGTGGGGACGTCACGCGGACTGGGCCGACTGGCAGCTGGCGGTGGCAGAGATCATCGGGGATCCCGCGGGTGCTTTGCTCAGAGGAAGGTTCTTTCTATTTTTATTTTTTGGCTTTTTTGTTGTTTTAAGCAGGGAAAGTGTGCGCACTATTGGTGGGGCCCGGGGGAGCAACGGCTCATTAATCATTGTCACGTGTGTTGCACGCGAGAAGGTAATTATCGTTTGTTGCTTTAATTAATTTCCTAATCGAGGAATCAAGGGTTTTGAGACATTGATAATGGAAAATTGTTTTTGAACAAGGGCTTGACTGGTCGAATAAAATAATGGCTAATTGCGCATTAGTCCGTGACAAATTGTTATTTATGTTTCACGAACAAATTGAAATTAGAATATGACTCTGTAAGGGGTTGCAAAAGATTTGATGACGAGCGCCTCAATTGAACCAATTCTTTCGCTTGCCTACGAGCAGAGTTGCAATTGGTCGGTTGAACTGTAACTTGAGTCTAACTAAAAGTTTTCGGTTTTCCAAATAAAAATTGAACCGACAGACTTCTGGTTTATGAACCCAATCAAACCGAGCTAAATAGTTTCGGTTTTGTTTTAAACCGAAATCTTCAAACTTTTTTGAAAAGCAATGCAATCCGATTACACAAACTCATTTGTAAACACACCAACTGCATAAACTCAACTGAAATCAATTGTCTTTGTAATGGAAAGAGAAGTTGGAAACAATTTAGGTTCAAGGAGATCAAAGAGAGCACAGAAATCGTCTTTGAAAATGTCAGTAGGTTTGTTCGGTCCGAAACCCAAATCGAAACCCATTAATTAGAATTTGTATAATTTTAATCTTAATTATATGACGTCATCTGTCGGGGCTTAATTTTCCAGACGACTTCCTGGGCCATAGCGGAGAGTGAACCCAAAACAAGTTAATGGGCTAAGCTCAGCCCACTTGCGAATATGGGGCCTTGGGCCAATCCTCAAAGCTACTCCATCTCTGCCACCGTCGCCGCTGCAATGAACCGTTGCTACTTTTATCTCCTACATCAACGTGCCATGTCATCGGGCCCCCGGCTCCTTGATGTCTATTGAGCAGCCAACATGCGGCTGACAGGCGTATAAAGTTTGCATACTATGCCCATGGCCAAGCCGAATCGAGCTTCGGGCTGATGATTTCCACAGAGAACGGGTTAGCAATTACACTTATGTTCGAGGGGCTACATGCGAAATCTCATTGGAAGAGAAGTATGCCATTTGTGCTTAATTGCGCTAAACATCCACTAATGACAAGCTAACACATTGTTTGTCAAGTCTAGTGCGCAATTAATCAAACTCCATTAACTCAAGTCTTTTGAGTCAAGGGCTTCTTTCCACCTGTGGCTCTCCTGAAAGCCCTTTCAAATGTTTTCTTAATGAGCACGAAGTCATCATTAGGAAGCCGTTGCACGCAGTAGCAGCAGTACCAAGCTAATCACAGTTTCAATTATAGAAATATATGTTGTAATCGTGCATGAGCGTGGGAAGATCTGTTAGGTCAAGAGAGGCAGCCCACATCATGCAACTGAGAATATGTGCCCCCTTTCTTCTTAATGGGTGGTAACCATTCTTTATAGTGGCAAAAGCTTCACAAGGTGTAGGCCTACCTTCACGAACATACGAGCAAAGTCCGCACACGGGCATTCATCCGCTTCGGCGAGTTGTAGGTACACCAACAATCCCGAAAAAAAAAAAAAGAAAAACTATCTTCATTTTGGACTTCAGTAGTAAAGGATAACGTAAGCTTGAGAACAGCTTTGAGTTCACAGGACCAGCTTAGGTTGCTAGGCTTTAAAACCTTTAAAACCCTAGTTAATCGAACTTATCCCTAATGGTGGCCAAAAGCTTCCTATCTTTTTCATGCAGTATTAGGGAATCGGCTCTTCTTTTTTTTATCGATTTAAGATTCAAAGCTGAAACGTCCCCTTGGAAAACGTAGGACAAGAAGACAAAGAAGGAAGCAATAGGAAGCGAACACGCGGGTGGACGAGGGACCCAACCAAAGAGAAGTGAGAGCTTCGATGGCCGGAAGCCTCCCCATCTACCAAGTGTTATGTGAAACCCGAGAAAGAGAGGGAGACAGAATAAAAAAATATATGCATTCACTTATTTATGTATTTATTGATCTGATTATTTATTGGGAAAGGTGGCGTGGTTTGACAGTTGAAGGTATCCAACATTCGCTTTGTTTTTTGAGTTTCCAAGCAGAAGAAAAAAGATGACGCGGGATCTCTGTGTCACATCATACTATGCTACATCGATCAATAATGCAAGTGGTAAGGAATAGACGAATAGTTGTGGACGGTGGACAAGTCTACAAATACAAGAACACTCATCAACTTCGTCCTTGTTTTTCTCTTGCATGCCAATTGTGATGTATAAAGTCTATGCTTTTGTCACTCATTTTCTATGATTATTCAGAGCCATCAACCTCAACAAGACGAATCATTTGGATTGATAAGATCGAAGTAGATTCTGAATTTCGTGAATTAACTAAATTCAAAATTAATTTATAGTTCCTTTCTTAACAGTATTTCTATTTGATGCTTACCTTTAGGTGTTGTGATGGCGGATGATGCAAGCCATAGAACAATATGATCATGGTGATAATACACAAGACCTTCAACGCCATGGATTTGATTCATGACTTTTCAATCTTATCAGCTTGCTTGGAACAACAACCTACGTAATATGCTATTTAACTAAAAAAAAAAAAAAGGAGAAAAATCTCTAGATAGAAAATTAACTCATTTTACGTAATGCTAAAACATAGGAAGCCTTGTTTTGAGGTTAAATTTCCGAATTACATAGATTGTAGGGGGGTATGCAAAAAATTGCCCATTTAGTGCAAATAGGTATTTTTGTAATGTTTCCCACCACCTCAAGCACTATACTTTGAAGCATATGCTTACTGTTGAGGGAAAAAGGGAGAATAAATAGGCTCAACATGAATCAAATTTTAGGATAAGCACACAAAAAGGTGGTTTGTTAGCAGGAGTGGTTAAGATTTAGTTGGGGCAAAAGATGATGGAGTTAAGACCACAAAAGGCCTCAAAAAGCCAATGTCTTTCATGTCCCCTACTTCCTTAATAGGTAAAGACACTACCAAGGAACCCTACTTTGTGATACAAGTGTGGATTCCCCAAGTTCTCACTACTGATTATTTGTTTTGGGATTAAAAAAAAAAAGAAAAGATAATATCGTCTTGAAATGGTATTTCTAGTTCAATTTTAATTTAAATCGATACTAGATAATTTGATTAAAAATCGATATCATCTCAAACCAAATACTCGTGTTCTCACTATCGATAACGATGCGGATAAATTCCTTAAATAGTCTAATTAAATTCTTACACAAGAAATTTATTTTATTTATGACTTTTCAAAATACCAAAATTATTTTAAAAAAGCTCGGAATCAAGGCAAAATAATAATAAATTCACCTCTTGATACTGATTAACTAAGGTTAGTTGAAAGATTTTGTTTCATACACATTTAGAGGTTGATACATAAAAAGTTTGATGATTTCTGAATTTATATAGAAAATTATCGAGATTTTAGGGACTTGTATGTAATTTTATTTTTTTAATATCTTAGGTTTGTTTACCCAAATATTATTTATTTAGTTAATAATTTTAAAATAATATATGTATATAAATATTTTTGATATTTTAAAATTTTTTAAAATTTCAAATTGAAAGTCAATGCATAGTTAAAAAAATTAAAGAATAATTTGGCCAAAATCAAAATGAAATTAATTATAGTTAAAATGGTCGAAATATATCGATTTGGGTCTATGTCGAAATTAATCTCTAAATAAAATTTTAAAATAATAATTAAAACTTATACATCAACCTCGAATTAGATTTAAGAACAAGAAGTCCCGTGAAAGAGGAAGTGATTTGATAGAAGAGTAGAAAGCAAGAGAGATAAGGAAAATGATATTCTTTAGACAACGTGGAAGATAGGGAAGGAGCATCACTTACCAAGTGAACTTTTGATTGGATTGATAGTCTAAAGGAGGGAATCCATTTTTTCGGTAAAAAAGGAGGAAGAATCTCTTAATTGACTATTAAAGAATAAATAAATATCATCATGATATGTATTACGATGGTCCACAAGAAAAGTTTTGCCAATCATTTTTAAATGCAAATAACATAAAAAATAAAAAATAATGTAAAAAAAAATTAAAAATACCGTGATATATAAGTTGGACATTAATTCAAAACAAAATTTGAATTTTTAGTTAAATTTAAATTTGAAAATTAAGCTGAAGACATCCAAACTTAATAATAAATATTTTTTAAAATACCTTTATGTTTATTCATTACTCTCATTTTAAATACTCAAATATGGGACAATTCGCATTACACGCCAGAACAAATACTCGTCTCTCGGATTCGGTTCGGAATTATCGGATCCTGTATAGACCGCTCTTCCCGGTTTGTCAACGACATCTAACGGGTCGAATTCCACACACGAATCAATCATTGCTGCCAAAACCCGCGAGCTAGTCCTGTGAGTCCCGTCAACCTGTCACTCGGGCGCCAACATGGTTGTCGGATCCGTCGATATTCGGACAGGATCCGACATCTCGGTCGGGTACAATGTTCCCCGTAGCTGCGATGGAGGTTATCCTTCTATTATTTTGGACAACTCCGAGTGGGTTAACTTCAACCCGAGTTCAGGATATATGCAGTAATAGCGCAGTCCAACCAGGCATATGATTGTGCTTCGAGCTAAAATCGTCTACACTAACCAACCACGATGTGCCACATCATCAGACAACTCCATTAATCCACGTCTTCGTGACGTGTGTGTTCGTCCATGCCGATCATGCGAGGTTTTGGATTTGACTCTGCGCAGCGGCGAGATCGAAAATTTCATATAAACGTTAAAATAACACAAATTTTTTTTTTTAAAAAAAATTTATTTTCAGAGTCAATGTTCGATTACGACGGAAGTTTTTGTAACAACAATTGACTCGCACGACATGCCAACCACGCGAGAGCCTTGTTTAGTTTGAGTGATCTTAACCTCATTAAGCTTGCTTAATCCGTCGAGCCACCTAATTTTCCCGGGCTTAATCTCGATCAAGACTTGAAACAAAATGTATCAAGAGAGATTGACTGATCGCTTTCGATCCTTCGCTGTTCATTCGGAAAAATCCATCAAGGAAAAATAGATAAGAAATGCGACCGGAACTAGAGAGATTCTTTGAAATCGGATTAGACTTTTAATTGATTAGGATTTAGGTGGTCCATGGTGATTAAATCTAATGTTCTCCTCTAATAAAGTATTAAAGCAGGGTTATATTGATTAATGAAATTCATAATTATCCGCTAATAGACGGAATCTCGTGCTCTCATGTGCGAAGCCGCGAGCGCGGGGGTCGCCGGTTCTTGTGGTGGGACCAATTAATCATGGCTTAATCTTAAAACCTTGGGCTAATGGTGGGGGTTAGACGTTGACATTTGTGTTAAAATACTAATGACACGAGCAGCATGGTGAGATCACGTATTTGTTTATATTGCGTATTAAATATTATTAGAATACTTTAATTTATGTATTTCTTATGAAAAGTGCAACTTTTGACCATTAAATTTGTTTTGGCAAAAAAATTTATCTAATTTTAGAAATTATTATATAAATATAATAAAAAAAATAAGCACTGTATTGATTCGGTGGTTATGTCCATTTTTATTATATTATATGCCATAAATTTAAAACTCAAAATATTTTTTTAATAGATTGTAAACGTAATTATCGGTGAATTAGAATTCAATTGAATCTACTTTTTCGAATAAGTTAAAATTCAGGCAAACCATTTTTCGAAGAAAAATAATAAATCTTTTTTAGAAAAGAAATTTCAAAAATATCACCATGGGAAACGAGGCGGAAACACTATCTTGGGCAAACCAACCTGTTCCGAGTTCCAATAACTTCAAGTGCAAGTTTGACTAAATAAATAGACTTAATCGAAGCCAAAAATAAAAAATAAAAAATAAAAACAGAGTGATGTGGACCCAATTTGCAGATTAACCCTTCAAATACCCATTATTGCATATTCCTTCCTAGATATGTCACATCCATAAAAAAAAGACGTCCAAATGCCGATGCAATTTCCATTTTGCCCTCATTTTCTTCGAAGAAAGATGCATTTCGACTAAAAAATAAGATGCACGGAACATTGACTTCTTTTTATTGCTTCCTATGCAGCCTCCGATTTTCGTGGAGGTATTTAGTATTTACAAAAAAATCATTAATAGAGTTTTTATTTATTTTTAAGAAAATGGCAGTCGTGATAATAAGGCACAGAGAGGAAGGAGACCGACAATATTCAAGGCTCAGAAGATCCTTGCCATCCACGAACACTCCCAAGACACCCGCCAATTATGTCATACTAGAAAATCCACAAACGCACACATATACCAACACCTTCTGCATCATCTTCCCTTGCCTCTGTTCACATCCCCCCATCTCCACATTTATTGCAGCTTTGACAGCCCAGGGTCCCTTCTTGCTTCCTGGACAAGCCTCCAAGAAGCATTCTTGCAGGATGAGCAGGTTGCCGCTGCTTCTTCTGCACCTTCTTGCCTTGTTTGGCAGCTCGCACGACTTCGGGCCTCGCCGGATTCTTCTTGACACAGACGTCGACACGGACGACTTCTTCGCTCTCTTGTACTTGTTGAAGCAGAATCGGTCGGTTATCGATCTCAAGGTGTGATTTTTATTCTCGCCTGTTGATGTTTTTGATCTTGGAAGCACAAGTGTCGTGGAATCTTTTTCGTTGTTCGATAAGAGTGGTGTTTGACTATTGATTAAGAAAAGAAAGAGATAAGGAGGACGAGTGGTGGAGGACAATCATGCGGTGTCCACATTCTTCTTCTTCTTCTTCTCCGAATGGAAAAGTCAACCGTTTCGAATTGCACTGATGGCGGCCGAGATCTTGAATTCAAAGAATTTTTTTTTTTTTTGTTACTTATGTTGGAGTTGCTCATACGGCTTGGTGCACTTTTGATCAATGGTGGTTTTGCCACTAAAATATGTCGGAAAAAAAAATTTATTCTCACACACCACGTAATGCCAAGACTTGCCTTCTTGAGTGCTCAATCTTGGTTTGAACTGAACTTGAATGAATTCACTTTTGAGTTTTAGAGTTAAAATTTGTTTTTAATATATTAAATGATCGTTATTAGCAATTAATTAATCCCACCTTCAGTCATGAAAATCAGAAAAAAAAAATTTATTTCGTGGAAAGCAATGAAAAGTACACTAGATTTTTGCACCGAAACTAATGTATCATTCAAAAAGCCTTCGTTTTCTCTGTTTTTCGCCTTTGTTGGGGTGTTCATAGATAAAAATGGGATTTTGATTCATTGCAGGCGGTAACAGTCAGTGCAAATGCATGGACGGATGCAGGACACGCGGTGAATCAGGTCTACGACATTCTTTACATGATGGATCGCGACGACATCGCTGTAGGAGTTGGTGGGGATGGTGGTATTCTCGATGATGGAACAATTCTTCCCAATGTCGGGGGATATCTCCCTCTAATTGAACAGGTAATTGTTCCAAATGGATTTTTGGATGATCTTTTGTTGTTAATTTGCTATTTTTTGCGATTTCTTTTGTTTTGTTTTTTTTTTTTTTTTTTTTTTTTTTTTTTTTTTTTTTTTTTTTTTTTTTTTTTTGGTTTTGTTTAGAGTTTGAGTTGAAATTTTGTTGATTCTAGGGTTTGTCAACGGCGGGGAACTGCAGGTACAGGGAAGCTATTCCTGTGGGAAGTGGAGGAAGATTGGATGTTGATGCTAACTTTGGCTTGAGAAGAGGATTCTTGCCACAGGTGCTAAATTGGGAAACTGAATTGATGGAAAATATCTGTGAAATTTATTTATATCCGCTTCTTGATTATAAGTGTAGCAATATTTCGCTAACGCCTAGATGTTGTTGTGTTAGTGGTGCTTTGAGGGTTTGTTTTAGTAGGACGTTGGCTTAAAATTCGCCAAAGATGATCTTAATGATGAAAATTTGGGGAAGTATGGAGTTGCAGGACGAAAGATTAATTACGAAGAAGAGAGGATATATGCATTCTAGATCAGGATGAACGTAAACAGGAAACTTTAACTCTGTTTCCCTCCATAGACAAATTACATGAATTTTCTCTCTTTTGTTTTGTTTATTTTACAGTAAATCTTCATGGAGAATCACAGTCCAAGATCTTGGTACAGAATAATTACATATTATAGAAAGAGTATTTTTCTAGAAACTGTTTACATCACAACAATATTACATATATCCCGGCAAAAAAAACATCACACGTGACAACACTGTATGTCAATGTTCCTTATGTATCTTTCAACAAATAAACTTGTCAATTATGATATGATTTTGACAATCTATAGCGTCCCAAAACACAAATGACCCAATGTTGAACTAGTTTAGCCTTTGGTCTTTAATCACTAGGTCATCAATACATCATTGCTTCCTAGATATTTACTTTAGGACTTGCATAGCATCACCTTGAAGAACAATTGCTTACCTAAAATATATTGCTCCCAGATGTGTGCTTCATGACATTTTAAAAACTGTAACAACTCCTGTTCATCTACTTGAAACAATTGCCTCGGGTAGTATTTTTATTTTGTCAAAAACAGGAGCCCACCAAGAAGTGCTCATCTAAGCTAAATAAGTTACTTAAAATCAGTAGGTTCGGTTTATCATGCTAAAATCATATCTGAGTGCTCCTACAGCAGAATCTGATCAGGTCTTCATTTGCACATTTTAAATTTAGAACTTCTATTTAGCATAAATTTGTATTGAACGTCAATATTGTTTTTGAACAAGATAGATAGATATTCCTGGAACTTCTTCCAACTGTTCTAATCTAGTTTTAATGCATGTTCCATGTATTGAGAACAGGGTAATAGGAAATATTCTCCTCTTCAGCAACCTACTACACAACAAGTGATGTATGATACAGTATCTGCAGGTCCTACTACAGTGGTTATGATTGGATCTCACACAAATTTTGCCCTTTTACTAATGACTAATCCCCACCTCAAGAAAAATGTTGAGCACATTTATGTCATGGGTGGTGGTGTGAGGTCAAAGAATCCAACTGGTTGTTGCCCCACAAATGCTAGTTCCTCTTGCATACCTCAGCAGTGTGGTGATTGTGGAAACTTATTTTCTGGCTACAAAACTAATCCTTATGCAGAGTTCAATATGTTTGGTGATCCATTTGCTGCATATCAGGTACCTGATTATCTTTGAAAATTGGCTTAAATAGTGTACAACCAAAATTCTTTCTGAGTTGTACTGATCTTAATTTTCTAAGTTTGATTTGACTAAGATCCTAGTCTTTTGACGCTATTTCTATCTTTTACAATCATCCATGGCCGCCTAAAAGTGCATTCTCTTAATAGCATATATTATTTAGGTGAAACTGTTAATAAGCTTTAAAACTTCCTAAATAGGACACAATTGTTGAAATTGAAAAATCTAACCCACCCAATTTACATTGATTATGCTATTTCAGATGCTTGAAAACCAAAAGCAGCATATTTTATGTGTACAAAACTGTGAATTACAATCTTATGATATGGGATAATCTATATATCTTGTGAATTACAATCTTATGTGTACAAAACTGTGTACATAGAACCGTTTTTGGTGAAACTATGTACATAAAAGTTAATGGTGTATCTTTTCAATTAAGATGGTTTACTTCATGCTTTCAACATTTTTGCCATTTGTGGCATGACTTCTTGATCTATAGGTAAGACGTCACAGAAATAATAAACTTTATTTTATCTTCTTCTGGAATAGGTTAGTTGGGTACTTTGGTGGTTCAACTTTGAGCTTTAAAGAACTTTTATGTCAGAATTTGTCCTACAGGATCCAAGTCATGTAGCTATTAGCCTCTGGGAAGTCCAAGAGCAAAAAAGGAAATCAGTATCATGTTATTTAATATGGTTTTCTACAAAACTGCATAATGAACTTTTGACTGCACTTTCAGATCTGTTCATCAATAGCATTGTAAAATCCCTTGTCCTATTTGCACAAATCTAAATGTGAACATTTGATTGGACTATAGACTTCCATCAACTTGAGAATCTGTATGAGCACAAATGTGAGTGGTATTTAATGGCTGTCAGGTCACATTTTTCTTTCGTATGCATTCATGCACCATTGGCGGTCTTCACAAAATGCGTATAATGTGCAGTCAAAAATATATTTTTGACATTAGCATTTAGATAATGGGCCTACAAAATCATACTAAATTACTTCTGAACTATTTAGAAATTTTTTTGTTATTTGTTTAGTATTCATTTAAGTGTTGGAATTTACTAAGTTATTGTTAGATTAATTTTTCTAGCTTGCTCAAATCTGTGCTTATCAATATCACACCCTAATCTAAAAGATCTATGAAGTTAGTTGAACAGTTGTGTGTTTCTTTTATCAAAATAGGCATTGTGATGCAATCTAGTAGTTGTGTAGATTATGCAAATGATTTCACAAACCTGTTGTGTTTTACATGGATTATAATCTATGGTTTTGCATTGATGTAGATTTTTAATTCTGGGATTCCAATTACCCTTGTCCCTCTTGATGCCACTAATACTATTCCCACAAATGAGGAATTCTTTGCAACATTTGAACAGCAACAAAGTACATATGAGGCACAATACTGTTTCCAATCTCTAAAAATTATTCGTGATACCAGGTCTGATGATCAGTTTTATTCTGTAAGTTATTTTCTGAGCTTCATCAGAGTTCTTGATTTCGTTTTAAGCACAGGCAATTGCTTATGAAATTTACACTTTTTGGCATATCTTTGCTAGACCTGTTGACCAACACTGTTTCTACTCATTTCATTCAGAGCTATTTTATGTGGGACTCATTTACTTCGGGAATTGCTGTATCAATCATGCAAACTGCTAATAACATCCAGGGCGAAAATGAATTTGCTGAAATGGAGTATCTGAATATTACTGTAGTTACTTCGAACAAACCATATGGCATACATGATGGTTCAAACCCGTTTTTCGATGGGCGTGACATTCCAAAATTTAATTTAAAGGAAGGTGGAGTTCACAGTGGTCATGTTCAATCTGGAATTCGAGATCCATTTTGCCATGTGGAAGGGAAACAAAAAGGGATATGTCAGGTAACTCTTTTTTCTCCAGTGAGCACTAAAAGTTGTATAGATGATTTTGTTTTTATAGTTAGATTGTGCATCATATCATGATATAAGTCAGTCTTCTATGTATGATTCTTTATGAAGTTATTTTGTCTTCTGGTTTCTAACTTTTGAAATGAAAAAGATGAAATTAGGATGGATACACCAAGGAGGTAAAAGGGCCAGATGCTGTTCGTGTTCTTGTTGCACAGAAGGCAAAGCTCAATCGAGATATTGATAGCCCACTAGACAAAGAATTCTTTGTTAGTTTTCTCAGTGTATGTGTACAAATCATTCTGTAACAGGATTTCTTCAAATACACTCACATTTTGCATGGCAATAATTTTTATGAGAATGATTCACTACCTGTAAGTTGCCATATATTTTAAAAGCAACAATTATTTTAAACCTCGAATATGTTGAAAAAATTAGCCCAAACCATGGATTAGTATTACTTATTAACAAGTAATGTCTGGTATCTGTCATGTAACCTGTTTTGCAAGTACACAGTTAAACAATCATCTCAATGTATTCTGTCTGTGGGGTTCACTGCTTACAGAAACACAACCATTTACAAGTCAATTTTAGTGACTTAAGAGGATCCTTTATTTACATTATCCTTCCTGCGTTTGTCTCCATTTCATCTTCATCTCTGTAGCTTTTTCATAACCTTGTATTATCTGTCTATGTGGAATGCAGGATCTGAACCTTCCTCTTCAGTCTGGACGTTTCAATTTTACTAACGAGTTTCCTTACTACAAAGAGGTTTTATACAAGCCTTCTTTTGAGGGCAGAAATCTGGGGAAACCAGTGGTTTTTGACATGGACATGAGTGCTGGAGATTTTCTTGCTCTTATGTATCTTCTGAAAGTACCTGTGGAAGTCATAGATCTCAAGGTTGGCATATTTGTCTTGTTCAATATGAATTGTTCATTCTTATTTTCCATTCCCACAAGCAAGAATTTTATCAAATGGAGTAGTTTCTATAAAATTTTCCCATCCATTTCTTCTTTTTTGCAGGGAATATTAGTAAGTGGCAATGGTTGGGCAAATGCTGCATCGATAGATATTATCTATGATGTCCTACATATGATGGGCCGTGATGACATTCCAGTGGGATTGGGAAGTCTAAATGCTCTGGGGACTCCATCTTTGAGCTGCACATATGTTCGGGCAATACCACATGGTAGTGGTGGTTTCATTGACTCTGATACACTCTTTGGACTAGCTCGCACACTGCCTCGGAGCCCTAGAAGGTATGGTTGGCTCGTATTCCTGAATTTGTTTTTATTGACATATGTGTCAGTCATATCTACATAATTTACAAGTCTTGCTTCAGACTTTAGCTTCTATTCCTACTATAACTGATCATGTGCAATGTGAGCAAATCTGTGACCTATGGGTGGTGCTGTATGACACATGGCATGCCAAACAAAATTTGATTCTAATAACTAAGAAATACTGAATAAAATCTTTAAGGTGTTATCATTGTTTTGTTTTTTGAATATTTTTGAACATATTTAATCATTAAATACCAAACTGGAAGATCTAACAGATAGGATCAATGGAATTATATTGACAAGGAGCTTGAGAGTTTTTAGCATTGCTTGAAAGGAAATTATATGCAGATGTGCTGATCACTTCTGATAAGTGATAAGAACTTCCAGTACAATGTGTTTTGGCTTCTATGAGGCAGTTTAGGCCATGTTTAGAAATATTCCTGGGACAAATTTCCTTGCAATGCTATTGCTAACAGGTAGTAAACATGATTTTTATTGCTAATGTTCTACAAAAAATGGGCACAATTATCTGAAGTTGGTCCTTGTATGAATGCATAAAAAATATTAGAAGATAGACCAGTACAATTTGGTTTATTTGTATGTTTCTAAACCCTGCACATGATGAGTAGTTATCGATATTATAATGTTCTAGAAATAGCAGTGTTTTGTGACTTTCTGATAACATTTTATTGTCTTTGTGCATTGGCAATACCTTTATAATTTCTCCATTTATATCAAACTAGCATACCTTGACCATTTAATGCACATTGATAAAAGAAATTTGCTTATTCTATAACTAGGTACACTGCTGAAAACTCTGTAAATTTTGGGGCTTCAAAGGATACTGATCAACCTGAGCTAAGACAGCCATTAGCTTTTGAAGTTTGGCAGTCTATTACAAGGGCACTAGGTCCACAAGATAAGATTACTATACTGACAAATGGACCTTTGACTAACGTGGCCAATATAATTTGTTCAGATAACCATGCAATTTCAGTTATTCAGGTATGTGCTTTTCCCATTTATACAGGTAGACTGAAATGAATTCAATTATCTTAATAGTTAACGTATGTTCAACTGGATAAGAAATTATTGGTTGATGCTCTCTTTACTCAAGTTGTGCTTCAAATTCATTGCATTTACTATTTTTCTCCTTTTCTTTGCTATGTCTGTCATTTTCTTTTTGAGTTCCCCTACTTGACGATGACATGCTGCAGAATATAGAAAAGATATTGGTCACATGTGATAAATATTTAGGATGATCCCTGCATATTTGGGACTCAACTGATGATATTGCGGAAATTTCAGTGATGTTCTATACAAATTAAGGATCTAGTGGCATCTCAATCTGAATGCACAAGTAACAACAAATAGCGCTATATGAAACAATTGTCCTCCAAACCACTGATGAAAAACATAAGATGGTGACGTAGCAAGAAACATGGGAAATGAAGAGAGTGCCATTGGCTGTACTAAGAACTCCTTGAATTGATAAGAAAAAAAAATTAACTAAAGTAAAATTTTATTTCGAAAGTAATAGTTTTCTTATATTCATAGGATTGAGGTCTATTTATATAATTAGCAAAAATTCTAAATTGAGTAAATTTCTTATTTTTATATTCTAAACTGAATACAACTTAGTTCTGAACTTTTAATTAGATTGGTAGAAATTCTGAATAAGTCAATTTAGAAAAATAAAATTTTAAATAACAATTCATCCTTCTCAAATTTTAAACTGAATAAGATTCAACTCAAAATCATTATTAAATCGGCATAATTCGATAATAAAATCTAATTGACTCAAATTAGGAGAGACTCATGATATTTTAAATAAAGATAATTTTAATATGTGAAAATATGAAATAAGATAAATCTTAAATTAAGTAAAAGAATAAATCAGATTGTTCGTTTTGAATCCTTAACTTTTAATTTAACTTATTTTAATCTTGCAACCATTGGATTTTTTTCTTTAAGTGTTTTACATCAGTGTCCCTTTCTTATAAAAAATTCGTTTTCGAGTTTTTTCCTTATAACTTGCAGTCCTTAGATCATGGAATTCAAATAAATCTTGAATATTGAAAGTGTTTAAGATTTTCAAATCCTTCGAGAGGCTAATGATATAGACATTATCATTTATCTTTCATATTATTCAAAAACTCAATTTTTTTCTTTTTTAGTTTGTTATAAATTTCAATTGGAAGTCATTTCTTTCTTAAATGCACCATCATTAGGTTTCCTTCTCGAAACACTTTTGAATGCTTATAAATATTCGGTTTAGTTTTGTATTTGGTATTAGATTTTTCTATTTTTTTTTTACCTCAGTATCCATTTCAATAATTTTTTTCACCATGTTATCTATAACTATGTTTGTTCCTAACAATTTGGGCAATACTAGTAAGTCCAATGTGTGCTTTGGAGTTTTTACATAGACGATTTCAAATGTCGATTTTCCTGTGAACCTACTTTTCATGTTATTAAAAGTGAATTTAGTTTATGCAAGTGTATAGTTCCATTATTTTGGTTTGTCTTTTGCTAGATACTTATGATGCTTATAAGTGTTCGATTTATCAGTTCAGTTTGTCTATCAGTTTTAGTATAATAAGTAATTCTAAATTATAAGATATGTGAAATTGCCTCTATAATGTCCTCCAAAAATGATAGAGAAATTTTGTATTGTGATTAGAAGTGATGATTTTTAGTAGTTTATATAGATTTACAATCTCCTGTAAGAATAAATTAGTCACCGTTAGTGCATCTGTTGTCTTTTTATATTGAATAAAGTATGTCATCTTAAAAAATGTCAACAATAATAAATATTGAATTTAAATATCCTTGAGTCCTAGAGAGATCTAAAATGAAGTCCATCGATAGATCCCTCTAGAGCATTTGATACAGACAATAAAGTGTAAATGCTAGTATTTTAAGAGCTTACTTTAGTTATTTGACATACATAAAATATTTGCAAGAAACAACCAACATTTCTTTTAAGTTGTGGTCAATTGTTACACTTTTCGACAATATGCCTAAGATACCCTGCTAGGTCACCACTATGCAACTTTTTTATCATATTTTTTTTAAGAAGTCACTTCAGAATGCAAGGATGAGTACTTTTAAAAAGAGTTTTCATGGAGATATAAATGATTTTTTGTCTCACTTGATATTTTCTAAACTCTTCTTTGAAATCTTAATTTTCAATATAGTACTCTTTCAAATAATCAAATATTTCAACTTTATTATTCATAATTACTATCAAAATTGCCATGCAGCTCCAAACATCAACTACATTATCTTTTTGTTTAGATTTGTGTTTCAAAAGATAGGTGTATTACTATAAAAATGATGATTGTTGATCATGTATGTGATTCAAATCCTTCTTATTATCAATGAATTTCAAGGTTTTGTGGTTAGTATATAAAATGAATTCTTGCTGAATTAGATAGTGCTTCTAATAACAAACAGTTTATACGATCTCATAAAACTCTAGTTTATATGTTGACTACTTTTTTCAAAATTCATTTAACTTCTCATTGTGGAAAATTACTAGTCTTCTTTCTTAAGATAAAATAGTTCCAATGCCAATATAAGAAGTATCGCAATTTATCTCAAGTAACTTCTTAAAATTAGGTAGTATTAAGATGGGTGAGATAGATAACTTTTTTTGTATTAGTTCAAAACTTTTATTAACTTCTTGAGTACATAAGAAATTTTTTTGCTTTAAACACTTAGTTATTGATGCCGTAATGAAATTAACATTTTTGATAGACCTCCAATAGAATATCTCATATCATGTAAACTCCTAACTTTTGGTATGTTTCTTGGTATTAGTCACTTCTTAATAACTTTTACATTTACTTTATTAATATTGATGCTTTTATCATTCACCATAAATTTCAAGAACATCAAGTGATTAGTCATAAAACTGTACTTTTTTGAGTTGATATACAACTTATTTTTTTTCAGTACCATAAGTACTGCTAGATATTTTTTATATTGTTCTTCACTATGGTTGTATATTATGATATTATTGAAGTAAATAACAAAGAAACCAATGAAAAGTTTAAGTATCTAATTCGTCAATCACATAATAGTGTATGGTGTATTTGAGAGTCTAAAAGACATGACAAGTCCCTCATAAAGTTTTTTTTCGTTTTGAAAATTGTTTTCCATTCATCATCTAATCTAATTCTAATTTGATGATATTCATATCTCAAATTTATTTTAAAGAATATTTTCGACCCCTCCAACACATTCAACATGTTTACCAAGCGATAAATTTGGAATCTATGCTTCATCGTCATTCGGTTGATGATTTAACTATTCACACACGTGTCAACTTTTATCTTTCTTAAATTTTCCAACTCATCTTTCTTAAATTTCAATAAGGTTAGAATTGCAAATAGGTTTATGTTCATTTCTTTTCTGATCAATTCTTCGACCTTGTTTTATAAAATTTGTAAATTATTAGAGCTTATCCTATAATGGAGTAAATTTAGTAAACTTACTTTAAAGACAAGATTAATGTGGTGCTATATATCTTTCATTCAGAGTAATTCATCTAAAAGATTGTTGAACATGATTTACTTGAATTCCTTTGATAAGGGTTGCAAACTTCTTGGAATTTCGTTTGGCATTGTCTCCACCACTTTTTCAATTACAATAAATATTTAAATTATTTTTTTTATTTATAAAATTTTGCACGATTAGAAAAGAGTGATTCTTCACTTCTGAAGTTTTAAATTGATGCTTTTCGTCAATAAGAGTGAGATTTATTTTTTTTTATATTGAAGAAGATGTAGTATTATTTCGTTTACGATCTGTAAAATCTTTTTGAAATTGCCAATCTCTGTCAAAAAAGATATGACATGTATCTATCTTAATATCATAGATTATCTCTCATCCTTAGAATTTTTCAATGCAAAAACAAATTTAACACCATTTAGTTATCTTGATTTTACCAATTTTTTTTATCCAATCGATTTTATAGAGAAAGATGTGAGTTTATTTTCAATTGAAGCTTGTTAATTATAGTTTTGGAGATGATGTTTTCATTGCTTTTACTATTAATAATCATGTCATACATTTTATCATTCATCGGACATGAAGTGCGAGAAGTGTTATGGTGTTATACATTTTTCTCTTTTTTCGAAGTATACATCAAATTTTGAACTACTAAATATGATTTTTCACCATCAGACTCCTCGAATATTCTATTTTTATAGTTTTTTTTAATTATAACGTAAGTCAACATCTTTTAAGTTGTGTATGTTTTCATCTACATAATTATCTTTAATAGTTATATTCACAATTTGTCGTAGTGGACAAACATTATAACGATATCTAAATTTGCCACAGTGGTAGCTCTTCAAATTAGAATTTGAACTTAGATTCTTTACTAGTATGATACTTCCTAATGACCTTGAAAGTCTAGTTGTAAGTTTACTTGTGTGGGAGGTAAAAAAATATTATGTAATTGCATCTCTGGTAGAAATAGATTATAGTCATTTTGAACTTTTGCCAATCGTTCTCTCTATCTAATTTCTAATGACAGATTACTCCAATTGAGACTCCACACGAATTTCGCTTCTCACTGTCTCATTAATTGTCCAAATAGATTACAAAAAAATTTTATTTTGAATGGTTATAAGTAATAGATCGATGAATCTCACCATTTAATGAGATTCAATCTCCTCTATGTTATTACGTGTAGTTAAGTAATAGAATTTCTCAGTACAAGATTTCACAATGTGATTACCTTATTAACAATTTTGATATTGGTAAAAAAGTATATGGTCATAATTTATGGAAAGGAATTGACTCTTAAGAAGAATCTTCTTTCATGATCAATGGATGTGTATCCACCAAGTTGATGTACTTCTTTTGAGTCGGTAAATAACAAACTTTATTTTCTTTGAATATAGAATATTCATGTAATTGAAAAATCGCTTAACTTTAACAAGGCAAACGAGAAAATCCTTAATATGAAGTTGACCATTGAAAAATAGGAGATTAATTTTTAAGTATAAATTATAATGTCTATCATGCTCAAAAATTGATTGATGTAAGGTATTTTTAATTTCTTCATGGCCGAAGTCTTCAAGGACTTTGTAAATTTTTGGATTCACTTGTTAGGTCTTTGCTCAACCAACTGAATTGTGAGTCATTTCACCATTATGTTGACATGGTTGATTTAAGTTTTCAAATTGATTCATCATCAACATCAAATGCCCAAGTGAATTTTGTATTGCCTGCATGAACAAATCAAAATATGTATAGTTGATGTAAGTACTTATAGTAGCACTGTCCCCAGAATTATTGCTAGTTGTGTCGTCATTAGACATTAAGGTAGGAAAATTAGACTTTGATACTACTTGGTGTAGCAAGCATGAGAAACGAAGAGAGTACTATCACATTCATTAAAAACTCTTTGAATTCAAAAGAAAAAAATCACTAAAATGAAATTTTATTGAGAAAATAATAACTTTCCCTCGTCTATAAGTTTAGGGCTGATTTATACAATTATCAAAGATCCTAAACTGCTCAGTTCTGAAATTGAATTAGATTGATAAAAATCCTAAATAAGTCAACTTAGGAAAATGATTTATTTTTCGAAGTCCTAAATTGAATAAAACTCAGCTTAAAGCTAATGGTAGAATATAAAAATAAGACCTAACTAACTCAAAATAAAAGATACTCATGACATTTGAAATAAAGAAAATTTCAACATATGAAAGTATTAAAAAAGATAAATCCTAAATTAATTAAAAGAATAAAGCAAATCATTCGTCTTGAACTTTTAATTTTTTATTTAGTTTTTTTAATTCCTGCAACTTCTGAACTGTCCTACATGAGATGGCTAGAACATTAAGGTAAATATCCACCATCATATATATAGAGCTTGAAATTTTGCAACCTCACAGTGGGTGCCAACAGCAAGTTTACACAGGATCTGTCACTCTGAATTAATATAGCTAGGCTCTGAGATTATAATCCTTGCCGATGTTTGTTTCCACAACAAATGCTCACTAATTCTTCAGAATACCCATATCCACTCCTTCCAAAGCTTCCACAAAATTCTATCGAGTAATCCTTTTTATCTGAATCCACTGGAATCTTGTCTACTTGCAAAAAATGGCATAAATAAATCTAAAATGAAAACTCATGATTCATGGTTTTCTAATTGTGTGCAATTAGAAACCTGCAAAAAAAAAAAGAGTAGTGGCACATATAATGCATGTGCAACACTTTGTAATAAATAACTCAAATTCTACTCTTAAAAGATGCCTCGTTATATTACTTTGGATGCATGATATTTTTGTCATATAATAATAGAAGAGAAAAATGTTAGCTGAAGCCCACTTTTGTCAATTATCATTACATAGCTATATGTAGTCACATCTCTTGATGTTATGTCCATTATTTGTCCACATAATTCACCATATAACATATGTTCTTGATTGTATGAACTCAGAATCCAGATTTCCAAATGACATAAACAGAGTTCCCACATTTTCAGGATGTATTTATCGTTGGTGGCGGGCATATTACTCAGGGCTCAGGTCAGAAGGGAAATGTTTTCACAATGCCATCAAATAAATATTCTGAGTTAAATATGTTTCTTGATCCATTAGCAGCAAAAAAAGTGATGGAGTCAGATCTTAGAATCACACTCCTACCTCTTCATGCACAGCAAAAAGTTACTTCTTTTCCCAGGCTACTAAAAAAGTTGCAGTTGGTCAACAGGACTCCAGAAGCCATATTCGCAGATCATTTACTGTCATTGCTGCACAATCTGCAGCAGAAGAGCCAGTTATACCACCATATGGTACTAACAAGCAAGAAAGAAGAAGCTTTTTCTGTTCCTTGCTTGAAGATTTGCGCCTCTATTCAATATATCTTATTTTGCTTTTATGCAGGATATATTTTTGGGGGAAATTTTAGGGGCGGTGTTCATGGTTCATCATTCTCTTCTAAACTCAAAAACGAAAGAACTGCCAATTAGTGTCTTGGTTGGTAATATAATCAAAGATGGACATATTGTAGTTAACGAAGAACACGGTAAATTAGTAACTATATTGGATAGCTTGGACAGTGAAGCATATTATAGCCAGTTTGCAAATTTGTTAGGCGAAGACAAACAGTCTGCTGTGATTGGGAGTTTTGATGAGCAAAAAAGGATATGGAGTACACCTTCCAATAATACCAAAGCGGCATAAGTTCATCAATCATGTTCTCTTTAATTTATATCAGCAGAACATAAATGTTGATTCTTTTGCAGTGGTCATAGGTCATATTTCTTTGCTTCTTCCAAACGGCAATATTTTCAGTTGCCCATTTGTATAGTGGACATTGATTTGAAAGAAATTAGACAAAGAAACTTACATATTGGATGTTCTATGCTTTGGCAGAAATCATCCAGCCATATTGATCATTCTCATTTAAGTTGCTTAGATGATGGATAGCAGTTATACTGATAGGGTTCGCTCAAAACTAGAAAGGGTAAACTGAGAGTCACATTACTAGAAAATAGCACTCCTCTAATATTGAGGAATTATAATTCATGATCTGATGTTCAGTTGATTGCTATCAGGATGTAGGAAGGAAGAAATCGGGAATTGTTTATCAAAAATTCTTTCATGATTCCATCTTTTTGTTATTATTATCTTTTGTGTGCGAAATTTTAAGTTAGAAACCTATCCTCCCTTGTTATAAATTTGAAATCAAATCGAAAATTACAAATGAATATTTTGAGGGGTTAACATTTAATTGTTTTTTTTTTTTCTTTTCTGGTAAAGAATTGATCAATATCTCAGAAGAAATATGAAAAAAAAAAGACTCTTAATGGTATTTTTAGTTCTTAAATCGTAGCAAATGGATTGCAAATAAACATAACAATATGCAAAGCGCAGATGATAGATTTCCATCGAACACGACAAATCTAAATTAACAAACAATATTTCCAACACATAATTTGATGATAGCGCCACGTTGGACTCGATACCACGTGGTGCGACCGCGGAATCTGCATCATGATTTGAGGATCCGCAACTGAAACCCTAACTCATTCTGAACCAATGCCATATTAGATCCAACAAGCTGCACAAATGCAGTCAATGACAGGAAACCAGCAACCTAGTCTGAGGTTTTTCTATCCACACCACTAAACAAACAAGGCCGCTTCTACTAGACAAAACATGAACAAAATGCTTCCAAGCCAAAGCAGTGGGCCTGGATGAAAACAAAACATACTGGAGAAACACAGAGCAAGACCACAGCTTTTTTTTGGCTCAGACAAGTACCCAAAACTACATCACTGGAACTGACCCACCAGCTGCCACAATCTGCTGCTCCAGCTGTAGTTCATCAAGGCAAAAAGACGAGTTTCCATCAACATACCATCAACATGTTTGCCAGAAGAAAAGGGAAAAATGCAAAAACAAATTAAAGAACTCTGCCAAAACCATGAACAGAGCTTCAAGCTTGCTCTTCACAAGAAAGTATTCATTTTTAACTTGCTGCAAGCATGTCAGACATCTGCACAAAACAAGCGCTTTATTATCGGAGAAACATTTATTGAATTTGCTTTGGAATTAAGACTTAAACAAACACTTACCCCTCCCTGTTTCCCTCTTCACAGCAGCTTCTGAAGGCCAAGCAGACATTCTTAACCCTCTGAGCACCAATGCTGCTCAAACAGAGATCAAAGCTTGTAACTACTTGCATCTTTGAAGCATTTCATCAGACAACTGATGAGGAATGTAACATCACCTGGAGCTGCTGCCCTTCAACTGGTGGACATGGGCGTCAACCTTCTTGAAGTCCACAATTTGCTGGTCTCTTCATGTGAAAGAAAATCACGGTTAAAAAAAAAAGCTTTATAGATTTCTAAGCCATAGGCAAAAAAGAAAAAGAAAGAAAATTACAAAGTCATGCTCAGATCATTCAGAAGCTTCTCAGAATCTTCAAAGAAGAGGGACACCACTTCCACAACAAAGTCTGGGTTGCTCTCATCCTGCAGCTGCTGCAGCTGTGTGAACTGTTCATCCAAAAACCCCTTCCCACCACCAAAAAATAAGAAAAATCAGCATAATCAAGTAATTAGATTAACCAAAAACAAGTATAGTGGAAAGGAAAATATAAAAAAGTTGAGATTTTTCTCTGTGAAGACCTCTCTGAAGAGAGCAGCAGCGTGATCAATGAACCTCCTCTGCAACTGCACCACCTCCATGCCCTCCCCTCTGCGCTGCACACCCCACACTGATGCCCTACTATTTATACTTGAAAAAACTCTAAAAAGGCACAAAAATAGTGCTTAAGACCAAAAATTTAAGGGCTTTAATTGAGTGAATTCATGAGAAAACCCTATTGACCCTCTTGACACATTTGGTGGAAATCAATTACTGCATCTACTTTTTTTGACCAGGTACCTTGGTTCACTTATGGAAGCCAGTAATGAAATTGCCATACATACCTTTGAATCCAAACTTGGAAGGAATAATCTCACGTTATGTCTCTCTCTCTAAAGGTTGGTGCAGAAGAAGGGAGATGGATGGACAAGTAGTTTGTGACATTGGCCACAACGAGCAAGACACCTGTCATCAGTGTCCTTTAGGACAACAATTAATGATTTCTATATTTTTAAATGACAAAGAATCTTTTCTTTTTTGGCTTGGTTTACTCTATTTTCTTTTGGATTTTCAGCAAATACCTCGGTGGAATCCTTCATAATTTCAGAAAACTCACTAACTTTTTCTTCAATGTGCAGTGTAACTTCATGTAATCTCCAAATCTCCACTATTATCATTCATCCACCAGTGTTCCTTATTTATAAAAGTCCTTTGAATTTTTTTTAAAAATTAGATATAACTTCTTACGTTCACTAACATTCCAAAAGATTCCGCTTCTAGAGTTTTAATTATAATTATAATTTGATAAGTTAAACTAATTAATTGCACATATTGATTAGGTAAATTACATAGACCTTCTTAAAATTTTGTCAAATATATTTTTTCTAAAATTTAAAAATTATATATAACATTGTAAAATTTTGTTAAATTATATATATATTTAAATTTAAAATACTATATATTTTTTCAGACTACTATATATATTATATAAATTTCATCGGATATATGTTTATCGTTAGAAGAAAATTTGGTAATTTGGTCGTTATTAAAAAAAAATTCTCTTATTTAATTCAAAATTTTATCTAGAATTAAATTTTAATTTAAAATATAAAATAATGATCTAATATATATATATATATAAATTTAATTTAAACAAAAAGTAGGACTCAATCTAAAATAAATTTGAAGTAGGATATAAATTACATTTAGGATTCATTTATCAATGTAAAAAATTAGATGAAAATATTTGCCCTAGACATTTCTAGTTTGGTTATATCTGAAACTGGCTTGTCTGTACATGCCGGATAGGAATCTTGCGCCATGCATGGCTATAGTTTTGATATGTTTGTCCTTAGTAATGATTTTGATGGCGATGGTTCTGAGTTGAATGATTTTGTTGTCAGTCTGCTTCAGGCCATTTTCTTTCTTTCTTTATGGTCAAAACATCACAACTCATCTATTTTCTTTATTTCATCAAATTTAACAACTTAAAAATATGTATTTTGTCTCCATGCCTGTGAAAACTACTGAATAGCATGATATATACCTAAGTATACATTTTTTAGTGCAATTACATTATATTCCCTGATTAAATATTTATTATATATATGACTTCATATTTTTTTTTTGTAAAATAGAGGGCCTTATATTTAATTCAGTGGTTTTGAATTACCGCGCACAAATTGGAGTTTTTCTAAAAATTATACACACAAATTAAAGTACACATGCAAAAATTTTCCAAAATTTTGATTTAAGAATAAATTTTCTTGCATCTTCTTCTTTTCTGTAAAATCATTGCGTTTGTCAATGTTCTTTATAATCTTTATTATGTGTATTTGAAATTTGACTTAAGGTCATCTTGTATGAATATTGTTTGAAAAAATAATCTAAGAATTTTCCTTCATAGGATGTTCAAACTGAAGTTCAATAAAATGCTGATTGGACTAACTTTTTAATATATATTTGATCGAACTTTTTAAATGCATAGCCCTGAGTCAGAGTATGACTGTATGAAAATAATAAATCTCCGTAAATGATTTTTGAGACAATCATAGTTTTCAAAGAAAAGCAAAAAAAGCACTACTATATACATAAATTTATACTATCTGGGATTAGGTTCTGTATTTGGTACTACAAGGACCATTTGGTGCTTTTTAATTTGTAGATGATGTAAGGCTTCAGTTAATTGTCAAGACATTCAAAACTGGCATAGTTTATGTCCTTTTGTGACATGTAATGTTGGTTTGGAGTTGCCTGAAAGAACTATAGTCTTTGAAGTTTGATGACAAACACAAGATGTTTGGTTGTCGGTAGGTGAAGGGAAGTCTGGGATCTGGAGAAGTGGCTAAAAGTGATGTTTCTTGAAAGTGCCACTTCTTGCTCTTCATTTACATAATGGTGGTGGCATGTATGTAAAGTACTGAGTTCCAGTTCCTGATTCAACTTTCACTGAAAAAAAAAAAACAGAAATTGCTGGAAGCGAGATCAGCAAAATATGGTTCATTGGACATTGATAAAACTTCCTAAATCATAGAATTCTACTAGGAAATCTGGTTAATCATACATTTGCATAATGACTGAAAATGAAAACCTAGAACAATAACAATGAACGAGAACGTCTTTATTATAAACTCAATTTCGTATATCCTTAAAATTATTTCACAATTACCAAATCACTGTGATAAAAGAGAAAAAGAGGGAGAATTACGAGAAACAAGTAATAGTGGTCACTGATAGCAACAGCATCATTTAAACCTCTATCCAAAGAGAGATGTATATAGTCCTGTATCCTGAACTTTGCGAACCTCGCAAAAAACAGTTGGTCTCTAACAAACATTGCAGCTCCTTCTACAGTTACCGGGCAAGCCAGCACTTCCCACCATATACTCCGGGTTCTTTGTACACTCCCCAAGTGCTGCCCACCTTGTGCAGTTTTCATTCTCATCATTGCAGCTGCCATCAGTATTCATCATTTTATCAAATGATGCTACGTGAATCCACTTTGTTGCCGACCACTTCTCACCTTCTATCACTGGGCATCCGGCATGTAGACTGCTCTGATCAGTTGTAGCATCAGGATGAAGGCTGAAGAAAAGAAGGGCATCTCCACGCTGTGGCTTTACTGAGTGAGAGTAAGATTTAGACAAAAGATGACTTCCAGAACAAAGATTGTTATATGAGTAGCAAAGAAAGAATTTGCAATTTGGGGCATTCACCTGCAATACCCCGCTGAGCACATTCTGATAAATCATCATCCTTTGGGTATGCACGAGGAAGGGAGGATACCTATCAATCATTAAGCAAAATCATCCTAAAACATGAATGGGGACAACGAAAATGATCAAGAACAAATGAAGAACTGCCAAGTCCTTGGTGAGATATTGTTCAGTGGAATCATACAAAAAAGCTAGAGCTAAAGGGTTCTTAAAAAAACCATTTACTCTAAAAATAGATATAAACATAAATCAAGACAGGGTTTTGTGATATGTAATAGTAACAAAGGAAGAAACCCAATGAACTAACCTCAGCTGCTGGAAACACAGTTTCACCACCTTTTCCCACATTTGAGAGATACATAAGCACAGTGGCAATGCGGTGGCCACCACGAGCAAGGTTAACCTTGTCAGTGAAGTAATCATAGTGTGGATCGTATTTCTGGCCATGCTCATATCTCAAGACTTGAATATCCTCACCATTTTCTGCATCATACAAACCAACATTCAGTTTACCAGAAAAAGAAAATCTGAAATAAAAAGTGTCCTCAAAGTATTAGTCCATTAGTATAAATGTTCTTAGTAGACATGAAATTCTACAAGGCAGTATTTTCTACTTTGTAAATTAACTTACCATTGAACAACATTTATTATTTTCTTAGTCAGCCATACAAGTTTAGCTGAATTTATAGGAGAATGGTGCATACCATTATCTCATATTTTAGAAGAAGACCATATCCTATAACAGTTTCAGTCATCTTGCACAACAGTCTAGCAAACGATTTGCTTGGAAACGATGCCATCCATGGATATGAGCAGGACACATATAACACCTAGGCAATGATGGAATAGTTCTGCCATGTAACTATCTAATATGGTACTTCCTCATTCAGTTGGACAGTTCAAAACATATTATTGGCTACACAATTTGCAAAAGCAGACAAACTTTCAGTTTTAATAAATCTCAAGAAAACAGCAGTGCATATTGAAGCCCAGAAGTACACCTCACCCATTTAAGCCCCTTTCTCTCAGACAGTGCTTCTATTTCAAGCTCTTGGACTTGTTGTACAAATGTAATGTCTTTCCTCTCTGAATCTTGATTGCCCACGAATGCAACCATTTGTGAAATGTTTGCAAGTTAAGTAAGTTGTGACCCTTTGCTCCCTGTTAGCCTTATAGTAGCCTTAAAAACAGCAGATGCGCATTTAACCCTCACTCCCCTTATCATCTCACCTTCAAATTGCTTCAAGATGTGCCTCTCCTGCACCTTGTGTTTGTCCCATTGCAACCTATTTATCCTATCAATTCTCTTTCAGCACCCTCAACCCTCTCTTTACCCTCCACACAATGGACAAGCAAAAGAAGAAGCAAAATTGGTGTTTTTTTCCATCATCATGCAAAACAGAAACATTCACAACAGCCATCCTTTATGTTTTTTTTTTAATGTTTTGGAAACTTATTTACAAAAGATACAAAGCATTTTTGATAAGGTTTTTAATGTCCACTTTGATCCCATAATCTAATATTTTTGCTGTAACCTTATTATTGTGAAGTGTGGCTCTTCATTTTTTTTTTCAATGCCCTACTCTCCACACTTCAGAAATTCGTTAAAATTTTAGTTTTTGACAGTAGATGCTCTGCAAGTCCTGAAGGATTTTTCAGAAATGCTGGCACATTAGAACCTACACATCTAGTTACACTCCAGCATTCAACCTTATAGAAAGTCCTTAACATAGCTAATTAAAATTTGGTTTCCAATTACTATTCCCCTATTCTGACAACCATTTAATAATAATAATAACAATAACAAAGAACCACTATTCAGATTTGAGTGCATATATACTAATATGTTTCAAGTTCCCCACTTCAGTCTCCCACACTCACTTCCAGCTATAAATTTGATCCCCAAAATGGGTTTATCATTGGAATAACATATTAACTGCATAAATTTTTCATAGGAAAACTACACCAAAAAACTGAAAAATAAAGAAAAAGAAATCAAATAAGGAACAACACTTCCAACTCAAGAAGAAATAAATAACCAACAAAACCGAAAATTGTCTTCATCTTATGTTTTTCTCTTGTGCCAAAGGTGCATAAATTTTAAGTGGATGAAATGGCAAAAACCACTTCACTTGCCTCATTTGTGGAGAACACCTAGGCTCCCACAAATATCAAGAACCTCCTTGATGGAGCCTCCGGATGTTTTTGTCACTAATGATCTCATGTATCTACAAAAGAGATTAACCTGGGATAAATTGGTTTATTCTAGAAACTTATGGCAAATGAAATTGCGATGAGTTTCAAAAGTGAAATAAGCTAACTTTCTGTGTAAGCTACCCATTCCAAATGATCATGTGTTTGGAAAAGAGCTTAACTAGGGATAAATTGGTTTATTCTAGAAAGTTGTGGCAAATGCAATTGAGATAAATTTTCAAAGTAGGATAGGCTAACTCTCTGTTGTAACCCACCTATCCCAAATGTCAACCAAACTACTTCAAGCAAGTTCTGAATAGCTCCGTTAAAACTGTATTTGCAACCTAAAGAGAACTTGAGTAACTTTCCTAAGTGGAATGCTATTATTGTTAATCACTTGGCCAATTATGTGTTTGCACTACAATAGCAAATTCTCTTCTATTGTAAAAGATGCCACTACAATCCGAGGCCAGATTCATTTGTACCTTAAATGTGGCTATGATATTGTGCTTCTGTATTCAGTAGTGAATAATAAAGCAATATTGATTGGGAAGAAATTAGTGTTTAATCAGCAACTTTTCCAAAATAAACAATTCAATAAGCAACAAGCAATAAATTTCCAGTTAATGAGGTCAAACTCGAAGCATGACATGAACAAAAGTGACCATCAATTGATGTGATTGCAAGTATAACAAAAGACATAAAACATACCATTTTCATCCAAAAATAAGTTGAAATACATTGATTACCCTTGGGAAGGAACGTCCAGGCAGCAATCTTATCTTCAATACGTGAAACAATAGAATCCTGAGCAAAAGATAATTCTGCATGTTAGTGTGAAGTTAAACATCTATTGAAACATCAAGCAGAGACTATGATGTGTCCGATTCATCATAGCTCCCACAGCCCCCTCTTTCAATCTGGTTAACATGAATTCATATCTACTATTTAGTATTCTGATTAAACAGATTGTAACCAAAATATTAATATAATTGAAGCTCATAAAAAAAAAAAAATCCCACCCACTAGATTGTTACCTGGACAAAGTATATCTACAATAAAGAACACAGATACAACTTTTATCACTGACTGATTACAGCAATCTCAGTACTGCAACTAACAGCCAATTCAATTCCAGTAAACAGGAGCAGCAGATATCTGAGTAACCAGATCCAAAACATTTAGACCAGTTATATAAGCAGGCAATCCAGGAATAGGTGTGCTTTGACGTGGAAGAAACCAATCTCAATTCACTAGTGTGGCCGTTTTGCATATGGTCTCAACTCAGAACCAATAATTCAACCACCTTGCTCCAGTCGTTCAACCAAGTTGCCTTGATTTCCCCCCAACAAACTCATGCTAACTGAGCAACAGAAATCCACCAAATCACAGGACAAAAAGGCAAACAACAATAACAAAAAAAAGAAGAAAAGAACAAACCTTTCCCTTTCCAATGAACATCCCGGAGCTCGTCCGGACCTCGCTGAGAGTGCTTTTCCCAGACAAATTGTCCGCCACATGCGACCTCTTCAACTCCGACTTCGCCTGCCGAACACACATATCTTAAAAACCACTATTTTCTCAACCACGAGAACCCCAGAACTCACCAAAGAAATCAAGTGGTCGCATTCCTCGTCCGTGAGGAACCCCTCATACACAAAAGCCCTAAAAAGATCAAATTTTGAGATCACAACGCATCTGAATCCCCTGAAAAGATTTGAAAGGGAAGGAAAAGCGCAAACCTTGGCTTCCAGGAGATCTGCCTCGATTTAGCGGGGTTGATGATCGAAGCCGGCGGATCTGCGTGGGCGACGAAGCCGCAAAGCAAAGACAGTAGCATGAGGCCGAGCCCGATTGGACCCATGGAAGAAGAAGAAGAAGGAGGAGAGTGGAGGGAGAAGCAAGAAGGTTTCCTTCATCTACATGGCTCGAAATTTTTGCCAAAATATTTAGTTGCCATTTGCCGACCACTTTGTCGCCTGAAACATCGACCTAGACAAAAAGTGGAATAGGGGTGAAACCGGTTTTACATAAAAAAAAGTCCGAATAGGATACCGCTTCTTAAAAAATCGAAAAATTAAAATTATACCGATAAAAATTAAATTTTTTATTTTGATTTTGAATCAGTTCTAAATCGATTCTAAAATTAATATACTGATTTTTTCAATTATTTATTTTAATATATTTTATTTTTATTAAAATCCTATAAATATTTAATTTTAAATATATTAATATATAAAATATTCAAAAAATTAGAACTGTACTAATTTATTTTGAAAATCGATTTTTCGATATTATTCTCAACAGATATGATTTAATATATCAAATTTTCACTTTTTTTACTTAATCTTAGAATAATCTCAGGGGAATGGGTAGCTTCGTAATTTCATTTTTTGGCTGATTTCACGCTGATTACTAGTTTGTAAAGCAGGTCGATTGAGTGGTTGATTGACGCGTCGGAAGAGTATGCCTCATTGGGTCGATATGACGCATTTGGTATGACTTCTTATGGCAGGTTTAAGATATAGAAAAGCGGAAATCATGTTTGGGTTAATTTACATATTAGTCCCTGATATTTTTCATAATTATATAACAGTTCTTAAAATCATCCACTTCCCTGGACAACCATAGGAAATTAAAGTGGACGACCATATGGTTAAGCATAAGACCTCAACTAGAAACTCGTGTTTTTCGATCTCTCACTACATAGACTTGAACCCTAAGTTCTCACTTAGAAAGCAATGTTTCTCCAGCTAAACTAATAACAATTTTATATGTAATATTAAAAATTTTAAATATTATTTTTGGATTTACCAAACATCAAGGTAGTAAAAAATGACAATTGAAACGTTAAAAAAAAATGAACCATCTAAATATTTAATAATTAATTATATTGAGTGTTAAACGACTATCTATCTACTTAATTGGCATTTAAATGACCGCCTAACCCTCTAGTTGTCACTTTCTTCCATACAGTGATTATGATTTCATAAATAAATATTTTTATAACTACTATTTTATGTATAATAATAAATATTTTTTAAAAATTACCTAAATCTCTATCTAGATATTTTGGAGGTCCACTGCCTCAAGCCATATCTACACGTTTTGGCTATCTTTTCATAAATGGATTCTTCTACTTTTTCAATAATTGTGTGCACTGCACTAATTCTTAATCATTTAATTCCCTTATTTTAATTTTAGAAAATAAATAAAATTATAATTCTGATAGTTAGATAAATATTTTTCGAGTGAAACTGAGAATTGATCGATTTCTTCAATTCTGATATTTTGTTATTTAATTGACAAATAGAATCAATCAATTTCATCAATCTCTCAAATTTCAATATTTGATTAGAGTAGAAATTGATAAATTCAATGATTTATTTATAAGAAAATAGAAAAAATATAATAAACTTAATATTAAATTTAGAAAAATAATAAAATATTATATGAACAGCCCAAAAATAGATGGTTGTAGAAATATATTTTAATTAATTAGAAATTTATTTAATATAATTTTTAAATTTTATAGTCAAAATTTTTTTTGCAAACATAAAATACATACTTTTTTTAAAAAATGATGCTCTATTTATAAGTAATAGGAAAAATATGATACATCTAATATTAAAAATTAATAATGTTATGCAAAATGGCCCAAAAATAAAGAATTATATAAATATAATTTAATTAATTAGGACTTATTTAATATAAATTTTTTTCTTGTCAAAATTTTTTTTAATAAATTTAAAATAACTACATTTTTGAAAAAATAATTTATTTGTAGGTAAATTTAAAAAATATAATAAAGATAATATTAAAATTGATAAATTAATTTTAAAAAATTAATAACACCACCAAAACCCACATGATATTCATTGTCTCATCAATGCAACATGATTCCACTATATAAAATTCAACTAGGCATGTAACTCAATAAAAAAAATTTTAAAAATATTACATATAATTGAAAATACGTCTAATATTCATCCATACATTTAAAATTAAAATATACAAGTACATAATAATTTTTAACTCATATGATAATACAAAAAAAAAAATTTCTTTTCCAAACTTGTTCTTGTGCGGGATTTCCAACAATTTTTTCTTTTAATCTTACTTCATATTCCTATAGAGTTTGAGTTGCATCTACTAAAATAAGATAAAATTTGTAACAATTATATGAAAATTCATTGATCTAATCACGATAATCTAACTATAAAGTATAAATAGGAAGACATCTCCCACGAAACACAACACAATAATGCATTCTAAAAATATTTTGTAAACATCACTTGACATAAATACAAAATAGAATAAGGTACACGGTCGACTTTTAATCTGAAAATACAAATAAGGCACATAATCGATCATCAATGATAATGCACGAATAAAGTATATAGTCGGCCTATCAAAATAATATCAAAAAAACAAACAGTTGGTCTTCAATAGCATGATAAAATAAAAACACACAATCGACCTCATCATCCATATCATCAACAAGTGTCATACCATCAACCTCATTAACATATAAATGCTTACATCATGCTTTAAAAAGATAATGCTAAATCATTTCCATTTGAACCTCATCAAAATTAGGTACAAACACTACAGTATTTTACCTTATTCCCAATGTAATATGACGTTATTATAAATAAAATTTTTGTCAAAAATCATTAGCAACACTAATAAAACATTGCATTTAGTAACGTCATGAATATTCTAATATTAAATTAGTACTCCTAAAAACAAATAACAACTCTAAATATTGCTATCACTAATGGATAAATCTTAGCGTCAATAATAGTGCCATTAGTGGTGCTACAATAAGACTAAAGCCATTAGTATATAAGCACCACTAATGGCTTTAGGAAACTCTAGCCAGTAGCACCATATCATACCTTGTATTTATAACATAAATCAATTTTGAATACAATTTTTTTACAAATAATATGATTAACTATAGAACATAAACCAAGTGATACATATACAACCTTCAAAATTTAAATACAAATACAATTCATATACATCGAAATACAAGTTTAATAATAAAATATAAAATTATTATATAACACAAATCATTCAATGAAAAAAGAAAGAATATCACTTTGTACCTCTATTTGGTCATTGACTCTTAAATGGTCCTCTCATATAAGTTTAAATGAGTAAAAACATAAATTTAAAATTTATATAAGTAATAAAATATATAAATACTTATCACATAATTAACTCATATCCAAGTTTCCACTCCTGTACCTATATATGTTCCCAAGTTCTACCCCTCATATCTGTGTCCATATTCGTGTGCGTGGCTAGATCACATGTTCTCGTGCTCAATTCATCACCCTCACGTCTAAATCCTCATTCTTTTTCCTCTACCTATATCCGTGTGCGTGCCCAGATCACATGTTCTCGTGCTCAATTCAATCTCGTCAACACTTGCCAAAGATCCGCATAATATCTTTCTTTGCATTAGCCTCCAAATTTGTATTAGTCTAAACATAAGGACATTAGAGAAATCAGAAAACTACCAAATATGATAAATAAAATTATGCCAAAAAAAATGATATAAGTAGATATTATCATTATATTTGATCAAATCCGTTCCTTCTTCTTTTTAGTATAACCCACCAGTTCATGTAGTTTATTAACAACTTGTTATCTTTTGCAAAAATCTTCAACTGAATTGAGAGTCGTATCGAATTCTCGCCAATAACCTAATCGTAACAATTGACATTAAGCAATAATTTGAATTCATCAATATCCCAAACCCCTATAGGTTTGCTAAGGTTATGACCGGTCATATTCGTGGAAGCTACAGAAGAACCTATAAATTATATAAAATAAGAAATTAAATTGTATGTTAAAAATATTAAATCAAGTTAAATACGAGCTTGATAAATTTAGTAATAAATTGCATATCCTCATCACTATCATGATGTATATCATGATCTAATTGCTTTATTACTTGTGGAGTCTTCATCAAAATCTCCACTTATCTTGAACCTCAAATTCGCAATCTCAACATTTTACAATCCCTTCGCTATGTCTTTTACATATCTCATCTTTCCTTTGCAATCCATGATGATTTACAAATGAAAAACATATTTAAAAAAAATAATTTCACAAAATACATATATCACAAACAAACAATAAATATCTAGAAAATACTTACAAATATAAAGAGAGTAAATCATGTAGCCAATTTCACAAAGTAGTACACCAATCAGATCACCTGAAATGTAATGAAAAAAAAAAAACATCAGTTAAAGAAGCCAACATAATAATAAATAATAATAAATAACAAAGAATCATTCGTAGCAAATTTTAATCTAATATGATAATAACAGTTACCCATCATTTTCTTCAAATATGAAATCATCATTATTATTATTGTTATTATATTTGTCATCTTTCAAAAGGATTTACTTTTCGGTATCGAACTTATTAATTACATTGTCATCTTCATGATTTTCTTCTGCACAAAACTGAAATGAATTAATATATGATGTATCTATTATTATTCTTTAATATTTATGCGTTCAAATTCATAATTAAAATTGTTCAACTGTTGTGTGATGCATAGTTTTGCAATTGTTATCGCCTGCTAGGTGGTCCAAGACATCAAAATACTCCCTCAAAGTCATCTTTACAACCACGAATCATTCCAAATCTAAAGAATTAGTTACGAAAATACCCGATGTACTTGACATATAAGAATATAAGGTTTATTTTCACATTGGTTTTGTTTGTATATTAAATAGTTAAAATTCACTATTATCTATTCAAATTTATTGGTTATCACTCCGATATTATTGTCGACCTAATTACACTTTAATAATACAAACTTAAGTTCATTATTATATCATATTTTACTAATATCCGTTAAAACATCATATAACTATACAACTCCTAATATGGATTTTTTATCTTTTATGCTTACAAAATTTCTAATAATTGCCTTCAAAATCACATCGCTGTTTTGTGTACAATAGATCATCTCCTACATTTTCGTATGAAATCGAAGACTATTTACAATATATTTCGAGAATCTCCTTGTCTATTTATCAGTATCAACTACTAAAAGTAATATTTAACTCGAAATCTTAGACACCTTATCTCTTCTTTCTAATTTAGCAACCTAAAATAAGTCATGTGTTAGGAGTCAAACACATAAATGCTTACATAACGTATAGATTAAATCTTAATTATACTTACATGCTCTCGGAATCACTTACCAAAAGTGTTATTATAAATTTTCTCTCGTTCAAATTCTCCACTTCAACATCATCTATCAATCTTTATTGACTTTAAATATTCCTTATAAAATACATTTTTATTATTTTTGAAGGTAAATAATTAATATTATAGTTTATTACTGTCAATCAAATCATTGCATGTACTTGCAAAAGATTGGATACAGATGGCTATTTACTACAATAAACAAAAAGACTCCAGTATATGAATAACATTTTTTCTTAAAACATTCACAGCACTAACACAACACCCAATGGGTGGTTCTTCTCTGCTCTCTAATGGATTTGAGCTCCAATGGCTTGGAAGCAGGAGAAGCCATGTGCAGGTATTGCCACTCACCACATGGCAATTTCCCTCCAATGTACATTGAAGAGGCCAATCACAAATTTAAACATCAACTTGTTGTTATTTCCTAACAAGCAAAAACAGGCCAATCCAATGTCCATTATTTTACTTCCGAACAAGCAAAATTAGGCAAGTTTTCATTCATGGGATCAGAAACCGTTGCTTAAAGAAAACAACTCCTAGACCTCACCTATTGCTGCCTATTTGCCTGAAAAACAACAGCACTCCACTAAAAACAAAGGAACCACTTTTTTTCAATGCCTGATCGTTGCAAGCAAATAATTTCACCCTTCAATCATGAAAAAAATCTCAAATATATATAAATTTTTATATGTTTAGTTCTTTTTCTCTTTGTTTCTGTTCAAAGAGAAGAAAATAACTTGGACAAGAGCCAATTGGTGGAGGCGAAGAACAGACGTGCAGGGAGCTGGCCAATGGGAGCAGGTGCGGAGGGATCCAATCAGTGGGCAGCCAACGGGAAGCATGCGCGCAGGGAGCCAGCGGGTGGCACTGGAAGTCGACAGGCCGGGAAGCTTGTGCATGGGAAGCCAACAGGAGAGGAGCAGGTGTGCAAGCGCAAGAAGTCGATGGGTCAGGAGCATGCAAGTGGGAGCCAATGAGTGGAGAGCTTGTGTGCGGGAAAGAAAAGGGGGGGTGGGGTGTGGGGGTGGGTGTGCAATTGGCACTCAAGTGCAGGGAGCTAGCGAATGAATAGGAGCCAGTGATGTAGGCATTCGGCAAGATCTTTGTGAGGAATAGGGCAAGTAGGAATAGGGCATGCGATTTGTACATTGGACTATTGTCGAGTATTATACACCCATTAGTGGCCTTAGTCGTCATTTGAATCAACGGTCATAAAACGATTGTAAAGAACACAACATACATACATTATATTAACTTGAGTTTTGAACGAAAAGAAAAGAATCTCATCTAATATACGAAAATGATTTTTCAAAATCCCAAATGCACGTTCTACTTTAGACCTTAGGGATGCGTATATGTAATTAAACCACTCTTTCACATATTGTGATGGCCTTCCAAATTGATCCTTCATGTGATATCTAACACTCATGTATGGTACAATAAAATCAACCATTGTTATGTAATTAACATCGACAAAATAGTATTTTTCCTATAAGAAAATTAACCCGATCATCATACTATACATAAATACTTGACGTAGTTATTAACAAAAATAAATACTTTCTATTTGCTACAAACGATCGGATGAAGAGCAAGAAATAGCATGCCTCAAAATAGTAAAGTCATTTGCAAATCTCTCTCATTTTACCAAAATATACAAAAACCTAAGGCCGACATTAATTGTAGTTAACACATTTTACATAACACCTTTACATTCACGAAAATATACAATTATATCAATCAAAACTCAAGTATGTACATGTATTCTATTAATTATTTCAATGTAATCTTACATAAAATGCAATCAAATATTATCAGCAAATATTTAATCAACGAAAAATAATAATTATGAATAACATATCTTAAATCACATATAGTAATTAGTGTTGTTCTTTATAATAGGATACGTCGAAAAGACTGTCTGAAACATTAACTGATCTCTAATACCACATATAATTTTGAAACATGCTTTAAAGTATCGACTGATCGTCTCACCAAATTTTATGAAAATTATCTTTATGTTCCCGTTCATTGAATGAAAATTAATATACTGCAAAAATATCGCAAATTACTCCTCAATAATGACATATCGTGTATTACACTTCAAATTTTGATCTCTCAAGATATTGACCAAATTTATGAATACAAGAATACTCATTCTTAAATAGTCTAGATAATTATTTCTTTCATCATATAAAATATTTTAAAAATTATCATCCCTAAAAAATTCTCTATTAACTATTGGTTCAATATTCCGTCTAAATTTTTATTCTTTTAATCAATATTTGAACTATCAAACATGAGGCAATGAAATAACAATATCCAATAGTTTAAATGCTTAATAATTCTAAATTATCGTCATCCATCTAATAATTACATATTTGTCAAAATAAGGATCATATTTTCAAAACTATCACATCAAACCAAGCAAAGGATTACATGCAAACAACACTCTTCTCCACATTAAAATTTTTAGATCAAAGCAAATAATATCTTAGTGAGAATGTTTAGCAACATATTTTAACATGTTCTTCATATTTGAATATAATTAAGGCAAAATGAATAAAAGGATAGAAAATCAGTAAAAATGTCCAAGTCAAACATAATAAAAATAGACCCTAATGTGCAGTAAAAGATTAAAGTCAAAAACAAGGTAACATCATCGAACAAGCAAGAATATGTTCGGATGCAGAAATAATAATAATAATAATGTTTCATCAACATACCATTTGCATACTTCCTAATCAAGACCCCGATCCCTACTCAATATTATCCTTCTATCATGTCCATCATTTAAAACCCAAGCATTAGATGAATCCTTCAAAACATCATTTTGCTATTTAACAGGATAGATTATGTAACAATAATCACTCATTTTGATTCCAACTCAAAAATAACATTCTATAGTATAAATGTACCAGATATGAAGCCATCTCAAAGCATCTAAGTTTTTGCAAGTATTTCCATTTTGCAGCATCATCATAATCCTATACTACAACAAGAAATGTGGCAGATCCTGAACGAGAGCATATAAGGTCATAGCAACAAGCCAATAACATAGTCCATATCTAACCCAATTGATGAAAAGTTTCTTTCTATCAATTTCTAGAAGGTAAACTAAATTAAGAGCTTTTATCTACTGAAAGTTATTGCCACTTTTCACATCTAGAATCAACAAGTAGACATTTGGCTATGGGAGCACTAGTGATTCAATGGAGATGGGGTAGAACCAAAAAAGAACAAAACTTGCCAACAAATTGAACACAATAACCAAAAGTTAATTGAAGTAAATTGCCACTCTCCACATGGAATCAAGATAAAAAAAAAGGTCAAACTGTGAACATTACAAATGACACAAAAAAATCTTGTGTCCTCTAAATCCACATCAAATTCTAAAACTTATTGAAAACCATAGTATGATAGTCATGAATAACAAAGGCAAAGAAAAGGATGTCATCCTCAATTAAAATGACAAAAATAGCAAAAAAAATTCATGCACTATTTTATCCTCACCACAGATCTAGCAAAGAGAAGCTTTTATCAGATGACATGACAGCATAAACTCAATTTTTAACTTATCTCCGGAAAAATAAGGGCTAAAATTAGACCAATAGGATCCCCATACAACAACATGTCAAATTCAAGGGAAATTTTATGTATTCACATCGATTACTCTTTTTTCTACTTCTCATACAGTTCTTTAGCAAAACTAATGATTTGGCTAGTTATCATATGCTCAAGAGCATCTACGACTCTTTTGAAACTATTCACCAATATAACAAAAACATTACTACCAATTGACTCTGACCGCTTATGCCTGACCCTTTCCTCTTCTTTGGTCATTCAGGTCCTCAAATCCAGCCGCCTACATTTGCATCTGAAGCTTAGAGTCCATATCATTCATCTATTCAAATTAACCATCCCCATAACACAATATAGTTGCAGATTAGCTCAAACATAACTATTAGCATAATTCAAAAGGAAAATGAATACAAGCGTACACTTCTAAGATCTAACATCACAGTGCATATTTCATATTTCATGGAAGCAAGTATCACAACCTACACCTCGACTATTGGTTTCTTAACAAGAAAATTATATTTCCTTGCTCCATTTGCAACTTCAGCAACAACTTGTTAGATTGCAGCATTTCATCTAACACCAGAAAATTCTTCAATATCTGAAGTCCTGAGATCACTCTAAATATAACTCATCAAGTCTACATGTTCACATCCAAGTTATCGATTTCATGTGTTCCAAACTATTTCATCCAAATGACTGAACGAAATAAAGAACCATGACAAATTGATCCTCACAAAAAAAAATTTCTTACAATCTACAAGCTGCAGTTGCCAAGCAAGTCGGCCCAATGTTGGCGCATCCCTTCATCCATACTGTAGAACATGCGGGCTTCAAGGTCACTGGGACATGAGGTGCTTATATGCTCTGTGTACGTACTCTGTAGAATAGCCAAGTTCCTTTAGCTTGTGGACCTTCTCGTCCAGTTCTTTGGCTAAACTAGGGTTTTGGCTAGTTCTATGTAGTAATACATAAAGCAATAAGATGCAACAATAAATGTCATGGCAGCCACATGTATTATTTGCATCTCAAGCTTAAGAGTCCATTTCATCCATCTACACAAATCAACCTCACCAAAACCGAATATAGTTCCAGATTAGTTCCAACATAACTACTAGCATAATTCAAAAGGAAATCTAGATACAAAGTTAGGCTTCTGAAGTTCTAATATCAAAACACATGTTTCATCGCTAATTTGACAAAAAACTAATTTTCCTTGTTTCTTTGCAACTTCAGCAACAATTCTATAGATTGCAGAACTTCATCTAACACTAAAAAAATGTTCCGAAGTTTCAAAGTGTTGAGATGGCTCCTAACATAACTCATCAAGTCTACATATTCATATCAAAGTTTAAATTCCATGTGTTCAGCACTATCTGAAAGTCAAAAGAATAATGTCTGAATGCCTGACAGAAAAGGAAAAAGCACCAGGACAAATTGATCCTCACCAAAAGTTTTTTCTTAATACCCTATTTCAAGCCAAAATTACCGCCAATTCCAGATTGAATCAACATGCATTCAACACCAAAAAACCCGTTTTACTCATAAAAAACTAGAGAAATTCCATCAAACTACAAGAAAACACAACTCCTTCCAATCACGTTAAAATTCTAAAATCTTCTCGGGGACTACATCAACATAAATTTTGACAAAGGAAAAACAAAATTTTAAGTAAAATTAACCAACTCTTAGCCATCCGGGTCCCCTAAAACACCAATTTTGAATCATAGGAACTGATAAATCATCTTGCTTACCTATTCTCAATCCAAATTGCAACAAAAAAATAAAGCAATCCAGCAAAACCTGGAGCAAAATCACCACGGAAAAGATCAAATTGGCGCACCTGGTGGCGAGCAGCGAAGTGGCGCTGAGCTGGAGCAATCGGTCGGGCAGAAACCCCAGACGACAGTGTAGTGGGGACTGGGGGCGGAGATTTTATCGAGGAAAGAGAAAGCCAAAAGTCACGCTAACGAGCGAACCCAAAAATGGAGATTTTATCCTAGAAAATATATATAGCCCCGTAGGAAAATGACATAATTGCACATAAAACCTCTGAGGTTTCAACCTTTTTTACAAAAGACTTCTACCTCGATTTTTTTTTTTTTGGTGGAGATTGATTTTTTGTTGTTAACTCAAGGTAGTGATGACTGAGACGGATTACATTCATTTAGGTTGAAATTAACCAACTTTTTAAGTAAAGGTTTCAATTCCAATAACGAAAATTTTCACAATTAATAGGTTTATAAATGTCTTCTTCTGTGCCTATTTAATGCATATTTTGCATATTTTACTGACTTTGATCAATCAAAATCTAAACTTTTTTTACCGAATAATGGAGAGATTTTTTGAATTGCTAGCTAATCAACCATCCCAATCTTATTTACTTGGCATCAAGCATTCCCCCCTGCATTAAAATTCAAATATGTTTAATAACGGTATAGATATGCCCACAAAGAACCACTCAACCCAGTTGATCGGACATCCAGATTTACAGTGCACAGAGTAAATAAAGAATAACACACAAATTTCAATTGAGCTTGAGAGCATCAATGGCATGATGATACAAGAGGAACACATTTAAGTTTCAGTTGTTCAGCAGTGGTGTGAAACTTCGCCTTGAATCACAGCTGCGAACCTGTTTTTGAAACATAAATTAGTTCTGTACAAACAAGCATCATGAAGACTTCATCTCAAGGTGAGGGAAATGAAGGCCTCAACCAAGAGCTAAAATCCCCCGATGTCTCCTAGCTAATAATTCATTAATTACAAATCCAAATCTACATTATGTACAGGAGAATGGTGGGATGGTAAGGCCAGATGATTCAGCAGGATTTCCCATCCGTTCCAACAGTTGCTTACCTTTCAATCATGCAAATAGATATTTTCACTGTTTCTTTTTCTCTTTTGTTTTTACTCTTTTTTTCTCCTTTTTGATGGCTCGACAGAAAATATCACAAATAACTGATGAAGTACAAGTAATGGTGCGCCGTTATGGGGTTGAAGATGAGCTTTCCAGATAACTTTTATTGCATGTGAAGTCATTAGATGATAATTGTGGCAGGAATTTGCTATTTTTACCTATACATCGGGGTTGATGAGGTGGCTTTCAACCTGTTCCAATTAGTAAGATAATATGAGGACAAAATTGAACAAGAATCACAGGGTGACTTGGAATTTGAATATTCATACCTTCTTCGGAGAAGGCAAATACACCACCCAGCATGTCATCATTTTCACCATCTTCCACAAGCTTTTCTCTCTCGCAGTGGCTGCTGCTGCTGTCCACATCCGTGGCAGCTTCAGTTAACTCACGGCAGTCATCGAGCTCAGATACTTTACAATAGCCTTCATGGAAATATTGAGTGAACTCTACTGAGTTATGTGAATCAGTAATTTCTGCCTGTTCAACATGGAAGTCAGGAATACAGGCATCTATGATCTCACTCTCTGGACTGCTGCTTGAAGAGTTAGCCTCCTTAATGATAGAGCAATCCATATGAGAATCAACTTTGCAGTCTGTGTAATCAAAAGAGGCACAATTTTGGCCTGAGAATCTTCTCGGCAACCCAGCAGATGCATCCACTTGGGCCTCGGCAGTTGCACCAAGACGTCCATCTTCTAATACACAATGGGGCATGGAAGCTGAACTCTGGATAGATCCTAGCTGCAAGCTTACAGGTATGCATGGTCCTGTGTGAAACAGATTAAAGATATTGCGAACAGATTTTCCATGATGTTTGAACAGATGACAAGCAATTGTACCAAAACCAAACAAGAAATTACTTGCATTCTATTCTTACCATTTTTTGAGCTAAGCTTGGTTGATGCAGGCCCTGAGTCCCCATTAGCAGCATGCTGGATTAAAATACTATCTACTGACGCAGTAGAGTCTGGAGATGAGGAGTGATATCTTTCTCCGGAAAGACCCCTGTAAGAAAGCAAAATGAAACAATTGGGTGTCCTCATAAGTTAGTGCTTCAGATTTATCAACTGACAAAACATATAACATCTTATGCCACAGTTTGAAGACAACAATCTGAGTAATTTAAATATCCATTTAATTAACAGGCAAACATATGCATAAAAAATGATAAGAAACAACTATATGAAGATTTCTCAAAAAAGAAAAAAAACTACAGGAATATTTTAGAAATAAAAGGTTGTAAAGAAAACTAAGAACTTATTCTATCATAAAGGCTCCGTTTGATAAAATGTTAAAGTTGGTTAAGGGTGTGTATAAAATGCATGCATTACAGTTTTATTCATTCATTTTCGACCACAAAAAATGTGATGATTGCACTTCACACACACCTCTAACTAGCTTTAACATTTCACCGAAAGGAGCCAAAGAACATGAGAAAAACACTTCATTAATAAATCACAAAACTAAATTTTATTTTTTTTGCATAAGATTTTACATACTCATGGCCATCTCTTTACAATTTGTTTTCTGGCAAAGGTACACATCAATTTGAACTTCTTGCTAACTATATCTTGTTGATCTCATATTAAAAAACAAAAACCAACTAAAATAGGAGTATGATTTTCGGAATTATCAGTCCAAGTAAACAACAAGATTCGAAAATCAACCAAAAGTATATTTTGCTTTTGCAACCTCCTGATCCACAGCAAATAAAAAGTGCTGTAACTCTCTCCCCTGGAAATTCACTTCTTTTTGCACCAAACTTCCTTTAATTTCTGGTCAGCTGATTTGACCAAATCTGGAGCCTTACATTTCTCCTTCTGTGCTTAAATATATCACTCAGTACAGTGGCTTCCTTGTAACCTTCTCCATTAAAAACTCATTTTAGACCAGCACCACAGCCCCTGATCTTGTTCAGATAAATTATTTTGAATGTTAATCTCTATACCATGCAGTCCATGGCATATTGAGATCTCTTATTTCTTTGGAAAAATATGAATAAAGATAATAGACATTCTTGCCTGCAATTGCAGGACTGGGTGCAAAACATGCACAACACAAATCACACCACGTGGCCATGGCACAACCATAGGGATGTCATCCGGCAGCCCACTTTGATGTCATTTGACATCTCTGTGAGTAATTCTTGAATGTGGCAAGCCTTTAGGTTATGCATTTGGTAGATTTGGCTGAACCAAACTACCATAGAAATTGAGCGACTACTTAAGTTCTATAAAAACTGTCAAGCAACTGAACTCAGGTGTGGAAATCTAAACCAGAATGAGCTTTTTTCAGTTCAATTGATGAAGCAAAAACTAAATTAGGTCCGAGAGAAGCATGAATTGAGCTGGACTTTGGCCAAGTGGTTATATTACTAGCTATGTATATAAACCAATCAAATTATTCGATTGATTCAATTTCCACAAAGAAACCAAGACTAAATTGAGAAATTGAAAAGAAAAAAAGGATCGAACCAACCCAAACAACCAAATCGACCAAAGTGGTTTAACTAAATAGGGTAGGTTCAGTCAATTTATTGTGTTTGCCTGTAATATAGCATGTTATTGTGGAAATTCACTACACAGATATGATTACTGTACTAATTTCATCACTTGGCAAAACAATCAATCCATGAAATTATTTGTCAAAGAAAATCAATCCACCCCTAATTTGGTTCATTATTCAATTTAGGAAACTATCCATTAATTATCTCACCAATCATCAATTTCATTTCTGTTGAATATTTGGTGACACCATTCACCATCAAAAAGTTAAAAAATAGACACCAAGGAAGCCAAGGAGGCACCATGTACCATGTGGAATGCAAAATGTGGCAGTAAAAAGAAAATCCACCTGAGGAACCATAACACACCATAAAATAGGTGCCATATGTGTGCCATGTGGTGTCATCATGAGTAACTAATGGCATTTATGTGCGCAATGTAACGCATGAGATCAACTGAATGCTCTTACCCACAATGAAGTATTGACCTACAATTGCATTATTATGCAATCCATGATAGTAAGCATTTGCAAAAGCATATCTTGAATACGAGAAAGCATATTTCCTTCCGAGATGGTAAATATTGGAGCAGTCCACATAAATCATATCAGGGTCTTAAAAGGCAAAAAAATGAAATACATGCCAGTAAAATGATTAATTTTTAGCAGTGTTGCAGATCAGCTTACATAAATAAATATTGTATATAATTGAAAGGGATATGTTTAAAATCAATACCTCAAGTTGAAAGGGTGCCACTACTTGAGCTAAAATATCCAAATCACAGAAGAATACTAATGGGTGAAACAATGTGTGTACACTTGGGTTAAACTAGCTATCTATTTTGTTCTAGAGCATGATTGGACACTCGAGACATCCCTTACTGAAATCTTGCCAGTTCTCATATCAACCCCTTAAGACAATAGAAGTATAAAAACCAGCAGAATACAAATTTTGTTTCCTCCCTGAAATCTGAAAGACTATTAGATCTAAAGGCTAATGAATCATTGTTCTTGCAGTTTTTTTATTTGTTTTTAAACTAACTAGAAAAGTGAAACCCAAAGAGTTAATCACTTAGCACATTTAAATTGACAACATTGCTTCAGCACCTGCTATCGAAAAGGATATCATATCTTCATTGAACTCACACAAAACAATAAACATTGCCTCAAATCAACAACTGAATCATGTTGGGAATGGACCTATACGATATATGTATATATCACAGATCATCAAAAGGATTACAATGTATATGCTTCAGTTGACAACAAAATATTCAGAGGTTTTACTAAATCTAAAGATTTTGTGAAACCTTATGATCATTATGCCCAAACCTTTTAAGAGAATTGATGGCACTGTCACAGTCACTAGGCAAGTAAAATCAATGTGCTTTAATTTGTTTACAGTAAAATTTTGAGGCACAAGAAAGTCAGAAGTGATTTTCATCAGTTATTGCATTGACAAATAAGATGAACCCCCATACTTCTCTCATATGAGTAAATAAGGGCCAGAAGTTTGCCAATTCTAAAATAGCATTGAAAACCAGTTCAAGTTCATGAGTCACATTCTACTTTGAGAATATTGCAGGCACAATGAAAATATTACAACAAAATGACCATTAATGATAACATTAGAGGATTGTAGAGAGTAAATAACGAAAAATAGATATTACCTGTCACTCCATTTGGGATGAGCACTGTGGAATTGCTCAAAAACAGGAAGCAAATCCTTTCGTCTAATTTCAACCTCTTGAAGCAATAACTTCTCGACTTCCAGTTCTCCACCAGCACAGTCATTGATAGATTCATCATTTGCTCTCAATGGACTCATCATATAAAAGAAAATCTAAAAGCCACACATTTCATCACTGCTGAAGTGGAGCACAGAAATTAATCAAAAATTTGGACAAGTACAACCTAAAATACCTTGGGTTGTTGCCATATTGGTGTTCTCCCAGAACTAATATGTACTTCCGCATTGGATAGGTACAAGTGAGGTCTTTCATGAGATGGCACAGATTGCTTTCCAGCCATACTACCAGCAGATGAAATTGAAAAAGAAGTGTCATCATCCCCACAATCACAAGTATCTATATTCATTGTGGTGTTTTGTTGTTTGGTCAAGATAACGTCTGAAATGCTTTCTTCTCTTTCAGGCCAATTTGATCTTCTGCATACATCCCACCATTGCACTGGTTCAGCATTTACATGTGAGTCCTCATCTTGAAATTGCAATCGAGGACTTGCTCCACTCCTTGAACTGCTGTCACATGAATCTGAGCCCAAAGATGGCACAAGTTCATGCTGAATCAAGTGACCAGATGGAGAATAAACCAAAAGATGTTCCAATGAACTAAGCTTTGACTGAGCTTGTGAATTATCACGGTATACTGAATTGTGAAAAACAGTCGCAAGAGCACCAGACGGTACAAGTGTTTTCCCAGCTGCAGATGCAGCAACATTACTAACGGTATTTAGCCAACCAGAATTAGCATTTTTAATCCTACTAACCACAGAGAGTGTAGTAGTAGGAGGAGGAGGTTGAAGAAATTTCTGATCAATCAGGTAAGAAGAATGAGACCACCACGGCAAGGTAAGACTAGGTGCAAGGACTGAACCATCACCATTAGGACTTTGTGGCAGAAGACTTGCTTCACCACCAAAAGGGGACAAGACGAAAATATGGCAGGTACCCCGGGATGAAACAATTGCTATCCACTGACTGTAATGACTAAAACAGATGTCCTGTATGACCTGAAATAAAATAGCAAGAGCCAATGATCATTAAAGGAAATGGACTTTTCAATTATTCACAGAAGATGAATAAATTTGTGTGCTTACAGCTGTTGTCAGTCCACGATATAGCTTGTACAGATGGACATGAGATGCAGTCCAATCATACCGCGTTGAGCTTGAATGGTTCAGAATACAATTAGGCATTATCCTGAAGACATTGATATTGTGTCCGTGTACAGATGCAGTTACCAAGAGCGTACCACTAGGGTCAAAACATAACGCAGATATAGGACTAGTATGAGCCCTAAATTGGGAGATAACCTCTTTTGAAACAAAATCCTTCACCACAACCTGCACCAGCCATTATAACTAAAGTTAGAAAACAACTTGTATGGAGAAGAATTGTATACATAATGCCCAGATTTAATTAAATTAATCGCAGTTTCATGCATGTTTGCCTTTGAGTATTCATCAACATCTGCTGCAGGGGCTTGTGTAGGAGAGACAATTAGCATGTGTATATGAGTTTGAAACTAACCATTCCCGCATTGTCAGTGTCACTTGCATGAGTTGTTGGAGGAACCCTTCCAGTCTTCTTGCTTGAACACGTTGACAAAGGAGAACCAGAACCATCAGGTAAGAGCTCCTGATAGTATTTGGAAAAGGTTTTGTAACCCATATCACCTAGAGTGAGTATTCCAGTAGCCAGCTGTTTACTGGACTCCATAGCATAACGAGCAACTAAGCTACCATTGCCCGGCGAGGTTGAGGGGCTTACTCCTGGAGAAGGTGTAAGGTTTTGTGGACTAAGACGTCCTGTATTTGACATCAGAGGATTGTTGGAAGCATAAGCTAACCATCTTGGACCAACACCCATAGGGCCATAGCCAATGCTGATGCCAATAGGTCCTTGCAATGGATAAGTTAGCACACTAAACTTGTTCTCAAGAGTCACCGCATCAAAGCAATATATCTGCCACATAAAAATCTAGCTGTCAGCAATGCTAGACCAAGTTTAGGTGCAACAATACATTATTAGACTGGAGAAATAAACAATGTAAGTTCCTACTTGTGCTGCAAGGGCAATGGCAACTATTCGGGGACTGCATCGCACCATGTATACAGCAGATCGAAACCTCAGAACATGCACATAACTGTGAGATTTTAGTGAAAAGAACCGAACTACTGTCGGAGTGGAAATGCAACTTCCTTGTTGAGGTTCATTTGCAGTCTCTCTAATCAATGCACTCAGCCGGCCACCTTGAACCATTCCCAAGCCATTGGTTTCATCACCAGCAACAACGAGTAGCAAAGGATGTGATGCTGTAAATCCCTCACACCCCTCTGATTTTGATGGGATGGACTGCACTTGTAAGAAGGTAACAGGACCATCACGCTTCGAGACCAGTTCACAGATATTGGAGGCATCCTCAACATCAAGTACTTGAAATCCATTCGAATAACCTAGTAGAAGAACATGTTTGTAGGAAGATGAGCCAAGCTCTAGCTTGTCAAATCCAGCCCATAGAACCTGCTCAAATAACAGAATTTCGCATTTTAAGGCATTCACGATATCGAACTGCAGGTAAAAAAAGTGTTTCCTAAAATATAACGCAGAATATCATTTCAGAACTTGCAACAAGAAAAAAGAGCACAATTAAAACAAAATGACACTTCATCAAATCAAACAGGTGGGCATGTTCTATTCTCAGTACATATTTCCAGTTATCAAGAATCAGAAGGCACATATCTATCTACTTTGCATATATTCTCTTTCCATCTTCACCAAAAAATAGTCTCTTCCATAATTGCCGCATTCTAACTGACAATAAAAATCCATTTCTCATCTTATAGAAATGTAGAGAATCAGCATTGTTCACGTTTTGATTTTGTGTATGTATTCTAAGGCCAAATTAGAATCTCCAGCAGAGAACAATAATAATCTTCAAGTAAATGAATTAGGTGGACTACAAACATATGAACACTCAAAAGAAAATTCATATCTGCAATCATACAGAGAGAAAAAAAAATAAACTTTTTGCTCAAAAAAACCTAGACGTTGAAGATAAATCACAGTTCAGTTGACAGCAGCTAAAGAAAAGAACAAATACCAAATGAACTCAAAGCTATGAAACACCTCAAAAATGTCTCTACGTTTGCCACAAAACCCTGATAAAACTAGGTTGCAACACCCAAAGGAACTCAATTTACCACGACTACGAATGCAACGGGCCAATCAACAAATGAATCAAAAATCAAATCATTGAAATCAAAGTCCAATCTTTCCTCTTTCATCCAACCGCCCATATCCCCCATCATAGCAATCAAATAATTGCAACTAAGAAAGCAACCGAAATTATCAATTCCGTCCAATTTCAAAGCCACACCACCAACAAATCACACAAAATCCAAAACACCTCAAATTCCCGCGAGATCGCGGCCAACCTTGTCCTTCTCCTCCTCCGCCGGAGTGGCGATCGAGGCCGCGACGGACGCCCCAGCCGATCGTACGGTGGACGCGACGTTTCCAGCGTTCGCCGAAACGGTCTTGAGGCAGGACGAAATGATCCGCAGCGAGCTCGGAAGAAGCCCGTTCCTACCTCCACCGCCGCCACCCTTTCCCCTCCTCATCCTCCACTCTCTCCACCGACCACCTCCTCCACCGGCTCACCGGCTGTCCCCCGCCGGCGAAAAGAAAGACCATCCAGCGGCGCGATCGGGAGCTCGCCAGAAAGGGGTTCGCCGGCGAAGGGTGGATCTCTAGATAGCGAGCTTGGAGTTCACGACGGGCATGGCTGCTGCTCCGCTTCCAAGACGAAACCTACCCTCCGCCTTCTTCGCTTTCGTTTTCCTTTTTTTTTTTTTTTTCCTTTTGCTTGCGCCTCAATCACTGTTGTTACCGTGTATCGCAGCTGTTGCTCTCGGTCAATTTATAGGTCCAAGTTATCCCCGGTCTGTTGTACCGCACGTACTGGTTAACGAAGAAGCTCTGTTTTTTTGCGATTAGCCCATCAATTTGTGGTATTACTTGATTACACTCCATTTATTTGTTCCTTTTCAGTCTTCGGTACACGGAGTTTTGTTTTTTCCGAGCAACTTGAAGTTACCATTAATAATCTTATTAAAAATAAAGAATAAAATGATACAAAATATCATTACAAAATATCAAAACCTATAGCTGTTCATCCCCTCAAAATAAAAATACAAAAAGCCCCAATAAGTGAAGTGATTTTTTTTTTTTGATAGCGGTCCCCTTCCTCTACATAATATCCTCCCAGTCTAATTATGGCTCAGTATCAAATCTTTTTTTTTTTTTTGTTGGACCTACTAGGGCCTGTTTGATACGCGGTCAAGGTCAAGACTAGTGAACCACTTTTGTAAACTAATATCTTTTTATCAAAATTAAAACTTCAATAATTTAAAGCTCAAAAAATTATTTACTTTTTTATAATAATTTAATTTAATAATAATATAAAATAATAAATATTAATTTCATAAGAAAAAAAATTCTAAAAAAATTGATCTGGTCCCTAACCACATTCCAAACACACAGCTCTATAGTACAAGAATTTCATTAATTTTCATAGCATAGTAAAAAATAGCTCTAGTTGATTTTGCTGATTTGCAAAAACAACACATAACCATGAATGAAATAAAGATATAATAGTTGGGATGATATCTCCTGTGTCTTTAGATTTATTTTGAAAAATTCTCCTATTCCTTTCCAGCCATATTACCTATAAAACCAACTTTACCATGTTACATGCCGATTTCTTGTCTTTCTACTGAGAAGAGTTGTTCCCAACTTATTATACCAAGTAACTCTTATTTTAACCAAAATTACCTCCATCTCATCTTATGTATACTTGGCAATTATATTACTCGCTGATCATGAGCTCTTCCAAAAAAAATCCTATCCAAACAAAATACTCCTCTATAACCAAAATTTATAATTTAATTAGTTTAATCATTATACAACTATTGAAATTTCATATGAAAAACATCTCAAACTATTTTTTAAAAATATTATTTTATTATTTTCGACGAAAATATTTTTTATATTATGATTTTTATAAACTAGATATTGCAATGAAAAAACAAATAAACAAAGTCGTGAGAAAATGATTTTCTCACAAGTTCAATAAAATGAATTTTTTATTTATTAGAAATTGATGTTGTTCTTGTTAAATCAAGTTATATATTATATCAGATAGACAAATTTCAGATTAAGTGGTGAATTATCTACTGAGTAGAGTACATTCTTGTATATAACTTTTAGACTTCATGTATATATTTACTTTTACTGATAAACCAAACCATATTCTGCCAAAAAAATGTTGATTAAGGGGCCTTTTTAATGGATGAAAGTAATTAATTCCGTAAATATCAAGAATGCAAGGGCTAATCCGTTCATGCACAAAATACCAAGAAATTGCAGGGGCTTATTTGCTAAACTTAGGCCAGGATGGAAGTAGTTTAGTTAAGGATATGCTCGCGAGGAAGCAGAACGAGGGGCATATTTGAAAAATGGTAGGAGGAATATTAGATTAGATCCCTTCCGGACCTTCCTACTCTCGTCCGATCGAAATCGGAAGGTCCCGATATTTCCAAGCTTGGGATAAAAGCCCGATGCGACGGATTAAGGCCAAGGGATGGCGAGGGACGAAGGTATGGCCGTCCATATGCCTCGGGATCTGGTCCGGAGCCGATCTGGAGGAAGGATGTTGGTGGTCGAGGCTTTGAGGAGTGGATTTTAGGGCAAATAGGCTGGAGACAGGGTTTCCTGCAAGTTGACCGTTGACTTACTTGAAATTTCCGTATTTTGGGGTAAAAAGATTTTTTTGATGAAAATGGTTTTATGATCTGGTTCTGATTGTGATTTTGATTAAAAGTCTAAATATTTCAATTCTATTAAATTTGGTGTGTGTGGCCAAATTATTTGGAAATTCGTGCAAGTAAGAGCGAAAATTAGTCTTTATTTGAGTCTAATGTCAATGAATTAGTTAAATATTTATTTATTTCATTAAGGAGTTGTCTGTTTACGATAGAAATTGATAGTTTGAAAAAATTAGACTTTTCAAAATTTGGGAGTATTGAAATTTTGAAATTTTCGGTGTGTCTGATTCGAGGGATCTGAAAATATTGAATTTTCAAATTATTTATTTAGTTCAAAATTTTTTATTTTTTTAAATTTTAAATCATTTTTGTAAATCAAGCGTTAAATATTAAAAGGTTAAATATTGATATTAATTTTTTAAATTACTAAAAATACATTGAATATCTAAATATTTTAGAATTTCAAAATTTCAAAAAAATATCTCTAATTATTTAAAAATTCGAAGATTATTTGAGGTGATGTGAGCTTAAAATTTTTTTTGGACATTAATTTTTCAGCCAATTTGATCAGACATTTAAATCTTTGAAATTAAGGATTACATTTTTCAAAGAACTTAAGGGCTTGATGAGTTACAGAAAATATTTTCTATTTTTCATCTCTAATTTTTATTTTTGTTTCTATATTTTCATTTCTACAAAAAATTTATGAAAAAATAGAGAATGTATTCATTTTATTAAAACATAAAACTAATTTTTCAATTTGAAAAATAAGAAAATGCGTATAAAATCATGTTATTTTCTATTTTAAAAATATAAATAAATTAATATTATTTTCTGCTTATATTTCATTAATTTTATATCAATTTTTCAAGACTATTCATTTTATTTTTATTAAGTAAGTAATAACTCTCAAATTAAAAAATATTACAAAAGTCTACTAATTTAAATATAATGTAATTATATTTTTTTTGTCACTTTAAATTTACGATTATTGGCTTGAGCGTGAGAATGACTTTTATTGTAAAATTTTCAACAATTTTTTTCGTAATTTTTCTTTTTGGCATATTGATAAAATGGATCCACCTCAGAAATTAAAATGATCAGGAAAATCAAACTCCGTCAGTAACAACAAAATAAACAAACAGATTATTGTAAACAAGGTTTTAAGTATCGGTTTTGGTTTTGACATCCAGCGAAACCAATACGTTTCGGCCGTTTCAATTTTGGCCGAAATATTTTTTTTAGTTATTAATTGTATGTTAACCAGAGTTTGACTATATTTTGACTGTACTTTGACTTTAAATTAAAAATATGATAAAATTTTGAAAAAAATTTTATAAAAATTTAAAAAGTATGAAAGAATTTATAATAAATTTTACCATAATATTAAATATTATTTTTAAATTAATTAAAATTAATTTTGATTGGTAAATATTATTTTAATTAATTTATAATTAATTATGCTTTGATAGTGATTGGAGAAGAAAATCTCGGCTGCCACTTCAAATTCCATTTTTCGCACTCGGAAGTGCGTTTCTGTCGTCAAAAAAATCTGTAAATCTCAGCATTCCTCCCGAAATAGGCGGGAGCATACATATCTTAAACTTGGGGCCCGATCTGATTTGGCCCTTGCAACTACCTCTGCCAGCCTACGTTGCATAAGAGAGCATACCACAACAACACCGCTGAGAGAAACCTAAGCATTTGATTAGATGCTTCAACGCTATGTCATCTGGTCGGTTTTCGTGTTCGATTCCGAATGAATATTATCATTCTTTGCGCTTAATTTTCCACCTTGATTTGAATTTGAAATAAAAATTTTCGAACAATCATTAGTATTTTTTAAGAAATAGTTAACCCGATTCAAAGCTACGGAAAAATAATTTTTTTATAAAATTTTTGCATGTTTTTGTCTCTCCCAATTACCGTAATCCAATCAGTTAGGACGTGTTCTACACAAAATTATTGTGACACAATAGAGTGTTGCCAAAAATGCGACGCGAAGCTTGCTTTGCAGTCTTGGAGTAAAGGGTGCCACCTCATCCATGTTCTTTGGAATACAATAAATTCCTTCATTTTAAATTTGTTTTTGAGCACTGGTTGAGTCGTCCGATTTGCCGATCCTGGTGAATTGCTGGATCGACTGGATTTTTACAAATAGCAAAAAAATATTTCAAAATTTATGAAAATATATTACCCTAGAAAATTTCCTTATTAATCTTGTCTGCCTTCCCCATCCAAATCCTCCCGCTCTGCATATCTCAAATCAAGGTTTTAAGTTTCGGCCAAAACCGAGTCGTTTTGGCTGGTTCCAAAACGAAACCGCAAATTTCTGATCTCATAAAGTATGGTGTAACAGAAAACAAATTTGGATGGACCAAAGTTGGCTGCTCGATCTAGCTAATCTCATTGGGATTGTGATTGGAACTAGAGTTTTGGTAACTACCCAAATCAGTTATCATTGAGCAGATTAAAAATGGATTAAAGTGATGAGAGCTGGTTTGGTACCATAAAAAAAAGGAGTTTACGACGATCTTTCATATAGCGGTTTATAACAAAATTAAAAAAATAAAAGAAAAGGCTTGATATTCATTTTTTGGCAAAAAAAAGGGAATATTAAAAATTAATATTTGAGACAAGGTTTTAAATATCGGTTTCGGTTTCGGTTTCGACATTCAACGAAACCAATACATTTCAGCAGTTTCGATTTCGGCCGAAAGATTTTTTTTAATTATTAGTTGTGTGTTCACTAGAGTTTGACTATATTTTGACTTTACTTTGACTTTAAATTAAAAATACGATAAAATTTTGAAAATTTTTTTATAAAAATTTAAAAATTATGAAAGAATTTATAGTTAATTTTAAGAAATAATTAACCCGATTCAAAGCTACGGAAAAATAATTTTTTTATAAAATTTGTGCATGTTTTTGTCTCTCCCAATTATCGTAATCCAATCAGGTAGGACGTGTTCTACACAAAATTAGGGTGACACAATAGAGTGTTACCAAAAATGAGACGCGAAGCTTGCTTTGCAATCTCGGAGTAAAGGGTGCCACGTCATCCATGTTCTTTGGAATACAATAAATTCCTTTATTTTAAATTTTTTTTTGAGAACGGGTCGAATCGTCCGATTTGCCAAACCCGGTGAATTGCTGGATCGACCGGATTTTTAAAACTAGAAAAAAAAATATTTCAAAAATTGTGAAAATATGTTATCCTAGAAAATTTACTTATTAATCTCGCCTGCCTTCCCCATCCAAATCCTCCCGCTCAGCATATCTCAAATCAAGGTTTTAAGTTTCGGCCGAAACCAAGCCGTTTCGGCCGGTCCCGAAACGAAACCGCAAATTTCTGATCCCATGAAGTCTGGTGTAACAGAAAACAAATTCGGTTGGACCAAAGTTGGCTGCTCGATCTAGCTAATCTCATTGGGATTGTGATTGGAACTAGAGGTTTGGTAGCAACCCAAATCAGTTATCATTGAGCAGATTAAAAATGGATTAAAGTGATGAGAGCTGGTTTGGTACCCAAAAAAAAGGGAGTTCACGACGATCTTTCATAGAGCGGTTTATAATAAAATTTAAAAAAATAAAAGAAAAGGCTTGATATTCATTTTTTGGAAAAAGAAGGGAATATTAAAAATTAATATTTGAGACAAGGTGTTAAGTATCGGTTTCGATTTCGGTTTCGGCGCCCAGCGAAACCGATACGTTTCGGCCGAAAGATTTTTTTTAGTTGTTAGTTGTGTGTTCACTAGAGTTTGACTATATTTTGACTTTAAATTAAAAATACGATAAAATTTTCAAATTTTTTATAAAAATTTAAAAATTATGAAAGAATTTATAGTTAATTTTACCACAATATTAATTATTATTTCTAAATTAATTAAGATTAATTTGGATTGTTAAATATCATTTTAATTAATTTATAATTAATTATGCTTTGATCGTGATTGGAGAAGAAAATCTCGGCCGCCACTTCAAATTCCGTTTCCCGCACCCGGCAGTGCGTTTCTACCGCCAAAAAAAATATGCAAATCTCTGCATTCCTGCCGAAATAGGCGGGAGCGTAAATATCTCAAACTTGGGGCCCGATATGATTTGGCCGTTGCAACTGCCCCTGCCAGCCTACGTTGCATAAGGGAGCATACCACAACGGCACTGCCGAGAGAAACCCAAGGATTTGTTTGGATGCTTTAAAATGAGACGCGAAGCTTGCTTTGCAGTCTCGGAGTAAAGGGTGCCACGTCATCCATGTTCTTTGGAATACAATAAATTCCTTAATTTCAAATTTTTTTTTGAGAACGGGTCGAATCGTCCGATTTGCCAAACCCGGTGAATTGCTGGATCGACCGGATTTTTAAAACTAGAAAAAAAAATATTTCAAAAATTGTGAAAATATGTTATCCTAGAAAATTTACTTATTAATCTCGCATGTCGTCCCCATCCAAATCCTCCCGCTCAACATATCTCAAATCAACGTTTTAAGTTTCGGCCGAAACCAAGCCGTTTCGGCCGGTCCCGAAACGAAACCGCAAATTTCTGATCCCATGAAGTCTGGTGTAACAGAAAACAAATTCGGTTGGACCAAAGTTGGCTGCTCGATCTAGCTAATCTCATTGGGATTGTGATTGGAACTAGAGTTTTGGTAGCAACCCAAATCAGTTATCATTGAGCAGATTAAAAATGGATTAAAGTGATGAGAGCTGGTTTGGTACCCCAAAAAAAGGGAGTTCACGACGATCTTTCATAGAGCGGTTTATAATAAAATTTAAAAAAATAAAAGAAAAGGCTTGATATTCATTTTTTGGAAAAAGAAGGGAATATTAAAAATTAATATTTGAGACAAGGTGTTAAGTATCGGTTTCGATTTCGGTTTCGGCGCCCAGCGAAACCGATACGTTTCGGCCGAAAGATTTTTTTTAGTTGTTAGTTGTGTGTTCACTAGAGTTTGACTATATTTTGACTTTAAATTAAAAATACGATAAAATTTTCAAATTTTTTATAAAAATTTAAAAATTATGAAAGAATTTATAGTTAATTTTACCACAATATTAATTATTATTTCTAAATTAATTAAGATTAATTTGGATTGTTAAATATCATTTTAATTAATTTATAATTAATTATGCTTTGATCGTGATTGGAGAAGAAAATCTCGGCCGCCACTTCAAATTCCGTTTCCCGCACCCGGCAGTGCGTTTCTACCGCCAAAAAAAATATGCAAATCTCTGCATTCCTGCCGAAATAGGCGGGAGCATAAATATCTCAAACTTGGGGCCCGATCTGATTTGGCCGTTGCAACTGCCCCTGCCAGCCTACGTTGCATAAGGGAGCATACCACAACGGCACCGCCGAGAGAAACCCAAGGATTTGTTTGGATGCTTTAGCGTCATGTCATTTGGTCGATTTTCGTGTTCGATTCCGATTAAATGCTGCCATTTTTTGCGCTTAATTTTCCACCTTGATTTGAATTTGACAGAAAAATTTTCGAACAATCATTACTATTTTTTAAGAAATAATTAACCCGATTCAAAGCTACGGAAAAATAATTTTTTTATAAAATTTGTGCATGTTTTTGTCTCTCCCAATTATCGTAATCCAATCAGGTAGGACGTGTTCTACACAAAATTAGGGTGACACAATAGAGTGTTGCCAAAAATGAGACGCGAAGCTTGCTTTGCAGTCTCGGAGTAAAGGGTGCCACGTCATCCATGTTCTTTGGAATACAATAAATTCCTTTATTTCAAATTTTTTTTTTGAGAACGGGTCGAATCGTCCGATTTGCCAAACCCGGTGAATTGCTGGATCGACCGGATTTTTAAAACTAGAAAAAAAAATATTTCAAAAATTGTGAAAATATGTTATCCTAGAAAATTTACTTATTAATCTCGCCTGCCTTCCCCATCCAAATCCTCCCGCTCAGCATATCTCAAATCAACGTTTTAAGTTTCGGCCGAAACCAAGCCGTTTCGGCCGGTCCCGAAACGAAACCGCAAATTTCTGATCCCATGAAGTCTGGTGTAACAGAAAACAAATTCGGTTGGACCAAAGTTGGCTGCTCGATCTAGCTAATCTCATTGGGATTGTGATTGGAACTAGAGTTTTGGTAGCAACCCAAATCAGTTATCATTGAGCAGATTAAAAATGGATTAAAGTGATGAGAGCTGGTTTGGTACCCCAAAAAAGGGAGTTCACGACGATCTTTCATAGAGCGGTTTATAATAAAATTTAAAAAAATAAAAGAAAAGGCTTGATATTCATTTTTTGGAAAAAGAAGGGAATATTAAAAATTAATATTTGAGACAAGGTGTTAAGTATCGGTTTCGATTTCGGTTTCGGCGCCCAGCGAAACCGATACGTTTCGGCCGAAAGATTTTTTTTAGTTGTTAGTTGTGTGTTCACTAGAGTTTGACTATATTTTGACTTTAAATTAAAAATACGATAAAATTTTCAAATTTTTTATAAAAATTTAAAAATTATGAAAGAATTTATAGTTAATTTTACCACAATATTAATTATTATTTCTAAATTAATTAAGATTAATTTGGATTGTTAAATATCATTTTAATTAATTTATAATTAATTATGCTTTGATCGTGATTGGAGAAGAAAATCTCGGCTGCCACTTCAAATTACGTTTACGCCACCCGGCAGTGCGTTTCTTACCGCAAAAAAAATATGCAAAATCCCTTGCATTCCTGCCCGAAATAAGGCAGGGGGGGGAGACCCCGCAAATGCCCACACTCTCACAAACTTTGGGGGGCCCGATTTTATGATTTGGCCGTTCGCAACTGCCCCTGCCAAACCTAGTTGCCATAAGGGAGCATCCACAACGGCACTGCCGGAGGAGAGAAACCAAGGATTTGTTTGGGATGCCTTTAAAATGCGACGCGAAGCTTGCTTTGCAGTCTCGGAGTAAAGGGTGCCACGTCATCCATGTTCTTTGGAATACAATAAATTCCTTAATTTCAAATTTTTTTTTGAGAACGGGTCGAATCGTCCGATTTGCCAAACCCGGTGAATTGCTGGATCGACCGGATTTTTAAAACTAGAAAAAAAAATATTTCAAAAATTGTGAAAATATGTTATCCTAGAAAATTTACTTATTAATCTCGCCTGTCGTCCCCATCCAAATCCTCCCGCTCAGCATATCTCAAATCAACGTTTTAAGTTTCGGCCGAAACCAAGCCGTTTCGGCCGGTCCCGAAACGAAACCGCAACTTTCTGATCCCATGAAGTCTGGTGTAACAGAAAACAAATTCGGTTGGACCAAAGTTGGCTGCTCGATCTAGCTAATCTCATTGGGATTGTGATTGGAACTAGATGGCGAGGTTTTGGTCGCCACCCAAATCAGTATCATTGCGCAGATTCAAAAATGGCTTTTAATTATTAAAGTTGTGAGAGCTGGTTTGGTACCCCCAAAAAAAGGCGTTCACCGACGATCTTTCATCGAGCGGTTTATAATCATAAAATTTAACAAAAAATAAAGAAAAGGCTTGATATTCATGTTTTCATTGGTAGAAATATAGAGAATTGAGAGAATTTATCAAAAATTATATTTCGAGAACAAGTAGGATGTATGCTGAACAATGTAGGTAAGTCTTCATTGTAGGATGAGTTAGCGGTTTCTGATTCGTGGTCTTCGCCGTCCCAACGAAACGTAATACGTATCGGGCAGTTTTCGTAAGATGTGATTTTTTTTTTTGCAAGGTTCTATCAGAGTTGTCGGGAAGCCAATCGGTGTTCCCCGAGTTTGACTATATTTTGACATTAAATTAAAAATACGATAAAATTTTCAAATTTTTTATAAAAATTTAAAAATTATGAAAGAATTTATAGTTAATTTTACCACAATATTAATTATTATTTCTAAATTAATTAAGATTAATTTGGATTGTTAAATATCATTTTAATTAATTTATAATTAATTATGCTTTGATCGTGATTGGAGAAGAAAATCTCGGCCGCCACTTCAAATTCCGTTTCCCGCACCCGGCAGTGCGTTTCTACCGCCAAAAAAATATGCAAATCTCTGCATTCCAGCCGAAATAGGCGGGAGCGTAAATATCTCAAACTTGGGGCCCGATCTGATTTGGCCGTTGCAACTGCCCCTGCCAGCCTACGTTGCATAAGGGAGCATACCACAACGGCACCGCCGAGAGAAACCCAAGGATTTGCTTGGATGCTTTAGCGTCATGTCATTTGGTCGATTTTCGTGTTCGATTCCGATTAAATGCTGCCATTTTTTGCGCTTAATTTTCCACCTTGATTTGAATTTGACAGAAAAATTTTCGAACAATCATTACTATTTTTTAAGAAATAATTAACCCGATTCAAAGCTACGGAAAAATAATTTTTTTATAAAATTTGTGCATGTTTTTGTCTCTCCCAATTATCGTAATCCAATCAGGTAGGACGTGTTCTACACAAAATTAGGGTGACACAATAGAGTGTTGCCAAAAATGAGACGCGAAGCTTGCTTTGCAGTCTCGGAGTAAAGGGTGCCACGTCATCCATGTTCTTTGGAATACAATAAATTCCTTTATTTCAAATTTTTTTTTTGAGAACGGGTCGAATCGTCCGATTTGCCAAACCCGGTGAATTGCTGGATCGACCGGATTTTTAAAACTAGAAAAAAAAATATTTCAAAAATTGTGAAAATATGTTATCCTAGAAAATTTACTTATTAATCTCGCCTGCCTTCCCCATCCAAATCCTCCCGCTCAGCATATCTCAAATCAACGTTTTAAGTTTCGGCCGAAACCAAGCCGTTTCGGCCGGTCCCGAAACGAAACCGCAAATTTCTGATCCCATGAAGTCTGGTGTAACAGAAAATAAATTCGGTTGGACCAAAGTTGGCTGCTCGATCTAGCTAATCTCATTGGGATTGTGATTGGAACTAGAGTTTTGGTAGCAACCCAAATCAGTTATCATTGAGCAGATTAAAAATGGATTAAAGTGATGAGAGCTGGTTTGGTAACCCCACCAAAAAAAGGGAGTCACGACATCTTGCATATAGCGGTTTTATAATAAAATTTAGAAAAATAAAAGAAAAGGCTTGATATATCATTTTTGGTGGAAAAAGAATGGAATATTAAAAATTAAAATATTTGAGACAAGGTTTCTGTATCGGTTCGATTTCGGTTTCGGCGCCCAGCGAAACCGATACGTTTCGGCCGAAAGATTTTTTTTAGTTGTTAGTTGTGTGTTCACTAGAGTTTGACTATATTTTGACTTTAAATTAAAAATACGATAAAATTTTCAAATTTTTTATAAAAATTTAAAAATTATGAAAGAATTTTATATTATTTTACCACAATATTAATTATTATTTCTAATTAATTAAGAGTAATTGGGAATGGTTAAATATCTTTTAATTAATTTCTAATTAATATGCTTTGATCGTGAATTGGAGAAGACAATCTCGGCCAAGCAACACTATCAATTCCGTTTCCCGCACACGCAGTGCGTTTCTAAAACCAGCAAAAAAAATAGGCAAATCTCGGCATTCCCTGCCGAAATAGGCGGGAGCGTAGAATTAGCTCAAACTTGGCCCGAGCTGATTTGGCGTTGCAACTGCCCCTGCCGCCGTAACGATTGCAAGGGAGCATACAACAACGGCACCGTAGCCGAAGAAACCCAAGGATTTGTTTGGATGCTTAGCGTGCATGTCATTTGGTCGTTTTCGTGTTCTATTCGATTAATGCTGCCATTTGTTTGCGCTAATGTAATTTTCCAACCATTGAGTTGAATTTGAGGACAGAAAAATTTTTCGGAACATCAGTACTATCTTTTTAAGAAATAATTAACCCATTCAAAGCTACGAAAAAAATTTTTTTATGAAAAGTTGGGCATGTTTTTTGTCTCTCCAATATCTAATCCAGCAGGTAGGACGTGTCTATCAGGCAAAATTAGGGTGACAACAATAGAGTGTTTGCCAAAAAGAGACGAGCGGGCGAAGCTTGCTTGGCAGTCTCGGAGTAAAGGTGCCACGTCCATCCAGTGTGCTTTGGAAATACAATAAATTCCTTTATTTCCAAATTTTTTGTGGAGAACTGGGTCGAATGCGTCGATTTGCCAAAGACCGGGGAATTGCTGGATCGCCGGATTTTTTAAACTAAAAAAAAAATATTTCAAAAATTGTGAAAATATGTTATCCTAGAAAATTTACTTATTAATCTCGCCTGCCTTCCCCATCCAAATCCTCCCGCTCAGCATATCTCAAATCAACGTTTTAAGTTTCGGCCGAAACCAAGCCGTTTCGGCCGGTCCCGAAACGAAACCGCAAATTTCTGATCCCATGAAGTCTGGTGTAACAGAAAACAAATTCGGTTGGACCAAAGTTGGCTGCTCGATCTAGCTAATCTCATTGGGATTGTGATTGGAACTAGAGTTTTGGTAGCAACCCAAATCAGTTATCATTGAGCAGATTAAAAATGGATTAAAGTGATGAGAGCTGGTTTGGTACCCCAAAAAAAGGGAGTTCACGACGATCTTTCATAGAGCGGTTTATAATAAAATTTAAAAAAATAAAAGAAAAGGCTTGATATTCATTTTTTGGAAAAAGAAGGGAATATTAAAAATTAATATTTGAGACAAGGTGTTAAGTATCGGTTTCGATTTCGGTTTCGGCGCCCAGCGAAACCGATACGTTTCGGCCGAAAGATTTTTTTTAGTTGTTAGTTGTGTGTTCACTAGAGTTTGACTATATTTTGACTTTAAATTAAAAATACGATAAAATTTTCAAATTTTTTATAAAAATTTAAAAATTATGAAAGAATTTATAGTTAATTTTACCACAATATTAATTATTATTTCTAAATTAATTAAGATTAATTTGGATTGTTAAATATCATTTTAATTAATTTATAATTAATTATGCTTTGATCGTGATTGGAGAAGAAAATCTCGGCCGCCACTTCAAATTCCGTTTTCCGCACCCGGCAGTGCGTTTCTACCGCCAAAAAAAATATGCAAATCTCTGCATTCCTGCCGAAATAGGCGGGAGCGTAAATATCTCAAGCTTGGGGCCCGATCTGATTTGGCCGTTGCAACTGCCCCTGCCAGCCTACGTTGCATAAGGGAGCATACCACAACGGCACCGCCGAGAGAAACCCAAGGATTTGTTTGGATGCTTTAGCGTCATGTCATTTGGTCGATTTTCGTGTTCGATTCCGATTAAATACTGCCATTTTTTGCGCTTAATTTTCCACCTTGATTTGAATTTGACAGAAAAATTTTCGAACAATCATTACTATTTTTGAAGAAATAATTAACCCGATTCAAAGCTACGGAGAAATAATTTTTTTATAAAATTTGTGCATGTTTTTGTCTCTCCCAATTATCGTAATCCAATCAGGTAGGACGTGTTCTACACAAAATTAGGGTGACACAATAGAGTGTTGCCAAAAATGAGACGCGAAGCTTGCTTTGCAATCTCGGAGTAAAGGGTGCCACGTCATCCATGTTCTTTGGAATACAATAAATTCCTTTATTTTAAATTTTTTTTTGAGAACGGGTCGAATCGTCCGATTTGCCAAACCCGGTGAATTGCTGGATCGACCGGATTTTTAAAACTAGAAAAAAAAATATTTCAAAAATTGTGAAAATATGTTATCCTAGAAAATTTACTTATTAATCTCGCCTGCCTTCCCCATCCAAATCCTCCCGCTCAGCATATCTCAAATCAAGGTTTTAAGTTTCGGCCGAAACCAAGCCGTTTCGGCCGGTCCCGAAACGAAACCGCAAATTTCTGATCCCATGAAGTCTGGTGTAACAGAAAACAAATTCGGTTGGACCAAAGTTGGCTGCTCGATCTAGCTAATCTCATTGGGATTGTGATTGGAACTAGAGTTTTGGTAGCAACCCAAATCAGTTATCATTGAGCAGATTAAAAATGGATTAAAGTGATGAGAGCTGGTTTGGTACCCCAAAAAAAGGGAGTTCACGACGATCTTTCATAGAGCGGTTTATAATAAAATTTAAAAAAATAAAAGAAAAGGCTTGATATTCATTTTTTGGAAAAAGAAGGGAATATTAAAAATTAATAATTTGAGACAAGGTGTTAAGTATCGGTGTTCGATTTCGGGTTTCGGCGCCCACGAAAACCGATACGTTTCGCAGCAAGATTTTTTTAGTTGTTGAAGTTTTGTGTGTTTACTAGAGTTTGACTAGATTTTGACTTTAATTAAAGGACGATAAAATTTCAAAGTTTTTTCTACAATTAAAACTTCTGAACGAATTTTATAGTTAATGTTAACCACACTCTTCATTATTATTTCTAACTTCAGTACGATTAAATTTGGATGTTTAAATCTCCGTTTAAGTAATGGATAATTAGTATCTTGGAAGACGTGATTGGAGAAGAAAATCTCGGCCGCCACGTCAAATTTTCCGGTTCCGCACCCGGCAGTGCGTTTCGCTATTGCTATCTTACCGCCAAAAAAATATGCAAAGCGCGGCATTCCGAGTCCGGGCCGAAATAGGCGGGGGAGCCGGAAATGCGCCAAACTTGGGGCCCCGATCTGAAATTTGGCCGTTGGCAACTGCCCCGGCCAGCGCGACGTTGCCATAAGGGAGCATACCACAACGGGCATAAAAAAACGCCGAAGAAACCCCAAGGATTTTGTTTGGATGCTTTTGCGTCATGTCATTTTGGGTCGATTTTCGTGGTCGATTCCGATTAAAAATGCTTGCCCATTTTTGCGCTTAATTTTTCCACCTTGATTTGAATTTGACAGAAAAATTTTCGAACAATCATTACTATTTTTTAAGAAATAATTAACCCGATTCAAAGCTACGGAAAAATAATTTTTTTATAAAATTTGTGCATGTTTTTGTCTCTCCCAATTATCGTAATCCAATCAGGTAGGACGTGTTCTACACAAAATTAGGGTGACACAATAGAGTGTTGCCAAAAATGAGACGCGAAGCTTGCTTTGCAGTCTCGGAGTAAAGGGTGCCACGTCATCCATGTTCTTTGGAATACAATAAATTCCTTTATTTCAATTTTTTTTTTTGAGAACGGGTCGAATCGTCCGATTTGCCAAACCCGGTGAATTGCTGGATCGACCGGGTTTTTAAAACTAGAAAAAAAAATATTTCAAAAATTGTGAAAATATGTTATCCTAGAAAATTTACTTATTAATCTCGCCTGTCGTCCCCATCCAAATCCTCCCGCTCAACATATCTCAAATCAACGTTTTAAGTTTCGGCCGAAACCAAGCCGTTTCGGCCGGTCCCGAAACGAAACCGCAAATTTCTGATCCCATGAAGTCTGGTGTAACAGAAAACAAATTCGGTTGGACCAAAGTTGGCTGCTCGATCTAGCTAATCTCATTGGGATTGTGATTGGAACTAGAGTTTTGGTAGCAACCCAAATCAGTTATCATTGAGCAGATTAAAAATGGATTAAAGTGATGAGAGCTGGTTTGGTACCCCAAAAAAAGGGAGTTCACGACGATCTTTCATAGAGCGGTTTATAATAAAATTTAAAAAAATAAAAGAAAAGGCTTGATATTCATTTTTTGGAAAAAGAAGGGAATATTAAAAATTAATATTTGAGACAAGGTGTTATGTATCGGTTTCGATTTCGGTTTCGGCGCCCAGCGAAACCGATACGTTTCGGCCGAAAGATTTTTTTTAGTTGTTAGTTGTGTGTTCACTAGAGTTTGACTATATTTTGACTTTAAATTAAAAATACGATAAAATTTTCAAATTTTTTATAAAAATTTAAAAATTATGAAAGAATTTATAGTTAATTTTACCACAATATTAATTATTATTTCTAAATTAATTAAGATTAATTTGGATTGTTAAATATCATTTTAATTAATTTATAATTAATTATGCTTTGATCGTGATTGGAGAAGAAAATCTCGGCCGCCACTTCAAATTCCGTTTCCCGCACCCGGCAGTGCGTTTCTACCGCCAAAAAAAATATGCAAATCTCTGCATTCCTGCCGAAATAGGCGGGAGCGTAAATATCTCAAACTTGGGGCCCGATCTGATTTGGCCGTTGCAACTGCCCCTGCCAGCCTACGTTGCATAAGGGAGCATACCACAACGGCACCGCCGAGAGAAACCCAAGGATTTGTTTGATGCTTTAGCGTCATGTCATTTGGTCGATTTTCGTGTTCGATTCCGATTAAATGCTGCCATTTTTTGCGCTTAATTTTCCACCTTGATTTGAATTTGACAGAAAAATTTTCGAACAATCATTACTATTTTTTAAGAAATAATTAACCCGATTCAAAGCTACGGAAAAATAATTTTTTTATAAAATTTGTGCATGTTTTTGTCTCTCCCAATTATCGTAATCCAATCAGGTAGGACGTGTTCTACACAAAATTAGGGTGACACAATAGAGTGTTGCCAAAAATGAGACGCGAAGCTTGCTTTGCAGTCTCGGAGTAAAGGGTGCCACGTCATCCATGTTCTTTGGAATACAATAAATTCCTTTATTTCAATTTTTTTTTTTGAGAACGGGTCGAATCGTCCGATTTGCCAAACCCGGTGAATTGCTGGATCGACCGGATTTTTAAAACTAGAAAAAAAAATATTTCAAAAATTGTGAAAATATGTTATCCTAGAAAATTTACTTATTAATCTCGCCTGCCTTCCCCATCCAAATCCTCCCGCTCAGCATATCTCAAATCAACGTTTTAAGTTTCGGCCGAAACCAAGCCGTTTCGGCCGGTCCCGAAACGAAACCGCAAATTTCTGATCCCATGAAGTCTGGTGTAACAGAAAACAAATTCGGTTGGACCAAAGTTGGCTGCTCGATCTAGCTAATCTCATTGGGATTGTGATTGGAACTAGAGTTTTGGTAGCAACCCAAATCAGTTATCATTGAGCAGATTAAAAATGGATTAAAGTGATGAGAGCTGGTTTGGTACTCCAAAAAAAGGGAGTTCACGACGATCTTTCATAGAGCGGTTTATAATAAAATTTAAAAAAATAAAAGAAAAGGCTTGATATTCATTTTTTGGAAAAAGAAGGGAATATTAAAAATTAATATTTGAGACAAGGTGTTAAGTATCGGTTTCGATTTCGGTTTCGGCGCCCAGCGAAACCGATACGTTTCGGCCGAAAGATTTTTTTTAGTTGTTAGTTGTGTGTTCACTAGAGTTTGACTATATTTTGACTTTAAATTAAAAATACGATAAAATTTTCAAATTTTTTATAAAAATTTAAAAATTATGAAAGAATTTATAGTTAATTTTACCACAATATTAATTATTATTTCTAAATTAATTAAGATTAATTTGGATTGTTAAATATCATTTTAATTAATTTATAATTAATTATGCTTTGATCGTGATTGGAGAAGAAAATCTCGGCCGCCACTTCAAATTCCGTTTCCCGCACCCGGCAGTGCGTTTCTACCGCCAAAAAAAATATGCAAATCTCTGCATTCCTGCCGAAATAGGCGGGAGCGTAAATATCTCAAACTTGGGGCCCGATATGATTTGGCCGTTGCAACTGCCCCTGCCAGCCTACGTTGCATAAGGGAGCATACCACAACGGCACCGCCGAGAGAAACCCAAGGATTTGTTTGGATGCTTTAGCGTCATGTCATTTGGTCGATTTTCGTGTTCGATTCCGATTAAATGCTGCCATTTTTTGCGCTTAATTTTCCACCTTGATTTGAATTTGACAGAAAAATTTTCGAACAATCATTACTATTTTTGAAGAAATAATTAACCCGATTCAAAGCTACGGAGAAATAATTTTTTTATAAAATTTGTGCATGTTTTTGTCTCTCCCAATTATCGTAATCCAATCAGGTAGGACGTGTTCTACACAAAATTAGGGTGACACAATAGAGTGTTGCCAAAAATGAGACGCGAAGCTTGCTTTGCAGTCTCGGAGTAAAGGGTGCCACGTCATCCATGTTCTTTGGAATACAATAAATTCCTTTATTTTAAATTTTTTTTTGAGAACGAGTCGAATCGTCCGATTTGCCAAACCCGGTGAATTGCTGGATCGACCGGATTTTTAAAACTAGAAAAAAAAATATTTCAAAAATTGTAAAAATATGTTATCCTAGAAAATTTACTTATTAATCTCGCCTGCCTTCCCCATCCAAATCCTCCCGCTCAGCATATCTCGAATCAAGGTTTTAAGTTCGGCCGAAAACGAGCCGTTTCTGCCGGTTCCGAAATGAAACCGCAAATTTCTGATCTCATAAAGTCTGATGTAACAGAAAACAAATTTGGTTAGACCAAAGTTGGCTTCTCGATCTAGCTAATCTCATTGAGATTGTGATTGGAACTTGAGTTTTGGTATCAACCCAAATCAGTTATCATTGAGCAGATTAAAAATGGATTAAAGTAATGAGAGCTGTTTTGGTATCCCAAAAGAAGGGAGTTCACGACGATCTTTCATATAACGGTTTATAATAAAATTAAAAAAAGAAAAGAAAAGGCTTGATATTCATTTTTTGGAAAAAGAAGGGAATATTAAAAATTAATTTTTGAGATAAGGTTTTAAGTTTTGGTTTTGATTTCAGTTTCGGCGCCCAGCGAAATCCATACGTTTCGGCCGAAAGATTTTTTTAGTTATTAGTTGTTTGTTCGCTAGAGTTTGACTATATTTTAACTTTACTTTGACTTTAAATTAAAAATACGATAAAATTTTGAAAATTTTTGTATTAAAATTTAAAAATTATGAAATAATTTATAGTTAATTTTACCACAATATTAATTATTATTTCTAAATTAATTAAAATTAATTTCGATTGTGAAATATTATTTTAATTAATTAAAAATGAATTATGTTTTGATAGTCATTGGAGAAGAAAGTCTCAGCCGCCACTTCAAATTTCGTTTCCTACACCCGGAAGTGCGTTTCTGCCCTCAAAAAAATTTGCGAATCTCAGCATTCCTGTCGAAATAGGCGGGAGAGTAAATATCTCAAACTTGGGGCCCAATCTGATTTGGTCGTTACAACTGCCTCTTCCAGCCTACGTTGCATAAGGGAGCATACCACAACGGCACCGCTGAGAGAAACCCAAGCATGTGATTGGATGCTTCAGCGCCATGTTATTTGGTCGGTTTTCGTGTTCGATTTCGAATGTATGCTGTCATTTTTTGCGCTTAATTTTCCACCTTGATTTGAATTTGGAATAAAAATTTTTGAATAATCATTACTATTTTTTAAGAAATAATTAACCCAATTCAAAGCTACGAAAAAATAATTTTTTTATAAAATTTTTGCATGTTTTTGTCTCTCCCAATTACCGTAATCCAATCAGTTAGGACGTGTTCTACACAAAATTAGTGTGACACAATAGAGTGTTGCCAAAAATGCAACACGAAGGTTGCTTTGCAATCTCGGAGTAAAGGGTGCCATGTCATCCATGTTCTTTGGAATACAATAAATTCCTTTATTTTAAATTTGTTTTTGAGAACGGGTCGAATCGTCCGATTTACCGATCCCGGTGAATTGCTGGATCGACCGGATTTTTGAAAATAGCAAAATAAATATTTCAAAAATTATGCAAATATGTTACCTTAGAAAATTTACTTATTAATCTCGCCTGTCATCCCCATCCAAATCCTCCCGCTCAGCATATCTCAAGTCAAGGTTTTAAGTTTCGGCCGATTTCAAAACGAAAGCACAAATTTCTGATCTCATAAAATCTGGTGTAACAGAAAACAAATTTGGTTGGACCAAAGTTGGCTGCTCGATCTAGCTAATCTCATTGGGATTGTGATTGGAACTAGAGTTTTGGTAGCAACCCAAATCAGTTATCATTGAGCAGATCAAAAATGGATTAAAGTGATGAGAGATGGTTTGGTACCATAAAAAAGGGAGTTCACGACGATCTTTCATATAGCGGTTTATAACAAAATTTAAAAAATAAAAAAAAAGGCTTGATATTCATTTTTTGGAAAAAGAAGGGAATATTAAAAATTAATATTTGAGACAAGGTTTTAAGTATCGGTTTCGATTTCGGTTTCGGCTGAAAGATTTTTTTTAGTTATTAATTGTGTGTGGACCAGAGTTTGACTATATTTTGACTTTACTTTGAATTTAAATTAAAAATACGATAAAATTTTGAAAATATTTTTATAAAAATTTAAAAATTATGAAAAAATTTATAATTAATTTTACCATAATATTAATTATTATTTCTAGATTAATTAAAATTAATTTTTATTATTAAATATTATTTTAATTAATTTATAATTAATTATGCTTTGATCGTGATTGGAGAATAAAATTTCGGCCGCCACTTCAAATTCCGTTTCCTGCACCTGGTAGTGCGTTTCTGCTGCCAAAAAAATCTGCGAATCTCAACATTCCTGCCAAAATAGGCGGGAGCGTAAATATCTCAAACTTGGGGCCCGATCTGATTTGACCGTTGCAACTGCCCCTGCCAGCCTACGTTGCATAAGGGAGCATACCATATCGGCACCGCTGAGAGAAACCCAAGCATTTGATTGGATGGTTCAGCGCCATGTCATCTAGTTGGTTTTCACGTTCCATTCTGAATGAATGCTACCATTTTTTGCGCTTAATTTTCCACCTTGATTTGAATTTGAAATAAAAATTTTCGAACAATCATTACTATTTTTTAAGAAATAATTAACCCGATTCAAAGCTACGAAAAAATAATTTTTTTATAAAACTTTTGCATGTTTTTGTCTCTCCAATTACCGTAATCCAATCAGTTAGGACGTACTCTATACAAAATTAATGTGACACAATAGAGTGTTGCTAAAAATATGATGCGAAGCTTGCTTTGCAGTCTCGGAGTAAAGGGTGCCACGTCATCCATGTTTTTTGGAATACAATAAATTCCTTCATTTTAAATTTGTTTTTGAGAACGAGTCGAATCGTTCGATTTGTCGATCCCGATGAATTACTGGAACGACCGAATTTTTAAAAATAGCAAAAAAATATTTCAAAAATTATGAAAATATGCTACCTTAGAAAATTTCCTTATTAATCTTGCCTGCCTTTCCTATCCAAATCCTCCCGCTCAGCATATCTCAAATCAAGATTTTAAGTTTTCGTCAAAACGAAATTGTGGTTTAGGGTTTCGCGGTGAGTAGAGCAAGCAGAGCGGGCGTGGGGTGGGCGGAGCAGCGCGCCGGCGGCGAGCGCGAGCGGGGAGCTTGCCGAGGGAGCGCGCGAGCCGCAAGGTTTTAATTTGAGAGGTTTAAGGCTTTAAGCATGAAAATTAATAAAGAAAAAGTATAATTATAATTAGAAAGTTTTAAAAAGCTATATATGCTAATTTAATGTTTTACAAGAACATAAGTGCAAAAATTCCAAATTTTAACTATGTTTGTAAAATAACATTTTATCTTAATTAGTTATTGAATAAGGTTAACATATCTGAAAATTGTAAAACTGAATTACCATAAAAATGAAATAACAAATTAAAAAAATTTAGACAAAAATATATTTTTTTCCCCATCCGTCTTGAATAAGGTATAATGAATTTTCGAATTCTTTCGAAAAAATTAAGCGCAAATATGGCGGTTTCCCAGCACCAGGGAGTCGAGAGCAAAAACCGACCAGATGACAAGGCCTCCGAAGTAGCCAATGAAGAGCTTGGGTTTCCCTGTGTGGTGAGTTGATGCAGTGTGAAGTGAGCGCCAATGCAAGCTGGCTGCAAGCGGTATGCATCGCACCATGTTCGACATATTTATGCTCATGCTCGTGCCCATTTCGGCAGGGCGACGAAACGCATTCGCAGCTTTTATCAGCGGAGGAAACGCGTTCTGAGAGTGTGAAACGGATGTGAACAGACCCGGAGCGTGCGAGATTTTGTAGATTGTTCATTTCGTTAATATCTTTTTGTTACTAATTTATTATCCATTTCATTAATATTGGATTTTTTAAAAATTTTAATTATATATTTATTATAATTTATATAATATTAATTTTCCTTGTAGTTTTAGAATATGTTTTCAGGATTAAAATTTTAAATTTTCATAGATTTGAAACTAATTCGATTTTTTTTGGAACCATTCGTGGCTCTCTGGGTTCAATTCAAATTCAAACCGAACCGGAATCCAAAACCGAAGCCGAACCACACGTTTGAATTTCTGATAACTTTATTGCTCTCCAATGCCCAAGCAAAAAGCATTGACATCACCTAGATGACATAATTCTAAACATTCCAATCAAAAAGCTGAAAAAAAAAATGCTAGACTCATGGTCAAACACGAAATGTCAAACTTCGTTTTGACACCGCTAACCACAAAAAACCAAAACCAAAAAGATAAATCAGCAGCATCATGAAGAACCTAAGGGAGTGTTCTACTGTTCGCTAAGCATAGTAGCAGACTACGGATTATTTGTTGACGCTGCTGCCGCTGATGCGAGGAGCGACGGTGGAGGTCGGCAGCTGGAGCTCGACCTTCGGGTCGTTGTCGTCTTTGGGAGTGGATTTGTAGTAGCAGCCGTAAGAGTATCAGCTGAGCGAGACCCAGGAGTGTCCCAATTCCATTTGGAAGCTGAGAAAGCAATGAGAGGTTAGTACAGTAAATGAACGCAAGCATGCAAACATAGTAACGTCATATGAGAAGCCAAAGATGAAGAAGAGAAGAGAACTTACGACGACGAAGATGTCGAAGTGGATGAACCCGTACGCCGCCCAGTCCGCTCCGTTGAGGCAGCCGGCGAGCGAGAGATAGAGAGGCATGTACTTCACACTTTTAGTCTTGATCACCAGTCCCTACAGTGTTCATGAATACAGTGTGATGTGATCACTTTTTTTTGCTAATAAACATTAATAGAAAATTGGTGTATCCTGTTGATCACAATGTAAATGAATTATTTATGAAATGTAAAGCTTATTTAAGTAGCAATTAGTTGTGGGAAAAAATTTTGCAGTGAAAAAAAAAAAGAACCAATTCACAGAAAATGCGCCGAGATTCTGCATGCCGATTGTACGTGATCAATTCCTGAATGCACGTAACACGTTACTTCACACACAAAATAAAATTTCAAAAAATGAAGACTGAGAAAATCTCACCATGATGGAAAGCGGAGAGCCGTACAAGATGGTGCCGAAGATGACAGAGAGATCCAACGACCTTGGTCCGCAGCTCGTGCGTGTGCGCCGCCAGGAGTACGCTCAGCACCACGGCCACGAAGAACACCGCCTCCGCCGCCAAAATCTTCAGCATCTTCAGCTGCCGCCAGACCCAGAAAAGCCCTAATTCACCATCAAAAAACCAAAAAAATAGGAAGAAAGGAAGAAAAGATTGTCATGTAGAACGGACGCGGAGGCGGAAGGGGCCGTAGATGAAGAACATGATGATGTAGGAGGCCTCGAGGACAAGACCGACGCCGTTGATGGTGATGATGAGCAGGCTGTTGGGGTGCACCAGCGGCAGGCCGTAGAAGACCCACAGCAAGCAGTTGAGGAACGTCGCCAGGTACGGCATCGGCGAGAAGTCCTCCACGGCCTTCCGCTTCCATATCATCACGAACGTGGGCCTGAAGAAACCAGCATTACAAATCACAGAACAAACAAGAAGAAAACCAAAGAGATCGGCTGCGGCGGCGGAGGAGAGCACGGCACGTACACCGGCGAGAGGAAGAGGCCGAAGGTGAGGACGTTGCCGATGATGCCGATGATGTTGCGGGCTGCGTCGGCGCTAAGCATCTTGATTTTCGCAGAAGAAGAAGAGGAGAAGAGAATGAGTCGGGGGCGAGGATAGGGAAGAAGAAGGGGAGAATGAGAATGGGGGTTTGGAGTATGTACAGCGGTTTATAATGAAATTTAAAAAATAAAAGAAAAGGCTTGATATTTATTTTTTGGAAAAAGGAGGAAATATTAAAAATTAATATTTGAGTCTTGTAAGTACAAAATTCAAGATTTTCTAAATAGTCTTAAAATACTTTATTCTCATTCTTAACAGATTTGATTTTGAGTTAACCAAGATATCTGATACATAAAGAGTCTGGTGTAACAGAAAACAAATTTGGTTGGACCAAAGTTGGTTGCTCAATCTAACTAATCTCATTGAGATTGTGATTGGAACTAGAGTTTTAGTAATAACTCAAATCAGTTATCATATTGAGCAAATTAAAAATAAACTAAAGTGATGAAAGCTGATTTGATACTATAAAAAAGAGAGTTCACGATGATGTTTCGTATCACACGAGTCAAAGCAGACAATCCAACAAAGAATACTACGTTGTTGCATATGACCACTGCACTGATGTTACATTACGAACTTAAGCTCTACCCCCTTAAACCTCAAAACATAGATTATTATATACATTTTTCAGTTTCCGAGCTGCTTTACATGACATTGTTCAAACACAAACAGTTCGGCATAATCTTCATAATAGTACATAGATCTGTGATCTATCCGCTCAAAAATTCAAAGCGAGCCGTCTGTGCTGCTTGAGATCATTCAGATAATTTACAGTATCATATCCCTCCATATTAAAGAGCTCCTCTGAGTAAGTCCTCTGGAGAGTCAATTTTCGTGATTGTGATCTGCCATCCTCACCATTCACTAGCTTTACAACCTGAACATCAAGGAGGAGCAGTCATAAGAAGCAGGAAATGTCAAGTACTAGGAATTGTTGCATTTTATTTTATAAGTTATGACCTTGAAAAATCATTGGATTATGGATATGCTCCAATTAAGCAATATTTGCATTTTATAAACTTGCCTGGTACATGCGTGGCCTCAATATTGATGACTGCTCGATGCAGAGGGAAGCTGCTCGTACCATCCGATTTAGTTGAACAAGATCGTAGACACCATTGAGAGCAGGATCAACCATCTTGTTAATGTTGTTTGTTTCAAGTAAAGGCTTAGCCTGAAAGGAAATGTTTCGAGTATCAACATCTGAATGACTCCAGATGAAGTAAGAGAAACAGCCTACCCATATCACTAGGCTCTGCTGTGATGAATCTACAGCTTTACGTCCAGTTATGAGCTCAAGCAGCAGCACTCCAAAGGCATAAACATCTGTTTTCTCATCCACTATGCCATGCATGAGATACTCAGGAGCAAGATATCTACCCAATGAGACAACAAAGTTAAATTCAAGAACATATAATCTTGTTTCTAGAGGACATGAAATGTATAATCAATGAAAGTAGCAGTCACAAACCCAAATGTTCCTTCAAAACATGATACCGAGTGATGAGTCATCTTATCAGGCAACCACTTGGCAAGTCCAAAATCACATATCTGGATTAGAATTAAGTGATTTATCAGGAAAAATAGCAAAGTTCTTTTGTTAATTATGATTCTAAGGAACGAAAAAGAAATGCATGAAGTATCCTTAGGATTAAGCAGACAAAATATGCAATCCTTTTTTCATTTACCCCCCCTTGGATGACATTCTTTTATGAAAACATTAAAAAAGAATACTTCCTTCAACCATGGCTGCCACTCGAGAAAACGATCTTATGTGTCATAATGGTGTTAGAGAACCTTGTGAGTAGGAAATAGATAGGGAATGATAAAATCTTGACATCCGCAGCTATAGAGAGAGAAAACCATCTGAGCTAAGTTACAAGGATTTCAATGTCCTGACAGGGTATATTCTTAGTGGAAGTCAAGAGTTCTTGTAACTCAGAATAGTTCTTGGACTGATAACTTCAATTGTCCTGTCAGGATGAAAATATGCAGACTACTTTTTCCCAACTCATCTATGAAAGTGGTATAATAATTCACATCAGAAACATAGGGTCTTCTTTCACTATTCATGGTCACAAAGTAAACACACTTCAGCCCCTCTAAGCAGACTGGTTATGGAATCATCACAAGTTTGAAGATTGATATTGCACATAAATCCCTTTTGCCCATGTTCATCCAAATTTTAGATGCAAATACTAATTGCAATTTTGTAGCTCCTAATGAATGCACAAATGCCCTACATGACTAAAGCTAGCCAAAATCTAAAATTGACAATTATAGTTCCAACCTTGGCAACATACTTTCCCATTATTATCTTTTAGTTTACCCTCTGTAGTTATAATTTTGAGTAGTCATCCTGAAACAGTGTTACAGACAGCACCAATCTTATCTTTCATAACCACAAATAACAATGGCAAGTTACTTTTAGCATTGGAGCAATGTTTTCCGAGGAGCTTTAGAAAAAACATATGCCTTAAATGTTGCACAATACATATTACCACATAAATAGTCTTTACCAAAACAAAATATTGTTGAGAGAGTGTAATTGAAAAAAAATAATGGAATGGATGCTGGCTCTTACACTTTTCCACTACTTTTGTTTGTTAAGTGTCTAAAATTTTGAAGTATGATAATAAACATGAAAGCTTAAAAGGTCTGGAACGCTATAATCTTCATCCACATCAGATTCGTACCTGAGGTTCAAAATCTTCAGTAAGCAAAATATTAGCAGACTTGATATCCCGATGAATGATACGCCTTTGACACCTGATGTGTAGATACTCAAGACCCTCAGCTGTGCCCATGGCAATTTTGTACCTAACACTCCAATCCAATTTTTGCTTTGATTCTAAAGAGAAAAAATAAAATAAAATAAAAGGGTCCTAAAATTCTTTAAAGAAGAGAAAATGTGGAAAAAAGCTGACTGCAATATTGAGAATGTTACCATGAAGAACAGAAGCTAAGCTTCCATTTGGAGACAACTGAAGAACAAGATGCATGCCACCGTCAACTCCAAATCCAATCAATTTTGCAGTATTTGGATGATTTATATGAACTATGATTCCCAGTTCAGATAAGAAACTGCCAGTCTTTTCATCCGAATTTCCTCGAGTTAGCTTCTTAATTGCCACAAGCTGGCCATTCTCCAAGCAACCCTTGTAAACTTCAGCATAGCCACCTTTACCTATGATATTATCTGCAAAAGAAGCTCAGGCAACTAATCAATAGGATATGAAAAGTATTTAAAACATAGAAAATACATTATGGAGTTCTCAACAACCTAAGCAATTTGAAGCATTGCTCAAAGCTTAAATTAATTGGCTCCCAAAATAGCTCATTTTGTAAAATTACTCCTTTAAAAAGGGACAGCTCACTAGTTCAAATCCTACAAATAGCAATATAGGTCGTAGCTCTCTCAGAACTCTACAAAGATGCTATTTACACAAGTCAACCTTACTATTTAGAAAATCCTATTTACAGCAATGTTTTCCAATCCATGATAATGGAAAAAAATAGGATTCCATAGTTTCCATTTAAAATGGGTTAGAACAGAATCACAAAATGATGATGCCAAAAACATAGCCTCTCAACACGTAGCTGCACTTCACATTCCATTTGCAAAGCATACCGGCACTGAAGTTATTGGTTGCAGCTTGGAGTTCAGAAAGCTTGAAGCTCTTCCATGAAGGTTTGAATGTACAAAATTCAGGATCAATGGTAGGATCTGCACCAGATGTATGGCTATCTCTACTGCTCCTACCGCGCAGCACTCTTGGAACTCTATTTCGTGGAAATGTAGCTAACCTTCTCATTGATTTAGGCTTCCACATGTGGAGCAAGCCCTTCCATGTAAAAGGAACAATTTGACCTGCATGTGCTTCAGAATTAGAACTGCTGGACTTTGATGAGCCCCTTGATAGCCGCAAGCGATCTTCAAGCACGCCTCTAGGAGAGGATTCTGGAGCGACCTCCCTTTTGTCTTTGTTGATGTCAAGAGCCCTCAAGTCTATGGATAAAAAATTTAAAAATTTTCCAGTGATTATTGGGGAAATATGAAAAGACAAATGCAAAATATCGGGAATCACCATATGCAGAAGCAGAAACAATTAGCGCAGCTCTCTTGTTGGGTGGAAAAAACTTCTCATTGCGCTCCCTAAGAAAGTCAGTTCAGACAGGTCAATACTCAAAGAACAAAATCTTGAAATTTCATGCTAATAGAGCATTCACAAAATCAAGGAACCAACCAAACCATTTGTAGAACGAAACCCAATAAAATAACTTAAAAATAGATTGTTTCATAAAATTCAAGACTCCAATAAAATTGTACAGCTTTACTGATGTCCTGCAATCAACTGTTCTAATTCTAAACCAAAATCCACCACCTTGTTGGAAAATTTAGTATCTATATATCTATCCTCTCTCACACCAATAAATTATCCCCAAATGGTAAAACTAGAAGCTTTTTTAATCAAAACAAAGCAATCAAACGAGAATAAAGAAATCATAATCTACACTACTTGTAATGATTGATGAATTAGTCCAAATCAAATAATTAAACAAATAAAAATCTCATCCGCTTAGTCTTTTAAAATAATTTGATGTCCGAATTACTATATTAATTTGTTATGACACTCATCCAACTCCCTGTAACATACACTAAAATAAAACAAAAACTTATCCATCATGCGAGAGACAAAACTTGCTACAAATGAAAAACCTAAAGAAAACCAAAACAAAAAGTACCACAAAGAGATAAAGGTTCCAAAAAATCCTGAAATTTCAATGGATATATCAAATTCAAAACCTTGTGTACTCCTTCCTAGGCCAAAAACTTAAAAAAGAGGACCCTTTCCGCAAAATTTAGTATCTACACACCCAGAAAACCATTCCGAACACCAAATAGTTTCAAAAAATTAAAAAAAAAAAAAAAATTCCCAGCACCCTTCAATCAACAGCTCAAATTCAAAACTCTATCTACTCCTTCCTCGGCCAACAACCAGAAAAAGAGGAATCTTTCCACAAAAATGAGTAACTAGACATCCACGAACCCTCTCCAAACCCCAAAAAGATTCAAAAAAGTTCAAAAAAAATTCAAAGAAAGTTCAAAAAAAAAAAACATCAAACCTTGGCGGGGAAGCGGGGATTTGGGACTCCTCCATGAGGATTCCTCAGGAAGCCATGCGTCTTCAATCTCCGACGGGAGGCATTGAATTGGCAGAAGCAGGATCGATCGGATTGGGATGAGAATCCAAGGAGGAGGGATCTGGTCCGTGCGGGTCGGCATCTCGAGAGGCGGAGCGGAAAGTGGGGTCGTTTGGCTTGCCCGAGACAGGATGCAAGGACGGCCGACAGGATCGGATGGCGCGCGACCCACCGATGCGCGAAACGTGTCCAGATTTCGCTCTCCCGCGCGCGATTGCGCGGCAATCGCGTTCGCCCTCCGCGTCCCCAACGGACAGGGCCGTCCCTAAAATAGGCCCTACAAATTACTTTTACCGAACAGACCCCCTTAACTAAATTAATTCGGTTTTTGCTTAAAACCATCAATGCTTTCGGGTGCCCTTAATAACGGGTTAAAAATAAGACAAAAATTAAAGTAAAAAAAGTTAGCTGAGTTACTTTTTTTTATATTTAATTAATAGGTTTAATAATAAAAAGTTTAAAATACTTTTGGAATAAAATATTCTTAAATCAAATTTTAACAATGTTGTTACTTTGATTTGATTTCGTAAGAGTGGGAATATTTTGGTAAAATATTATATTTTGTTAAAAATATAGTAAAAAGGTTAATTTAACTATATTTTTGATATTTAAATATTAATTCGATTAAAATATATTTAATTTCCGTCCTGATCCATTACCGAACCGAACGGTGGCTTCACTATTTGCAAAAGAGCCCATATGATGAGAAAATGTCATTTGTCAAGAGGTTCATGTGATTTTTGCACATAAATCGATAGCATATTCAGGTTATCGCAAATAATGAGAAGAAAGGTTGATTTATGGAGAGGTAACTCCACGAAAAAAATAGCTCAAAGTGGGTCCTTTTCCACAAAAAGATTTATTTGTTAAAGTACCCTTTTTTTTGGATCAGGATCGGGATCAATATTTTTTTAAATTATTTTTTTTAATATAAAATTAATATTTATTTATTTTTATATTATTATTAAATTAAATTATTATAAAAAATTAAATATTTTAAATTTTAAATTATTATAGAATTAATTTTAATAAAAAATATTAATTTATAAAAATAATTTATTAATCTTAACTTTGAAATTGATCCTCATCTTAAATCAAACATAAGTTGATTTGCATAATTATTAAAATAAAAAAAAAAGGGATTCCGATCGAAAATCTTGGCCCGAGGACAAGGAGTTAATTGGTTGGCTCGTAGTCAAATCTGGGTTGTTGGTTGGTCTTTGTTGGAAATGGACGGCACAATGTAAATTGAATAGTATACACGTGCTCTTGCTCTTTCTTATATTTTGCGCCTGTGGAATATTTTCTATTTTTATTTTGAGTTTTTAAAGAAGAAATCAAATTCCACGTTCGTTTTAAATGAGAAGACTCCTTAAAATTTTATTTATTAGACGGTTTATGTTGTGCGAGCTATAAAATAGAGACATTGCGACGGATGACACTGTTGGAGTGCAACGGGAAATTTAAGTAAATATTATTTTTTTAAAATAATAATAATAATAATAGAATTTAAAAGAGAAAAAAAAATTTATGATATTTAGGTTTGAAAGTCTATTTTCTCTTCCCAATAAATAGAGATACACTTTTTTTTTATATCTTAATGGACTATATTTTATAAAAATAATATCTCTTATTTTTAGAAAATTTAACATAATTATCTCCGTATAATGAATTTTTTCCGAATTTGATTCCAAGACGGCTTATTAAACTCTAACCGAAAGGTTCAAGAACTCACTATATCATTAATATGTTTCGTTACAAATTTATAAAAAAAATTAGCTAGTTTATTATTATTAACAAAAACTCACTCACTTTATATTATATATTTACAAAAAATTATCTCGATTAAAGTATTAAAAAAATATTTTACTTTAGTTTGATTTTATCAATTAAATTAATATAAAAAAATAAATTGTTTTTATTTGATTTTATTTCACACAATCATTTCATAATTATCGAACAACTGATTTGACAAAATTAAATTTAAAATTTTCAACTTCATAAAATTAGACAATCAATCTTTCACATAAACTAGAATAAAATAAATTATTTTTTATATTAATTTAATAGTTATCCAAATAAAAATCAAATAAGAATAATTTGGTCTTTTATATAAATTTTAATTAATAAAATTAAATTAAATTAGAATATTTTTAAGATATTTTAATCGAAGTGATTTTTTATAAATTTACACTATAAGGCTAATTATTTTTTACTAATAATGATAAAATAGTTAATTTCTCACAAATTCATAATAAAATAAGTGAATTTTTTTTAAAAGAAATAGACTGTATCATTGACTTAGTTTGATAAAACCTTAAAATTGGTTAATTAGATATATAATTGTATTAAATCAAATAATTGAAATCAACCAACTGCTATGAATGCGACCGATTTATTTAATCTTTTTTGGAAATTAGACCGATATATGTCCCAGGTATCATTGTCATCCACCAGTTTACTAGTTGACTTGGCCTAGTCACAAATTCTTTGCTATCTTGACATTCAAGACGGACGGGATAAGTCAAGCTGTACCATTTTTTTAAGTTTATTTGTGAGTAATTACTTTTAAAATAACTTAAATGATTTTAATTTATTCACGAATCTACCGTACCTACCAAAGGGGTCAATTACGAGAGAACACAAAATAAATATCCATTTATTGTGAACTTATTTAAAATTTAAAAAAAATGGAAGTGTCCCCTTCTCTTGCGCATGCCAATCCAACTCTATATGTTTATGAGCTCTAATTTTATCTTTTGATATAAGACTTACGAGAAAAAAAAAAATATAATTAAATAAAATAAAATTATATATTTTAAGGTCTAAAATAAAAATATGAAATCTTTATTTTGATTTTACCTTTTGATATAAAATCCGCGAGAAAAATAAGTTTAAAACTGAATTAAACAAATTTACATCCCTCAGGATCTGAAATAAAAATTTGAAATCTTTATTTGCAATTTTTAATTGATCTACCTTGAATATTTATCACTCTTTGATAAATAAAAAATTGAAAAGGAGGAAAACTTTTAAATAAAAAAAAGAACAGAGAAGATTTCTCAATTCTCTGAAATTATGTTTCGTTATGGATTATAACCGACTTAACATTTGATTTTTTACAAAACATCTCCCCAATTTAATTATAATTATAAATAAAAATTTGTAATTATAAATAAGGCAAAATATTTATAAAAAAGTCTAAATCCCAAATAATTCAAATAAATCAATTTAAATTTAGATTTTCAATCGGATTCAATATCATAAAATTTAGTGAAAATTACCTACAACCCCCTTTAATTAGTCTTAATTACCTACAACCCCTCATAATTTTCAGAATTACCCACACCCCCTCTTTTCAAAATATTTACCTACATCCCCTTATTGTTATTTAATCAAAACTTTTCCAAAAAATTTCGATTTTACCATCGGTTATTTTTACAATTGAACCCCTCAAAACTTATTTTTTATTATTTAACACCCCAAAATTTGATTTTTTGCAAATAACACCCCGAAATTATTTTGATTTACAGAAAAATCTCCAAATTCAGATTTTTGCAAATAATACCCCGAATTATTCCGATTTATAGAAAAGTCCCCAAATTCGGTGCGTGGGTGGCGGCGGGAGCAGAGGCCCGCCTGCAGCGAGAGCGGATGGCGGAGACGGCGAGTAGGCCGAGACCGAGGCCGTCTGGGGACGGAGGCTGAAGCCAGAGGCCGAGGCCGGCGAGCGAGCGCGGAAGCTGAAGGCCGAGGCCGGCGAGTGGGCGCGGACGACCGGAGGCTGACGTCGAGGCCGTCTGGTGACGAAGGCCGAGGCGCACCAGCACGCGGAGACGGACGACCAAGGTTGAGGCCGTCCGGGGACGGAGGCCGAGGCTGGCGCGGCAGCACGCGCGCTCGGACGGCCAAGGCTGGTGCGCCGACACTCAGGCGCGGCGAGGGTCCGGCGAGAAATCCATTTGTAAAAATTAGTTTTCAAATAAATAAAATTTGGACTTATTTTTTAAAAAAATATTCAATGGGTCTATTTTTTAATGTATAAATATTAAATTTGTAATTTTAAATTAAAAAATCTTTAATGTCTTTTTGTAAAATTTTATTTAAAATATGATAAAAATATAGACTTATTTATAAATAAAAATATTGAAAGGGTCTATTTGTAAATGTACAATATAAAAATTGTATTTTTAAATTTTAAGTTTTTAAACCTTCAATGACTTATTTGTAAAATTTACTTATAAAATAAATAATATTTGGATTTTTTTATAAATAAAAATATTCAAGGTGGTCTATTTTTAAATATACAAATATTAAACTTGTAATTTTAAATTTTAAATTTTAAAACCTTCACTGTCTTTTTTGTGAAATTTATTATTAAAAATGATTAAAATATAGACTTATTTATAAATAAAAATAATCAAGAGATTTATTTGTAAATGTACAATATGAAACTTATAATTTTAAATTTTAAGTTTTGAAACATTCAATGACTTATTTGTAAAATTTACTTATAAAATAAATAAAATTTGGACTTATTTATAAATAAAAATATTCAAGGTGATCTATTTTTAAATGTACAAATATTAAACTTGTAATTTTAAATTTTAAATTTTAAAATCTTTACTGTCTTTTTTGTGAAATTTAATATTAAAAATAATTAAAATGTAGACTTATTTATAATTAAAAATAATAAAGGGATCTATTTGTAAATGTACAATATGAGACTTGTAATTTTAAATTTTAAATTTTAAAACCTTCAATGACTTATTTTGAAAATTTACTTATAAAATAAATAAAATTTGGACTTATTTATAAATAAAAATATTCAAGTGGTCTATTTTTAAATGTACAAATATTGAACTTGTAATTTGAAATTTGAAATTTTAAAACCTTCAATGTCTTCTTTTTAAAATTTTATTTAAAAAATAATAGAATTTGGACTTATTTATAAATAAATATGTTTTAGGGGTCAATTTATAAATATACAAATATTAAACTTGTAATTTTAAATTTGAAATTTTATTTGTTCAATTTAAATTTAATTATATTTAATTTGAAAAAAAATGAAATTGGAAGGAAAAATTGTCATGACAAGGTCTTGGTACTATTGTTGTATTATAATTGCAGCAAATATAATGTGTGTTATTGTCGAGAAGGTCAAAATCGTACAAGCACTTGATACTAGGGATTGAATAACAATATATCCTAGGGATCTGACGAACTTCCAGCAACTTGAATTTGTTTTTCACCTTTTCCAACTAAAATTTAAAATAATTTGAAAACAAAATATTAGATTAGAATGTGTTTTTGCATACATCGTGAAGGGACTAATATACAAATTTCAGGTAGGTAAGGTTCACAAACGAATCTGAACCCATCTGCCACCAAAAATAGATATACAAGACAATTATAAGCCAAGCATCAAAATAGAACCTTTAAATAAATATCATTACAACATAAATATAATAATGGCTTCAAGATCATGCAGTCTAGGGCCATAAATTCAAGTTCTTTCAGCTAAATAATCAAACAATTGGTAAAAATGATGTTAAGGTTATTCCAGGTATGAACAACTTGTTAGCATCACAAAACCTGTAGTGTTTTTACAAGCAGCTGTGTCGATTCAAATTCTTCAAACAGCATGAACTGCGAATATAATGCCTTCTTGCAAAATCCACAATTTGCTAGTGCAAGAGGGCAACTGCAATAGAAAGTGATGAAAAAATAACAATAATATAAGCATTATACACCACCAACATGTACCCAAAGACATCACAATGGCCCTCATCCATCTGCAGGGATGACTTCAATACAAGATCAAGTTACATGAGGCTGAAGTGTTATAGAAAACACCTTAATAAAATTTCTTTTTGGCTGTTCCGGTGATTGCAAGGTCATATGGGACCTGATAATTCAACTACATGAAGGTTGTCAGTGGAGTCGAGTATCCATTCAGAGGTGCGGTGCGAGGCTAGCTTCAAATCAGGGTCGACCAACATTTCCAGCCTTTTCTCCTTCAGAAGCCCTTTCACCTAAAAGCATTGTAAAGATTAATGATACAGGTTACACTTGAAAAATAATTATTTCCATCCAGCCTGATTACCCATCAATTCATCAGTTTCAGAGTTGCAAGAGAAACATTGTGTTCTATGTGTCAGCCTTGAATTGATGAATTAAATTATGCAGGATGGCTTTTTAAGTTCAGAAACCCATCTGTAACAATTCCTCAGGTAAACATGAATCATAAAGCTGAAACCTAAAGTTATGGTATAAAAGCTGGACACAGTGAACAACAACGCTTGTTGAAACAGAATGCACCCAGAGTTATGGTAACCAAACAACATAACATCATCATCATTTTCAAGAAGACAGCTTACCCAATCAAAATTGATCCTAGGGATCTGACAAATTTCTTACAAAAAAACACAGTGATATTTATTAATATATTATTTCAAAATCACATAAAATAAGAAAAAAAATTATCAATTTTTTTAAAGAAAAACTCACATGCTAAATGCATACTAAAATCTAAAGTCATTACGGTAGACCTTCCTCTTCCTCTTCCCCTACCACGTCCTCTTACATATTGGTTTCCCACTGATTGTTGATCGCTGCAAGATCCAAAAGCTTCAATTTATTGTTGTAGTTTAAGAGACTTTTTACACGCTCTCTTGTTGTATCCCACCTGACCACATCTACTGCAAGTATATATCGCTCTACTTGATGTTTCCATTGGATTCTTAATCTTTTTCTTCTTAGGCCTACCAGGTTGTCTCCTTGAACGTGGAGGAAGTACTTGCAGAGCATTTGGCACAGACATTCAAAGTTTCTTTCTTGGCAATGGAGTGACAGGAACATCATATATTCTTTTATATGTCTCCAGAGTATAGTAGTCATCAACAAAATTAATAGGATCAAGCCGAACATCAAGGAGAGCAACAATAACATGAACGCAAGGCACTCCTGTCAGCTGCCACTGCCTACAGTTACAAATCTTCTGCCTTATATCCATAATCTATCGGCCTGCAGGATCACTAACCTCTGAAAAGATCATCAGAAGACCTCCAAATACGGTATTCGCTACGTGCCTGTGAAACTTTCCTAATAAAAACTTCTATTTTTGGCACTAGCTTTCCAGACCAGTGGGATTCTTCATTTTTTTCTTATGGCAAATTTTATCATTATCTTCTGCCTGATGAAATCAAGTAATTCAAGAAAGGAAAGCTCCTTGTTATCCTGAATAAAATTGTTAAATGACTCAGAAATATTATTAGTCACATAATGACATTTCACTGAATAATCAAAGTGATTTCTACTCCATGTAAAATCATTTATTTCTTTCATGTACTACCAAGCTGGTATGGATAGCTGTTTAATCCTTTCCATGTACTTGACGAATTCAGTAGGCAAAAATGTATTTGAAGCATTAAAAACCAAATTTTTTAACCTTCTCCCAGAATAGGATCTTTTGAAGTTTGCAATCATATACCTTATACAAGCTCTATGCTCAGCATGTGGGAAAATATTCTTCACAGCATCAGAAAGACCATTTTGCATATTTGAAATAATAGCCAAACTATCCAAATTTTCAATAACTCATTGTAAGTTATATAAAAACCATAACCAAGATTGGTATATTTTTGCTTCTGCAACTGCAAATACAATTGAAACTAGGTTATTCTCCCCATCAATTCCACAAGCTGAAAGTAATATGTCTTTATATTTTTCTTTTTAGAAGCATCCATCAACTCCCAGTATAGGTCTGCATCCAGTAAGAAAAGCTCTCCTACAAGTATGTAGTGACAGAAAATATCTTTGAAAAGACATATCTGGACATTGAGTAAAGTGCACAATATTACCAGGATGCCTCCTCTCCAACTTTGCCTTCAGCGAATGAAACAAATTAAAAGATTCTTCTTCATTGTCATGAATAACCCTATAGGCATAGTCTTTTCCCCTCCATGTCTGCATATAAGTCAGCTTAAGACTGTATTTATCATTCATCATATTTTGTATTTGTTTGATTGTGATTTGCTTGTCGACACACATCCAATGCAAAACTTGGTTACTTACCCATTCAGCACTTGCCATTTTGTTTCCAGAAGTATTGACAGTAATACAAGTATGAATTGGTTCTATTTTCCTTACCTGAAAACCTGAACCATCAGATCTCTCTGAAGTATGAAGCCTCCATCGATAATTCGCAGAAGCAAATCTGACTATTACTCTGTTATAATCATTTTTCACAAATAAAGGCTGAAATTTATGCATAATACAGTACTATTTAAGAGTCAATCTGAATGCATGTACATCCTCAAATATGTCTCCTATTTTCAGAACATTATCATTCAAATTATCTTCAAGTAAAGGTAGTAAATCATCTTTCGCTCTATCTTCTACTCCTTCTTCTTCGCATTGTCTTATATCCTCTTCCTCCTACTCTGCCACTAACTCATCATTATCATCTTCCTCCTCCTTATATTCATTATCATCAAAAGAAAAATTCAAACTGTGAAAACTAGAATCAGAAGAACAAGCATCTAAATCTAAATCAATACATTCATATATTTACACACTGTGATACATAGAAGATTCTCTAACATAAATTCTCTTTGACCATACTGTGATGTGCCAAATGTAGGAATTAAAGGAGTCAGCCTTGGTGCAGACACCGCTGATAAGGGATCACCTATGTCCTCCATTGAAATATAGATATTGCTATGCTTCAACTCTTGAATCACTGTCCACATTGCTTCCAGCTGAATTTCACTGTTGATTGAAATATAAATTAGAGGAATGCTATTTGGATATAACTATTTGATCACTAGTAACTCATTTATCCTTGTTTTGACCAATTTATAGGCTTCAATCCATAACTCTACAAATGTGTATTTTTCTGTATCAACCAGTAAAGACTTCTGTCTATCAAATATATATTTTCTTCTTTGAGTATATTCCACTTCTGTCTGGGGGAGGGGGCGGGGGCAGTGGGTGGGTCTAAGGCCGTCGGGCGGGGAGGGGGTCCGAGGCCATCAGGTGGTGGGCGGCTCACAGACGGCGGCTCGAGGGCGTGCGGCGCAAACGACCGAGACCACCCGGCCTTCGGCGTTCGCGCCAAGGTGCCATTGCGCTGGCCTTGGGCGCGAAGGAAAGGGGGGCTTCGGGAGAGGAGGGGGTTCGGAAGGAGATGGTGGCTTACCAAGGACCAATGAGGGCGGCAGCGATGGGACGACGGTCTTCTCGCCAGCGGGGCAGCAACGACGCGGGGGTAGAGCAGGGGATCGAGGACAAAGGACAAAGCAGCGACAACGTGGGGGGGCACGGCGCAGAGCAGCGATAACGTGGGGGGCGCGGGGCAGCAATTGGACGACGATCTCCTCGTTGGCGGGGCAGCGACAACAGTGGCTGTGCAGGGAGCGGTAGAGCAGCGATGGCCGCGCGTTTGCAGACTTAGGGCTACACTGAAGGAGAGGGCTTTATAAGAAAATTTCGGGGACTTTTCTGTAAATCAGAATAATTTCGGGGTGTTATTTGCAAAAAAATCGAATTTCAGGGTGTTAAATAATAAAAAATAAGTTTTTAGGGGTTTAATTGTAAAAATAACCGAGGATAAAATCAGAATTTTTAAGGAAAATTTTGATTAAATAATAATCAGGGGGGTGTAGGTAAATATTTTTAAAAAGGGGGGTGTGGGTAATTCCGGAAATTACGGGGGGTTGTAGGTAATTAAGGCTAATTATAGGGGGTTATAGGTAATTTTTCCTAAAATTTATCCTCTTCCAAACAAACAACTTCAATGTGAGACTAGATACTGAGTATACTATAAAACATTCTGACCTATCACAGATCACCCAAATAAACACACATAAAAAATTTGGTTTCATCTATGTTATCATTCATTATCATATAAATATCAATCAAATAGTCAAATTTGAGCCACTCATTATATTTCCAAACTGTCTGACCCGAATTGCACAATCAAACTTATTTTTAAAAATAAAACAATAAATAAGCTATAAGGTCATAAGACTAACAATTCCCTACTTGTCCTATAGATTTATATATATATATATAAGTAGATGTATCCTAAATATAATTTTTTTAAGAAATCAATTTTCATATGGGATCCCATTTATACAATTCAAAGACAATGGATCATACTACTCTTCCTCAAAAATCCCCATACATGTCCAACCATGGATGGATGTATACTAATGACCAATCATTTTCATGTCAAACCAAATAAATCACTACATCCGTTGAGCTAAATAACATCAAATATAAATATAGACAATATCATCGTGGAACAAGGCATACAATAAAATATAACAGTAGTGAGAATTTTTATATTTTTTTCACTGACGGTCTACTTACTTTGTGCTTCTCTGAAAAACATGTCACTTAGATGCATAAATTATACTAAGAACATCCCACAAGTGTTAATTCACTTCATCTAAATGAGAAGTATAAAATGGATATAATGCCCAGTCATACCTTCGCCTCAAGCATTTCAGGAATTACCTATACATGACGACTGGGTCCTTATGTAGGTGGTCATTACCAACCTACCTAGTGACTCACGGTATTTCCAATCACTTCATCTTCCAAATTAGAAGATTAAAATAAAACACATCAATGGAATCACTTCAAATGGAAAAGGTAATATTTTACTGATAAACAAATTATAAACAGATAAAATGCATGTAATAATCAAAACATGATATTATCTTTACAAATTATCTCAATATGATCGACATACTCTTTAAATATTTTCACCGCAAAACCCTTAGTCATTGGGTCAACCAAATTATTTGTAGAAGATATCCGTGAAACAATAATATCCTTTTTTTGAATTTTTCCACAGACATAATGAAATTACAACTCAATATGTTTTACTTTGAAATGACATCTAACATCCTTAATAAGAACTATAGCTACATTATTATCACAGACTATCTGTATTAGTATGTCAACATGATCAACCACTTGGAGATCAGAGAGAAAATATTTCAACCATATAGCATGTTTGCTGGCTTTACAATAAACTATGTACTTTGCCTCCATAGTTGACAAAGTAGTAGCAGTCTGTTTTATACTACACCACAAAATAAGCCCCTCTGCTAAAGTAAACACTTATTCAGATATTGACTTCAAACTATCCTCACATCATTTCCAATTAAAATTTGTATATCTAAGAACATTTTATGATTTATAACCATCAAATAAGAGCACATAATTTAGGTTTTCTTTAAATAATGAAAAACCTTTTTAACTGCTCTCTAATGAGTCATTCATGGATTACTCTGATATCTGTCAAGAAGTCCCATAATAAAAGTAATATCTGAATGAGTACAGATCATCAGGTACATCAAATTGCCAATGGCTGAAGCATAGAAAATTTTCTGCATCTTCCGTCTTTCGATTTTATTCTGATGACATTACTGAAGATTGAGCTTATCCCCTTTGACTATAGGTGATTCTCCAGCTTTATAATTATTTATACCATATTTCTGAAGAATTTTAGTAATATATATCTCCTAAAAAAGCCCAAGCAATCAATGTTTTTTGTCTTCATATATTTTAATGCCCAAGACATACGAAACATTGCTAAGATTCTTTATTTCAAAAACTATAGACAACATGTTTTCAGTTTCTTTCAGAAAATTTAGTTCATTACCAGTCAATAAGATATCATCAACATATAACATCAATATTTAAACTTTATCCCTATTGACCTTTAAGTATACACAATTATCAACTATATTCTCCCAAAAACTAAATTTTATAATTGTCTCATGAAATTTAATATATCACTGTCGAGACGCTTGTTTTAAACCATAAATAGATTTATGTAGTTTACAGACTTTTATTTCATCATCTTTTCTAATAAACCCTTCTAATTGAATCATATAAATTCTTCTTCAAAAAGTTTATTTAGAAATGTTCTTTTAACATCCATTTGAATGAGTTCATAGTCATAGTATGTAACCAATACCATAAATATTCTTAATGAATCTTTTCTAGAGACTGAAAAAATTGTCTCATCATAATTAATTCCTTCTCTCTGAGTGTAACATTTAACAACTAACCTTACTTTATACTTGTCAACTTCATCATTGGCTTTCAATTTAGTCTTATAAATCCATTTACAGCCAATTGGTTTACAGTTTACAAGAGTTGGCACTAGAGACCAAACCTTATTTTTCTGCATTAAGTCGATTTCTTCAATCATTGCATTCAACCAGAATTTTGCATTCTCACTGCTTATGGCTTCTAAAAAATTTAGTGGATCACCATCTTATGTGATTAATGACATAGGTATCTTATCTAAATTGTCCGAACTCTGAATATGTATATCTTCAGTTTCTTCTAAATATGTAACATAGTCATCTGATATAGCTGATTTACGAATTCTTTTGGGTCTTTCATCTGACTGGTCTGGCATAGCCATCGATGCTTCATATTGTTTAGCTTTATCTGACTCATCCTCAACTTCAATACTTTTCCTCTTGCTTCCTGTGATAGATGTGTCATACTCAATAAATTTGACACCTCTACTTTCAAATATGGAACCTTGAACAAGATTATATAACATGTAATCTTTAGATCTTTCGGAAAAACCAATGAACTTACAACTCAAACTCCGAGCTGCAATTTTTGTCATGCTAGGTTCAGCAATTTTAGCTTTTGCATCATAGCCCCATATTCTAAAATGATTCATACTATGTTTTCTGATAAGGCATAACTCAAAGGAGTTTTAGAAATAGATTTGGATAGTACTCTATTTAAAATTTATGTAGCCATTTTCAGTACTTCACCCTATAAAAAGTCTAGAAATTCACCGAAAATCAACATACAACGCACCATGTCCATCAATGTCATGTTCCTCCTTTTTACTACTCCATTTTGCTTTATATTTCCTAGAATAATTGTATTTACAATGATTCCATGCTTCTATAAGAAGTTTCAGAAAATATTCGAAGTGTATTCACCTCCTCTATCTGACCTGATGGCTTTAATCTTTCTGTCATGTTGATTTTCAACTTCAGGCTTATATACTTTAAATATTTTAAAAACATCTGACTTCCTGTGTAGCAGATACACATATTCGTATCGTGAGTAATCATCAATGAATGTTATAAAATACCTCTAGCCATTTCTTGTGGCTACCCCATTCAAACCACAAACCTCTGTATAGATTAAATCTAATAAATTATCAGACCTTAATGCCTTTGAAAATGATGCTCTTGTCATCTTACCTTTAATATAATTCACACAAACATCAAAAATAACAAAATTTATATTCTGCAGAATTCCATCATAATAGACTCTCTTCAATCTGTCTCTACCAATATGACCTAAATGATAATGTCATAGACAAGAAGAATTCTTATTCAACTGTACATTCGGATCACAAGGAACTACATGTTTGAAATTGATATTATAGCACTGTACTACAAAGTTAACTTCTAGTTTTACATGTAATTTATATAAACCATCAGATACAGTACTAATAGCAACAACAATGCTATTATACATCAGAGATACACAGTCTTTGTCAAAAATAAAATAGTAACCAACTTTTGTAAATCTGGAGACAGACAGTAAGTTACATTTAATAGCTGGTGCAAAAACTATATTTAATAGTAAAATAGTATGACCACTATGAAAAATCAAAGTGTATGTCACAACACCGACGACCTCAGCTTGCTCATTGTTCCCCATGAAGACATACTTCTCATGATCATCTAGTTTCCTTAGATTTAAGAATCTCTATATAATAGTTGATATATAGACCAATGATCCTAAGTCCACAATCCATGTATCAGGAGAAACATTAATATAATTTGACTAAAAACAAATCAGCCATTTCAACTCATGTCCATTGGAAAACATTGTCAAAATATGCTCTCGAACATTCCCATGCTCAACCAATCTTGTGTTGTAGAGTTTATGAGTCAAAGACAATTTCTTGACTTTAGAGGATCCAATAAACTTATCATGAATGCTTTAAAGTAATTCTTTGACAAAATAAATATTTGATAAACTGGTACGAATTATTTCAGAAACTATTCTTCTGATTATCAATTTTGCTAATTTACTTGCTCTGTATCATTTTTCAAACTGAGATCTTTCAAACTGGCTAAACCCAATAGATGGTTCAGTAGTGTCAAAAGTAATGTCAAAACCTTGAAATGCCAAATAAACCTCTAGTTTATTTCTCCAAGTCGAGTAATTTGATCGATTCAATATCTCAACCTTGGAGAGTTGAGAATCAAATTTCATACTTCAAATTTTACAATGAATAGCTCAAATACACAACAAATATATTTTAATAATAAATAATCCATGATTTCATTGATTCAAATGAGAATTATCATTGTGATATTATATTAACTCTTTTAGGAGACTAACACAAATCACGACATCCCACAAATCATCAGCAAAACTAAAATTGAGATTAAATTATGATATCGTACTATATCCTTTGCAAGAATAATACAAATTACGAAATCCCATCAATAAAATTTAAAATAATCATAATAAATAATAAAAATCTGCTTTGGCTTTCGTTTATTGTCACAAATAATTTTTAAAATATTTTATATTTATTTTTTCTCTACGCCAACTCAACCTTTGGGTCAAATTGACTAGAGTTAAAAATAAATACATAATAATAATATTTATAAATTACAATAACTTCAAAATCTTTTGGAGAAATATTTAGTTATTTTAACTCATAAATATATCTACGAGTAAATAGTAATAAAAATTTACTTTCATTAACTCAAATAATCATTAGCTTAATTAATCAAGTAATAATCTTGATTAACATAAGCACAATATCAAGATTGAATTTGAATTGCAATTCAATTGAGATGAGTTGTATTGAATTACAATTTTACATTTAAGTTCTCTTAAATTTTAATTTACAAAAAAGTTTAAAAAAATTCAACTGATTCAAGAAAATTCACCATAAATCAAAATTTTGGAATTTAATCTCAAATTTTTCTTCATCAATAAAATTATGAATATCAATAGACTAGTCAATACTATTTTCAGTCAAAACCTAAGACAAAAACTCGATTTTTTTCAAATTGGGTTTCAAGAAATTCAACAGAAAATAAATTATAACTCAATTTTTCGCGGACCAACCACCAAAAATAGGCCCTGATGTCAATTGCGAACTCTGATTTTACCTTTTTATGTAAGACCCACAAGAAAAACGAGTTTGAAACTGAATCAAATAAATTTACATATCTTAGAGCTTGAAATGGAAATTTGAAATATTTATCTATAATTCCTAACTTTTTCACTCTGAGTATTTGTCATTCTTTGATAGTAAAGAGTTAAAGAGAAGGAAAAATTTCAAATAAAAGAAAGACTTCCAACAAGTCAAAACGGAAAAAGAATAGAGAAGATTTTTCAATCTAAGATTTGGCTTTTTGCAAAAAAAACCTCCCAAGTTTATTATAATCCCAAATCAAAGTTTTGTAATTACAAATAAAATCAAATATTTATAAAAAGATCCAAATCCCAAATAATTCAAATAAATCAATTTAAATCTAGATTTTTAATCTGATTTAGTCTCATAAAATTTATCCCCTTCCAAACAGACAACCTCAAGGGAGATCAGATGTTAGGTATATTGTAAAATGTTTCGATTCATCACGAAACACCCAAATGAACATACATATAAATTTTGACTCCGTCTATATTGTCATTCATTGTCATATAAATATTAATCAGATAATTAAATTTGAATCACTCACTATATTTTTAAACTATCTAATCTGAATTATACAATCAATTTTATTTTTAAAAATAAAATAATAAGTAATTTATAAAGTAACAGAACTAGCAACGTTTACATCCTGTGCATGTTTATTCAGCCGCCTATCACATGCTCGCGCCTGTTCGCTCGTCATTTTTTTTATGTTGAACTCTTCGCTTGCTTTCTTGCTCGTTTACAACCTCTCCTTCCGTACTCACTTGTCCATCCAACTAAATCATCGAATATGGGATTCAACACGATCGAGCTCTCGAGAAATTGAATTTAAAAAGAAAAATAAGTATTTGAGGGGCTAAAAAATAATTTTTCTAAAATGAAAATGATTTTTTTTTCTTACATTCTTTTGGGTTTTTTGTATTGAATAAGGGTAAACGAGTAATTTGTAACATTTAGAGTTTGATTTATCCCAACTCGATTCAAGTGATTGTTTAGTAAGAAAATGGGAATAACATTTAATTTCCATATTTTTTTCAAGAAGTATTTTAATTTTAATTAATATTTTTTATCATCCTATCAAACACTTGAGGCCGGTTCCATGTGTCCTGTGAGGAATACTGACCACGGCAGCAGATCAATTGAGATTCGCCACCTGAATAAAATGCCACCTCATCATCTGAGGTGGAAATTTTAAATTAAAATTAAAAAGGGAAAGAAAATCGGCCCTTTTGTCTTCCCTAAGGCCGCTGCGGAAACAAAGCGGGCTGATCTTTTTCTTTTTTTTGAATTTTCCAATTTTTGATTTCCACATCAGCTATGCTGAGGTGGCAATTTATCCAAGTGGCGGTCCTCAATTTATTTGTTACTGTGTTATGCGTTCATCCGGGAACATCTGAATTCCGTGGCAAAAACATTCTAGGCATACTAAGAAAAAAGCAGAAGAGGAAAAAAAATTTTAATAAGGAAAAAATTACCTATTTTAATTTAATTTTATTAATTGAATTAATGTATAAAAATCATTATTTTTTTATTTGATTTTATTTTGAAACATCAGTTGACAATCGATCGGATAAAATTAAAATTTAAAATTTTCAGTTTTATAAAATCAGATAATTGATTATTCATAAAAAGTGAAATAAAATAACTTAATTTTATACTAATTTAATAGTTATTTAAATTAAAATAAAATAAAAATATTTTTTTTTTGTATTAATATTAATTGATGTGATTTTTTATAAATTTATAAGATAAAGTATATAATTTTTCTACTAATAATAATAAGATATACGAATTTTTTTACAAATTGAAAAAGACAGGTGACTTTTTACTAAAAAATTTAAAAAAACTTGGAGTAAAAGTGAAAATATGAGACATCAAACTTTATTTTTTTTATAAGTTAATAAACCGGCAGCTTATTGTCAACCTTCATCAAAACTAAACCAAACTAAAAACCCTAAGCTAAGAATTTTGAACTGATAATTGAACGCGGGAGCGGACTATGGATCATTTGGCGATGATGCCGTCGCCATTGCGAGGAGAAATGGTCGGCAGCTGGACCTCGGTTTTTGGCTCGTCGTCTTCCTTGGGAGTGGATTTGTAATAACAGGCGTAGAGTATCAGCTGAGCAAGACCAAGGAGTGCTCCGATTCCATTTGGAAGCTGACAAAACAGGGAGAGAGATTTACACCACAATGAACACAATCATGCGAGCATAGTATCGTTTGAGAACAGAGAAGAGGAGAACTTACGACGACGAAGATGTCGAAGTGAATGAACCCGTATGCCGCCCAGTCCGCCCCGTTGAGGCAGCCGGCAAGCGAGAGGTAGAGGGGCATGTACTTCACACTCTTAGTCTTGATCACCAGTCCCTAAATTGAACAAAAAGAGCATAGGAGTAATTTTATTATAAGAGTATCGAATTAAATTAATAAAATAAATTTGATATCAAACTATTTTAAAAATAATCCATCACATATGGTTTCATAACAGACTATATTAGATAGTTTCATGCAAAAAATAAATAAAAAAAACTATTTTTTTTTTTGAGATGATTTCATAGCTTTTTGATTAACATATATCATCAGGATTATAATGTTGATGCAATATTTGAAAATTTATACTCATTGAAGCAACAATTAGATCCGGAAAAAAAAAGGCTTGCGTTGCAAGAAAATAATATCTGTACATGATCATGGCTTTAATGTGAGGTCTAAAAAGGAAGCAAAAATATTTCAAGTCGTCAATGTTTGCATGCACCACGCTTTACGTTACTCCTCACACAAAATAATTTCCAAAAAAAAATACAAAAAAGGGAAACAAATTGAATGGATTTAAGGAAATAAATCCAAAAGAGAGAGAAAAATCTCACCATGATGGAAAGCGGCGAGCCGTACATGATGGTGCCGAAGATGACACAGAGAGATCCGACGATCTTGGTCCGCAGCTCGTGCGTGTGCGCCCCCAAAAGCACGCCCATCACCACCGCCACGAAGACCACCGCCTCCGCTGCCAAAATCTTCAGCATCTTCATCTGCCGCCACCAGATTCCACAAAACCCTAACTCACCGTCTCAAAAAACCCAAAAGAAAAAAGGGACCAAAACGAAGAAGGAGGAGGAGTTTGTCGTATAGAACGGACGCGGAGGCGGAATGGGCCGTAGATGAAGAACATGATGATGTAGGCGGCCTCGAGGACAAGGCCGATGCCGTTGATGGTGACGATGAGAAGGCTGTTGGGGTGCACCGTCGGCAGGCCGTAGAATACCCATAACAAGCAGTTGAGCAACGTGGCCAGGTACGGCATCGGCGAGAAGTCCTCCACACCCTTCCTCTTCCATATCTTCACGAACGTCGGCCTGAAGGAACCACCGTCAATCACCGGCATTACAAATCACAAAAAGGAAAAACGAAAAAAACCAACGATATCGCTGACGTACACCGGGGAGAGGAAGAGGCCGAAGGTGAGGACGTTGCCAATGATGCCGACGATGTTGCGGGCTGCGTCGGCGCTTACCATCTTGATTTTTTTGGAGGAGAAGAAGAGGAGGAGGGATGGAATAGCCGGAAGGCAGTGAAGAAGAAGATGATGATTTTGAGAATAAGAAGATTTTGGGTTGCGGAGGTTTTATAGGGTTTTATGACAATTAAAAGAGCAGGATACTCGCTGGCTTTTTAGGAAATACAAACTGGAAGGTAAATTTCGGTTCCGATTCGAATCTGAATTTTGAAACGGGAGTTCGATTTTGGTTCGGGTTACAATTTGAACCGAACGTAATTGCTTGCTAAAAACTAATGGGGATTTGCAACTATGCCCCTCCAAAATTCTAAATTATGACTGTATACATCTTATATTTTCTAAATGCTTGCATCCGCTTCAAAGGAGGTTTTTTTTGCGCCTATGCCCCCAACTTTTAAATAAATTTTTTTTGATGGACGGGTTGTATAATAATTATAATAAATTTGTACATATAAATTCAAAAAGATCAAATTCAACCGTTTATAAAAGATTTTTTTTTATGTTCTTATTTTTAATATATATATATATAACCACCCACTATCCACATGTAATCGCCCACAATCCACGTGTAACCACCCCCTATCCACATGTAACCACCCACTATCCACAATCCTAACAATTGGCTAACTACCTGACGACAGCCATGGCCCAGCAGAGGCGGCGGCAGCAAATTAGGGTTAGGATTTTGAAGAGGAAGAAGGAGATTGGTTTTGGTTTAGGTTTAGTTTAAAGTTGGTTTTGATTTAGATTTAGTTTAAAGTTGGTTTTGGCTTAGGTTTAGTTTAGAATTAGTTTTCGTTTAGATTCTGGTTTGGAATTGGTTTGGATCAGGCTTTGGGTTAATTGAACTAATGATAAGATAAATTGTTTAGATCAAGTTAAGTAATCTGAATTCATGATTTGGTTCACTGAATTGAGTCTGATTATTACGAATTGAAATTGAAACTGATTGAAGATTAAATTGGAGGAATTTAGTAAGATTGATTAAATTGATTGATAAATTGATTTGAGTTTGGGATAATTGATTTATGATTGTATTGAAATTTGATTGGAATACTTAAATCTCATTAAAGATGAATTTGTAAGATGGATTCAAATTATAATTTATTTGGAAATCGATCAGATCGGTTATGATTTAAAAACTCGAAAGACTAATCTATGAATCAAATTGTATTTGGGACTTTTGTGAAAAACATACTGTAAGGATTAAATTTGGAATTGTTAGGAACTCGTGTGATAAATTGCTGGATCAATGGCTGATGATGATAATCTGATAATTTTGAGGTTCATAATGTAAAATTAATGGAAATTATTTATCTTGATGACAGAGTTGTAATTTGGAATGATATAGGGGCTAAATTGCATAGACACATTTGGACAGTCATAATCTTCTCATTTAAGATCCGATTTTGATGATTTAGGAGTCATTGAACTTGATTTTTCATGTTGATTCTATTGGTGATATCAAATTCTTCTTTCTAATGATGTATTCTAGTTGATTGTTTGATTTATGATCGAGTCGACTCCTTTCTATCTTTTGGTAATCTTGACTCAATATTTATTGTGGCTGAGCCTTTGGTATTTTGAGGGACGTATGCAGTGGAACTTTATTTGACTAATACCAGTTGGCAATTTTCTACTTCAGTACGGGATTAGCAAGATTGTCACACGTGACAGTAGCCGGTCTTCTGAATTGTAGGGGACGTGGTCCGTTGTGTGACTAGACGTGATCACCACTCCATTAGCAATTGGGAGTGTAGCTTGGTATGACTTTGCTTGGTAGGGGGTCCAACCACACCCATATACTGATTTACGTGTAGATTGATTCGATTCTGCTAGGTGGGGGGTGCGACAATCTCCATAATATCTGTAGGGGAGTTCATAGTCACTATCCCTAACCATTGGCTATCGTGGATACGACATCTTTAGTAATTCGTTTCTTGCTGTGAATGTTGATTTATCTAATCATTGATGTTGGTGTATTATTTTTTATGCTACTGTTGTTAATTTTATTGTTGTTTCCTATATATTGATCTCTCTTATTGTTTGGAGGAGGTAATTCCTTATTGAGTATCATTGGCTCACTCCTTAACTGTTTTCATCCACAGGAGAGTAGCAGTTAGGCACAAGTGGCAATAGTAGCAGTGCATACGTGCGCGATTACACTTGGAGATATTTTATTTACATGTTATTTTATTTTTATGTATGAGAATCCTTTTGAGGAATTTGAGTATTTCTCGTTAGATCACTTTTCGTTATGTTATCTAGACTATATTTGCATCGATATAATAAATCTTAATTCTATGTATTCTATAAACCTTTTATATATATGTTGTCTACTTGTGTTATAGTTCAATCGGACACGACGGGGTGTTACAAAATATATATATATATATATATACACATACAAATATATATTAATTAAGAAAATAAGATTATTTTAATCTCAGTGGTATAGGAAAAATAAACATTTTAAAAAGATATGAATACAATTAAAAATTTTAGGGTTTAATTTAATATTTTTAAGGGCATATTTGTAAAAATCCCAAACTAATTCGATAACAACAAAACCTTTTAATTTTGGAGATCACACACTCAGAAGGACACGAACCCATTGGATCGGCTAATTTGCTATTAGCATATCACAGGACACATCAATGAATTATGATTACAAATAGATAAACAACATGACATTTACATCATTTACCCGGACAAGGATAAACTAAAGGAAACAACAAAACAGAAACAGTAGCTACACTCGATTTCAAGTGATCCAATCAATGCAGATTGCGCGTAATGAGGCCCTCAAATATGGCGTATAGATCCTTGTTGTCACAGCCAAAGATCTCATCAGCTTTTCGAAGTGTTTCCTGGGGATGGACAGAAGAAGCCTATGCTTAAACAAGAACAAAGATTGAAACCCTGGGAAACTTGTGAGATAAATAGCAGCAGATCTTAGTCTTACCTCTCGTGTTTGTCTGTGGGCATTTAATTCTTTGACATTCACTAGAAACATACTAAATTGCTCATACGACAAACGGCTCCTATGAAACAGAAGGAAGAGCAAGTGAATAGCTGCTTATTTGAGAAAATGAATAATTCCGTTGACACAAAAGTTCATTAATTTGTGCGTGAATATACTACCGACCAGATAAAACTACCAGAACATGTATTATGAAGAGACCAAATGCTCTTAAAAAAATGCAACAATGTCCTTTTGATGTGAGATTCAAAGAATGTTGAATTTTGCAGTAAGGCACTAGGTAACCACCGGACTTGGCGAAAGAACTCCTTTCCATCTACTCGAGTTCGTCCTGACACAACAAAGTAGAAAGAATTACTGAAGGCAGATGTTCAGATATTTATGACAAGGAATATAGTCAGTCCAGCATACACACAATGTAGCATGATTGTCACTCATTTATAGTTACAGAAAGTGTGGTGATTTGTCAAAATACTTTATAAGTTTAACTACATGCCATGTGAATTCTGGCATTTCAAATACAGAGTGGAGTAGCAGAAAACAAAAACTTATGTGTAAAAAAAATGTGAAACATACAAGATTATAAATTTAAGGAGACAATTGGAACATGTGTTCTGAATGGTTGGTCCCTTTTTTCGGTAATCATTATTTCTCCGAAATTTGGCATGGATTTATGGTCATTGTGGCAGGTATTGCACTTCCTTTTCCACAAGTGAGTTGCAAAATGCATGCTGTGCCCATCCTTTGAAACAAGGTTAATCAATTTACCTGTTCTAAATTGGCCTATCCGTGAAACAGCCATGTTTTGTACTAATAGATCCATTTGATGATGAAAAATGACAACTAAGACCCATTTTTAGCATTACAAAGGCTTAACAAGTGCATGAAAGAAAACCTATTCCTCAGAGAAATTGGAGCCTGTCTTGCATCCTGATGGACTTAAAAAGTAAATAACAAAAACGTTAGGAACTACCACAAATAACTACACCATGTCATACATGTCGTGTTTGTAAAACCTCATGCTCACTAGAAAAAATAGTTTAGCAGATGGAGATGCTAAATTTGTGGATACTCACGTGTCAATTTGTTCAGTAGGGGAAAAACAAAAGAATTGGCATGAATAGCAGAACTTCAAGGAAAGTAAACAGCCAATGAATAACATCTAAATTACCAGAAGCAAACTACAATCTGGTTTTCATTAAACCTGATAAAGCAGAATGAAGCAACCTCAGTAGTCATTTATCAATGTGAACCAAACAGCATGAAACAGGAATGGCCACATTTGTTTTATTATTATCTTGTGAATGAGACACTAACCTGTTTGGGGCTCCGTGTCAAAAGCACTTGATGACATGGTAGAATAAATAGATGACCTTTCATCAAACATGTTCCTGGTACTTGAAAAAGAAATAGAATGCCGTCGAGGAGACACAGGGTTAGATAATCTTGTAGGTGATTTTGATGCAGAAAGCCTTGGAGGAGAATGAGGAGGTGTAAGACTTGGAGTACTAGCATAGGATGCTACTGAAAAGCTGTGTGGTATGACTGCAAAAAAAGAACCCATGAGAAATATCACAATGCCAGATTCTAATGCAATGCGCATATGGTTCAAAATCTACTTTACACATCCCAGGTCAGAAAGCTCACCATTGTCCTCTGAAATTGCACTCCCTGATTCCGAAACCTGAGTCTTTACAGAAGTCAATTTTGAAGCAGACAGAGAAGAATCCGCCTCTGATTTGCATACCAAAAAATTATTCTTCATGACTTAATATACCAAAAAAGAGTTGATGCATAAATCATTCTAAATCTAATTGAAATTACTTAATATACCTCCTGTAACTGATCCTGTTGAATGACTAGCAGCTTCCACTACCTCCTGTGGAGCTCTCCTATTACCTCCTGCCTGCTAAAATGACACTGTTAATTTAACCACCAAGTAGACCCAAAAAGAAAAATTGCAATCTAGATACATGTACAGAACAACAAACAAAACATGATCCATTTCACAAGCTAACTCACTGAATTTTCATCCTCCTCCTGGAGCGATTGCATAAGGGTTTTCCTGAACGTCTCCAGCTGCATAATTCCAACAAGAAAGCTAGTACAGTCAGCTCTATTTTGAATGTTTTGATTAAAAAAAAAAGATCTATTTTGAATGCAGGATAACAGTTTCATACTTTTCATCTTCTTCTGCATTTTTATGTCAAGAGAAAAACAAGAGTTTTACATTTTTCATTTAAGAAACAGGAATTCAATCTAATTCTTGCGCTATATCTTAGAAAGCTCAAAACTCCCTCCATTGCTGCTTCCTCCCAAGCTCCAATTGTGTTTAGTTATCCAAACATATGGAAAGAGCACTAAAAATATGCAAAAAAATAAATAAATCTATCTTTTCAATGCCATGGAACCCCACATCCAACTCGAATCCACAACTCACAAATCAAACACAAAAGGAAGCAAAGTCTCACCTTGGAGACATCACGATTGAGCTTCTTGACGGTATTCGCAAGAGAAGCATTCTCACTCAACATATTCTCCTACACCAAGAAATCAAAATCCATCTTCAAAAGAATCACGTAAAAAACTCACAGCTTTAGAGTTCGGAGGTGACCTTGTCCTGCTGGGCTTGGGCGAGCTGGCGGGAAACGTCGGCCAGGGAGGCGTCGAGGTATTGGAGCTGTTCCTGGAGCTCGGCGACGAGGTCGTCCCGCTCGGCGAGGGAGCGGCGGAGGAGGGCGGCCTCGGCCTCGAGGCGGGAGACGCGGGAGGAGAGGGCGATAGAGGTGATCTTGCGTGCCACGTCGAGCTGCTCGAAGGGGTCCGTCGGCAGCGCCGCCGCCACCGCTGCCGGCAGCCCGAAGTCGTTGCTCCCGCCTTGCTGCTGGTGCTGCTCTGCCATTTGGGCCGCTAATTCTCTCTGCTTTTTTTCCGTATTTCCTTTTTTTTTGTGGGGAATAATTGGTTATTTATTTTGATGGAATTCTGGATTCGTTTTGGATAGGGAGGTGAGCGGAAACTACGCAATGTGTGGTTGTTCCTGGAGATAAAACCAGGGCTATATACTTAAATAATAGCGTTAATTGTATATAATTTTTTGAATTTTGTCATATTTTATTTTTAAAAAATTTTAAAAATTACATATAATTATTAAGATATTGTAAAATTTCATTTTTTAAAATTTAAAAAATACATAAAAAAATATTTAAAATATCATAAAATTTTAAAAATTACATATTTATCCTTCAATTTTAAAAATTATATACAAGTTCTTAAAAATTTGTTAAATTATATATTTTTCTTTGAAATTTTAAAAATATATATATTTTCATAAATTACTAAATATGTTGTAAAAATCTCTTCAAATATAAATTTATCATTAACATAAAAAATATTCAAAAAATATACATAATTTGACGTCATGTTAAAGTTAAAGGACAAAAATACTTATAACTTGGTTAAATGTGATGTAATAGAAAAAATAAATAAAAACAAACTGTACATTTTGTTTATATCTAGTTCCAAAGCTGCTCTATATTGAATCCTAACTATAGTCCAAATCAAGATGAAACAAATCTAAAACATATAAGAAATAAAATTATTATTTTATATTTCATGTTAAAATTTAATATAAGATAAATTAAAATGGATTTAAATTAGAATAGAAGTAAAAATATTATTTTACATTTCAAATTAATTTTTAATTCGAAATAAATCTCTCAAATGGATGAGAGAGTATTTTTTTAATAACATTCGAACTATCAAAGTATGCTATAATCAAGTTAGAGATATTTTCATTTCAACCTAGATATCATCAAACTATATATATTTTCTGAATATTTCTGTTTTTAATACTAAATCTATCATTGATAAAAATTTTGCAATATATTTAATAAACCAAGAAAAAAAATAATTTTTAAAATTTGAAAAAAAATACAATTTGGCAAATTTTCAAACAATTATATATAAATTTTAAATTTGGAAGAAAAATATGTAATTTGATAATATTTTAAATGTTATATTTAATTTTTAAAATTTAAAAGAGAAATATATAATTTTATAAAATTTTAAAAAATTATATGTCATTCACCCAAAAAATTATCCTCCATAAAAAGGTTAATTGCATATAGCTACTGGTAATCCAGTGAAATTACATATAACTTTTCGTCCATTTAATAATTCGTATAACTCTTTATTATTTTCTGTTGGAAGGCAGAAAACTCCTCCGGAATATACTGAAAAAATATTTTCTTTAACATTATTAATCTAAGATGAAATGACTATTTTGCCCTCACACTTGAGCAAGCTCACCGTTGCATCCTCATCGCCCGCAGCATCTTCTTCCGCAAGCTCTTCTGCGGGGCCTCCCCGCTGTCCTCATCAGGACTGCTCTTCCTCGATTCCTCCCACTCCTCTCGTTCAGCTTCCTGATGGTCGCAGTCGTGTTCTCCGAGGAGCTCCATACCTGGCGTGGTGATCCACGGCAACTCGGTCAGCTACGAGGTGTTTCTGCTGATGCGATAATTCCGGTTACAGCGTTGGATGGCGACAGGAGACAGCGAGTGAAGCAGGTGACAAACTTTAAGTTCTCATCGGCGCAGCATATCAAGGCTCACATCGCGGGTGTCAACTTTGTGGCCATCTCCACCCAGAAGACCGGTGACTTTGCCGCCTCTTCCGTCGCCTCTTCTCATCATCACCTCTGGTGTTGTGTGTTGCCCCTAGACATGCCGGAGACCGCCTACCTGAATGCCAAGCACGTCGCCGATCACTTCCAGCTTCGTGGCTCTAAGGTCCTTGCATACCTGTAAGAGATTTCTTTCCTCTCAATTTTTTTCCTGGGTCTGTTGATTTTGGGGAGTTTTAAACTTTTTTTCGTTTTGAAAGTTTGCATCTTTCTTCAAGCTCTTACTGATGGAATTGTTTCTTATTCAGATGCGTCAACAGTGAATACAGACATCCTTTTTCTTATTTATTTTTCGTTGATATTCAATTAGACGAAATTGTTTATCAATAAAAAAATAGCTTGGCAGAAACAGCTTGCAAGCACGGTGGAGAAGACCTCCGTCAAGGACGGGATAAAGGTGCGCTTGGCGTCGAAGAAGGACATGCATCAGCTCTGTACCACCTGCTCTTACCTCGTCACTGGCGACAAGAAACTCCCCGCGACTTGGGCACAAATGCAGCTCAGGGAAGACAAGGTAGAGCATCGTCCGCGAGAAAGTTTCCATGAAACGGATGGTGGGAATCAGTGGGGTATACGGGTGCGAGGACAGGTGGATATAGGAATAGGATTAAGTCTGTTATAATGTCAGATGTGATGAATTAATTTCAAGTCGGATATTTGATAGATAGAGTTTAATAGATATAGTAAAAAAGACCCATATTCCATAAGCTTGAGCTTTTGGGATGGTTTGATGTCTAGCTCACTATATGGATTTGGTTTGATACTCTTGTGACTCCCAAACAATTAGCATCAGAGCCTAGGAGTAAACAACCAAGATGGCAAAGTCCTTACTCGAGGTGGAGAAGTTTGACGGCAAGATAAATTTTGCCTTATGGTAAAAGAAAATGAATGCAGTTCTTACTTTTCAAAGTCTGCAAAAGACGTTAGAGGGAAAAGAAAAGAAACCGGTCAAGATAAGCAATGAAGACTGGGAGGAGATAGATCAAAAGGTATTAAATTTAATTATTCTAAGCCTGACTGATGAGGTTTTGTACAATGTCATTGACGAAGAGACAACGATGGACATCTGGACAAAACTTGAGAAGTTGTACATGTCAAAAAGCCTTACAAACAAGTTCTATCTGAAACAACAATTGTACGGACTGCGTATGAGTGAAGGTACAATTATATTACATCACCTAAATGCTTTCAATAAGATTATCAATGATTTGTTGAAAGTTAATGTGAAGTTTGAAGAGGACGATAAGACGCTGATTCTCCTGATGTCGCTTCCTGCTTCGTATGATCATATTGTGACCACAATTCTTTATGGCAAAGAAACTCTTAAGATGGAAGATATGACAACTAGTCTTCTTTCTAATGAGAGAAGGAGAAACTCCAACATTAATATAGAGTTTGGTGAAGGATTAGTGACTCACGAAATAGGAAGATTAAGAGAGCGTGGAGAAGGCAAGCAACGGTTCAAATCAAAATTGAAGGCGAAAGTACAATACTATTCATATAAGAAGTATGACCACATTAGACGGTATTGCCCTAAACGTGGGAAGATAGAGTCCTCCAATATGACGATGACAATAGCAGATGATACTTCTGATAATAGTGCGGATGGAGACGTTCTTGCAGTATCCGCAGAAATCGACATTTCTGGTAAGTGAGTTTTAGATTCCGGTAGTTCTTATCATATTTGTTGTAGGAAGGATTGGTTTACTTCTTATGAGGAGAATAAGAAGAAAAGTACTGTTTGGTTGGGCGATAATTCAGCCTGTGAGATCGCCGGTGTGGGAACAGTCAAAATCCAGATGGTTTGATGTCTGGCTCACTATATAGATTTGGTTTAACACTCTTGTGATCCCTAACAAGTGATATCAGAGCTTCAAGTTTGAACCTGTGCAAACTCTTAATACCAAAATTACCGTGATAATGCGACTGAATTGAGTCACATGTTAGTCTCATGGTAAAGATCGGCGAAAGGACGCGGGCGCTGGCCCAAGGGCTTGGGCGCTCGCGCAAGGCTGGTTTGAGGTCAAAGAGAGGGCGCATGCGTTGACATCAGGATGGTGAGACCACAAGTGTGGGCACCAGAAGCCGATGCAAGGGTGCAAGCACTAGAGGCCGGTGCGAGGATATGGGTCACACGGTGGAAGTGGTCGAGTAAAAGAGTTCTTGATTAAGAGTGTTAAATTAATGTGTTCAAATTACACCTGAAGGGGGAGATTGTTATAATGTCAGATGTGATGAATTAGTCTCATATCGGATATTGGATAGATAGAGTCCAATAGATATAGTGAAAAAAACTCATATCCCATGAGCTTGAGTTTTTGGGATGATTTGATGTCTGGCTCACTATATGGATTTGGTTTGACACTCTTATGATTCCCCAACATAAGTCCATTTAGGTAAATTTCTATCTCTAATTTAAAATTAGTCATGGATTAGCCGGTGGAATAGATGGAAGGAGTTTTTGTAATATTTGCTTAAATTAAATTAGGAGGAGTTTCATATAATTATCAAAAAGATAAGGAGCTTTATGTGATTTACTATATTTGGAAGGAGGCATATGCAATTAACTCAAAAGTCCACAAGGCGTTCATAATAACAATGTAAACAGATGAACTGAAATAACAAACTAGAAACTAGATAATGAAGACTCCATGTTGATTAGAATCCCTCTGCGGATTATCCTCTAACAACAATGTTCATGAGCAAACAAATCAATGCTCAGTACAGGTCCTGCTAATCCGGTTTTAGGTAAATCGAAACCCATAAACAATTTTGTTATATGTCTTCATGCCGACATCAATCCAGCCATGCTGTTAGCCGCCAAGGATTTCATAAAAAAAAAAAAAAAGAAAAGAAAAGAAAATTACTCTGCCGTAGAATTTTACAAGCAAACAAGGGTTGAAATAAATAAAAAAAAAATCCAATTGAGCCATGTGAATCCTAACAGCATCAGAAAAAGGCTAAATCCACCAATGCTGCCGTAACGTGATCTACCCTTTTTTTCCTCTTAAAATAAAACATTATATATAGGGATAATTACGATGATCCCGTAATTAGCCTTAATTACGATTAATTCTCCTAATTCTAATTTCCGTAATTACCCTTGTCCCTCAAATTCGTACATATCTACCCACAGCTCCATTATTTAATCAAAATTTTATCAAAAAATTTCAATTTTATCCCGTTATTTTTACACATACACCCCTAAAAATTTATTTTTTTATAATTAACCCCCCGGATTTCGGAATTTTACAAATAACAAACAAACACCCCGAAAGACGCAGATTTACAA